>CM044447.1:24786622-24800450 GCA_024363595.1 Xenopus borealis | reverse complement strand
AAAGAGTTAAACTACCCCCTCCTGTGTGATCTGTCATAGCTCTGTGAGTAAAGTTCTCCCTTCTTTGCCAGTCCCACCCTTTGAGGGTGTGCACAAAATGTATAAAAGGAAAGGGCTATAGTTAGGAATATGATCCCACTACAGACTGGGAGATCACTGCTGGAAACGGGACCATGGCAGAAGGTAGTGTACTAAGAACTATATATCCACAGCCAGGGGTGCTGAGACTGCTATAGCCACAGCCTGGGGGTACAGGGAATCTGAGACGGATATATCCATAGCCAGGGGGTACAGAGACTGGCAGATCCATAGCCAGGGGGCACTCAGACTGAGATTGACATATACATATCCAGAGGGTAATGAGACTGGCATATCCATGACTTGTATAGCCAGAGCCAGTGGGCAATGTGTGCATGCAACAGACCTCACACCAAACTATATACACACACACACACACAATTGCACCAACCAGTATATAGGCACAAACTGGGCAGACACAAATAGGTAACAAAATAGCAAATAAAGTATTAGAATGTTGAATGAATGAATGTGTGTGTATCAGGCTGCTATAGTAACTAGCTATCTGTAATGTCTCCCTATAGCTGTGCGTTTTTGCCACCACGCTTATTGTTCGCACCTATGTGCAACTTTGGGCACCAATCAATTCCTGAGTGGAAGGTTTGCCAAGGCGACATCCTATAGTTCAATGAGATGCCCCTGTGGAAAGTGCAAAGCTTAGAGAAGAAGAGGTGCCGGGGCAGGTGGTAAACGCAGAGCTTTACTCAGCAATGACTTTTGGGGGGGCCTATTAGTTATAAACACACCTTGCAATCTTCCCCAGTGGTTATTAGACAACAGCTGTCAGTGGATGCTGGAAATTGTGGTTACAGAGTGTGGTATAGTGTTTTTGCCACACTATTCTATGTTTACAGCTCATGCCATTTTGCCTTACTATACACATGGTCCAACAGTTGCAGTTCTCTCACTAACACTTGTTACTTTACACACTATCCCACGGTTCCAGCCCTGAAACCAGCTTCCCTCAATTGGCAACAATATTCTGCATTTAGAGCTTTCTTCCTGTCTTGTCTCACTATTAACACTATCTCCCAGACAGACAGCTTCTTCCATAAGATATACACTATCTCTCAGTTACACCTCCTTCTCCTGACACTACTACCCTGCCTTACTATACACTCTGTACATCTGTTACATCCCAGCAAAGACAGCCTGGCTGTGCATAGTAGCACGCGGTGTAGAAATGTACAATTTTTAGCTATTCCTGCACTCAGACCATAATTAGAAAGACATAATGAACTTTATTCAGAGCCCTCCTTAACACCTATCAATGGTGAACTACATGAAAATGGATTGCTCATTAGTGCTAATTCTGTAACACAAGTATGTTAATATGCAAGATTGGCTTCTTTGTCATAGTCAATAATAATATCTATATATATAAGCACTCTCTTTCCATTCAAGTAGAGATTTGTGGTGCACAGCCTTTAGGGGGAATTGCTGAGTCTCTCCTCCTCATCATATAGGAAAACACAAAAAAGTAACTTTTGTTGGCTTGACAAAGGGCTCGATGCATGTCTGAAACTTAGCATGATGTTTTATATCTAATACACCATTTTTTGATACAAGTGAGTGATGCCTATTTTTGTGTTTTCATATATATATTCATATATCATATAAATGCCACTTCCTTTTCCAACTTGCCTGAAGCCAACAATGGACTGTTCATCTCCCCAGATCACAAGGAACGAGAGAGTCAGTAACACCACAGAGAGCACAGAAACACTTTCTCAGGCTTTTGCATAGTAAGTGGAATAGAGTAAGGGCCCTTACACACGGGCGTTATGGACCTGCGGTCTAGACGCACCTCATTAGTTTCAATGGCGTTGTACCCACAAGACGCGTGTAAGCGCCGAACGCAGATTCAGACGCAACATGCTGCGTCTGAACCTGCGTTCGGCGCTTACATGCGTCTCGTGGGTACAACCTCATTGAAAAGAATGAGGTGCATCTAGACCTGCGCTCCCTTGCGACTGAACGCAGCCAATAGCAACGCAGGGGAGCGCAATTCCAAAACGCCCGTGTATAAGGGCCCTAAAGAAAGAAGTTAATCATTTTCAGCTCTCTTCATATATCACCCCCTCCCATTAAGGCCAGCTGTCTGAGTAATGAAGGAAAAAGCTGGAGATTCTTTACTAATCCCTGACAGACACTTTGCTTGTGATGGGGATCATTAACAAAAGCAAGTTCAAAACAAAGAAATACATGTAACATTTTCCCATGCAACTGAAACATGAATCAGTACACACTTGTCTATGCATGCATACCTCCCATAACTGTCCCATTTTGAGGAGGACAGTCCCGCTTTTGACAGCTCAACCCACAGTCCCCCTGTTGTACTGGAAACTCACAATTTCTCTGCACTGAACTGGAAAGTCCTTATTTCTCTGCACCAAACAGCCAAAAAAGATACAATATTTCTAACTTTTTTCCCTCTTTCCATTTCCAAAATGCTGGGAGGTATGTTAATCTTGCACAAAGTAACCAGGTGGGGTCTGAAGAGAGAGAACCTGGCTCGAGGGTTTGTTACTCACAGCTCCCTTCATGTGTTGCAAACTGATTTGCATTTTGCATCCATTAAACTGGCACTGAACAATTTTCACCCATACTGTCTGCAAAGAACAAATATAACTTGGGTGTGCTTTAACAGTGCAGATGCTGATTTGTGTATGCTGGTAAATTGCACTCAAGGTGTGTTGGGTATTTTTTTTTTTTTTTTTTGCTTGGATGTTAGTCCATTGGAATTCTGGGAAATAATGCTGCATTGAGGGTTAAAAAAAACCAAAAAACATGTCTACAACCCTTTCTACTTTGAGCTTGCCTCCGAGTGGCAATCTGTGGGGGATTTTTGAGCCACTGTGTACTTGAAAAGCCAGGGCCTGTTTGATTCTCAGTCTGTACTTGTATCTCATGTGTAATGTTTATATAATGTTTCCCACTATTTAATTTGTTCTATTTCATTTGACTAATATAGAAGAAGCGGACCCCGCAAGTGGTGGGCAGCGCAGGAGGTATAGGGGTCCCACTGGAGCACTGAATGATGGGAATAATACAATTTTCATAAGCATAAAGTGCAATGTTTTTGTCTGGATTACTTGCCATTGGGAGCAGTAGTGCAGAGAGTTGTATCGTTTGTGTATTTCCCACTGTATTGTCACTGCATTCCACATTCTAGCACTGTATTCATTGCTGTGCTCTTCTTAGTCTTATAAATGGGCATTTTGCCGCTACCTTGAAAGCTCTTCCATCTAAACATGCCGAGGGTCATCAGGCAACATTTAAGAAACTGCATGAATGCAGATGGATGTCATGGCAATGGCTGGCCAGAAAAAAAACAGGTTCTCAGAACTATATACATTTGTTTGGTGGCCCTGCTTGGCCCTAGAGCAGGAGTCCCCAACCTTTTTCCAGTGAGCCACATTCAAATGTAAAAAGAGTAGGGGAGCAACACAAACATGAAAATAATTCCAGGGGGTGGCAAAATGTGCCATTAGCTATTTGGCAACCACTAGGTGGTCTGACAGCCTAGGAGGTTCTGTTTTTTATGCAAGCAAGACTTGACTCCAAGCCAAGAATTCAAAATGAAGCACCTGCTTTGAGGCCACTCAGAGCAACACCCAAGTTGTTGGTTAGCAACATGTTGCTCATGAGCCATTGTTTGGGGATCACTGCCCTAGAGAAAGCTCTGTTCACTCTGCCTCAATGAAATAGGAACACTTTGATGACACAATCTGCCTGCTTCTAAGAAAATGGATTGTAATTTGAACCCTTTTGGTATTCATTAGGGGCTAAAACACTATTTAGGGGGATGGTTTGTGAAGTTTCAAACGGTCCATTAAAAGGAATGTAGTAAAGTGCTTTGAAATATCACAGCAGAAAGGAATTCCTGAAGGGGAGGGGGTATATGTGGAGCGGAGAGGGCAGACTTGAGGACAGATGAGAAATGGAATACTGATATGGGAGATTAAAAACTGCCACAGTTACACCTCGGGTCTATAAAGGATAGAAGTAGAAAACTGTCATATTGGGGCTTAAAGGACTGCATAGTAGGAACCATAGAGCTGGCAAAGTGGAAAACAGAGTAATGCCATAGCAGGTGGTAAATAAAAGGGGGACAGGACTGGCATTGCAGGCAGTAGCCAACAGGCACAGGGAGGTACTGTATAAAGTACTGGAACAATGGGGAGCAATGGACTAGCACAGTTATGAGCAGAGGAACAGCACAGCAAAAATAGAAGTGAACTAACACTTTGCAAAATTGCCTGCCTTGTGTTATTAGCCACAGATGTGGCCAGTGTGAATTATTTTGTCAGGAATGTGCATTTAAGGTTTACAAACCCCTCCCCAATCCAAAGGGAGACTTTTAGCAGAAACACAACGGTCAAGAGGTTAAAGCCTAGGCTCCATACCACTATATCTAGAATAGGGACAAAGGACTGGCACAGGATGGCTCATGGCACAAGTACAGTGAGGAGCAAAGTCGTTCTACATCATGAATTACAGGACATAAAGGAATGGCACAGAGAAGCAAAGGATAGGCACAATGGGGACAGGCATGTTACAGTAGGGAGTAGAAAACTAGATAAGGAGGGACAGAAGACTGGCACAGTAAGTAGAACAAAACTATTACAGTGGGTAGGACTGGCACAATGCAATGTAGAGGGCTGGCACAATGGGGTGCAGAGGGTTGATGGAAAAGCATATTATTTTTAACCATGATAGCTAGGAAATAATTCATTTCAAGTGTGTGTAGAATGAAATGTGTCTGTGTTTTGAGTCCTGTGGGTGTGACATGATGTTCTTCCCACTGTGCAATGACATAACTGGAAAATGTAGTATTACCAGCCATTAACATTCATAGACTGTCTGTATTCTCAGTGCAGAAAACTGGATGCATACACTTGTATATCATTTTGAAATATTCATGCTCCGTATATTTGTTTTGTGTGAATCTTTACCAACAGTGTTTGCTATTAATCCCCAACACTGGAACTGTTTCCCTCCAGAAACTGGTCACTCAGAAACCGGTCATGAAGCTTGTCCCCATTAGCTAATCTATTACAGTATTATTCTATTGTTTAAATACAGATATGGGGTCTGTTATCCAGAAGTCCATTATCCATAAAGCTTTCAATGACTGGATGCAGCGGCGCTCCTGAAGACAGTGCCGCCTGAGGTGGCTCCAGTAATGCTGCCCCCCAAGCCCAATGACTGTTCCGAGGGGGGGCAGCAACGCTAATGCGGAGAGCGCAATAGCTCTCTCTCGCACTAGTAAAGTTAAAAACCGGAAATTCGGCTCTTAAAGGCACCAGGAGCGGCTTTTGGCCGCACCTGGAGACCTAGCTTGCGCTGCCGCCTGAGGTGAGCTCCTCAGCCCGCCTCATTGGAGGAGCGCCACTGAATGGACGGCCATCTCCTATAGACTCCATTTTAATCAATCCATTCAGATTTTTACAAATGATTTCCTTTTTCTACTACTATTTGATCCCAGCTAAGATATAATGAATCCTTGATGAAGGCAAAGTAATCCTATTGAGTTTAATTCATGCTTAAATATTTTTTTAGAAGACTTAAGGCATGAAGATCTAAATTATAAAAAGATCCCTTATTCGAAAAACCCCAAGTCCCAAGCATTCTGGATAACAGGTCTCATACCTGTATTACATGGCACCTTATAAATTCCCTTTCCCAGAAAAGCTTACAATCTAATTTCTTCTTCACTGGTACACACATACAGTAGGGTCACCTTTATTAGGAGCCAGTTATCCTACTTATATATTCTTACTTATATTATATACTATATTCATGGATCGAAATAGGAAACCAAAGCTCCTGGAGCAAGTATGGGAAGGACATACCAATACCAAGCTGATAGACATACAAGGCTGCAATTCCCCTGTAATTTATCATGATGAATAATATTGTTCTGACACTGAAATAGATCAGTTTTTTAAAGATATAATGTATTGAAAATATAAATTAGATTTTTTTTTTTACTAGTCATTCATATCTATTTAAGCTCTTCTGTGCTGTAAACAATGGAAACCCTAAGCCCTTCAAGGAACTGTAATCATGGCGCAATTCAGATCTATTGCCAATTACACATTTTTATTGTAATATAAGTTGATTGGCCCTGGTTACAGAAAACCTCTCTAATGTAAACACCCACAGCTAGATTGGATGGGTCACTGCAACTGTATTGGCACTTGGGTATGGTATTTGACTAATAGGTGCTTTTGCTTCCACAGAATTGTTTCTGGAGAGCTTTGACCTGGACTGTAGTGGAAATAATCGCAATCACCGAACCACAGAAGCCAGCTGCGAGCGCCTGATTGTCCGGAGAGGCCAGCCCTTTCAAATAACCCTGAACTTTGCCCCACGGGGTTATGAAGAAGGGGTGGATAGATTGTCACTCAATGCTATAACAGGTAAAGCCTCATTGAACAGCATTTTGATTCTTTATGCGGACAGTAAAACTAGGGCTCCATTCCACTAATAACAGATTATAGCTGTCCAATATCATGGCTTAAAGGGGTTGTTCCCCTTTAAATAAACTTTTAGAATGATGTAGAGAGTGATGTTCTGATACAATTTGCAATCGGTTTTTATTTTTTATTATCTGTGGTTATGGAGGCATTTTATTGCTCTCCAGTTTGCAAATTCAGTATCTGGGTGCTATGGTCCAAATTAACCTAGCAACCAGGCATTGATTTGAATAAGAAAATGGAAAATGAATAGGAAAGGCCTGAATAGACAGTTGAATAATAAAATGTAGCCTTACAGAGCATTTGTTTTTTTTTAGATGGGTCAGTGACCCCCATTTGAAAGCTGGCAGAGAGGGCCAGGATACCAGCACAGAGTGCATAATTGCGCTCTGCGCTAGAAGAGCCAAATTTCGAGTTAGAAAACCAGAAATTGGGCTCTTAAAGTACAATGAGCAGCATTTTTGCCCCCCCTGGTAACTAGTGGGGCGCTGCTGCTGGAGGCTAGTTTCTCAACTCGTCTCATTGGCAGAACACCCCTGACTAAGGGGACATTGTAATAAAAAATTTAATGTTTGCTACAGGTCCAGTAACCTACATCAGCACCTAATTGATTCCTTTGGGTTACATTCCCCTTGTAGCATTTATTTAAAAATCCAAAAAAAAAAAAAAAGTATTAATGGGAAAAGTCATGAAAACCACAGCTTTTTTGTAGTTAACACCAGTGGTGTACCTAGAGTGCACCAGTCCGACCTGCAAAAAGCTTTCAGAGGGGCCCGGTGCGCTCCAATCCCTATCCTCCTGCCCCACCCACATCCCACCTCAACTCCACCCACATCCCGCCCAACTTGCTTCCCCCTTCCTCGCTGGTAAGAGAGAGCAGCTCAGGAGGAGAGGGTTTTTTTATTAGCTATAGAGGAAGCAAACCCCACAGTCCGGGCCCCCCTATTTCCTGGGTTCCTCTGCAACTGCAGGGTCTGCTTCCTCTATAGTTACACCACTGGTTATTGCACAATAATTACTTACTACTACAATAACTTTTTTGTATTGTAGCACAAAAGACAGCATCAAAAATATCTGAAAACCTCTAAAACCATGAGTCAGAAAACTGTCCCAGCTGTAAAAGGGACATTTGCCATTGTCTTCTACATGCACTTTTTGGCGTCAAAATTGCGGCTTAATAATTCAGCCCCTTAGACTGCTGCTTAATCAATAACGGATGTATACCAAATATATCTTTTAAAATTCCTGGTTGCTAAGGTCAGTATCTCCAGCAAACAGAAAGAAGTCCATGAGGCGGGTCTTTTATCATTATTCCTCATTTTTGAAAAGGATAATGAAAGTCTGAAGCTCCAACCTGCTTGTAAATTTTGTGCATATTGAATGTCAAGCCAGTGAAAGACCTTCTCCAAATTAATTAGCCTCTGGAGAAGACTAGCTCTCATTCCATTGTGATTACTGATTTATTTAACCAATATGTACATTAGGGAACAGTTCCTGTCCCTGCTGCTTCCTTTCACTCCTAGATCTCTAGAACAATGTCAGGAAGCACAATAGGGGACACAGTGTCCCGGTGTTCTGCGAGGTGAAACTAAATCTACCTATGATAAGCACAAACACTATTCATTCTTAAAGGGAAACGCTAACCAAAATTGCACCTCCCCCCAACAATATGAATATTACACAACATTCCATTTATTGTTCATTAAAGTGACAGGCATTGAAATAAGTTGGTTTCTCACCAGGTCCATGCCCCTCTGAAGAATCAGGCACCAGTAACCATTTCTCGGTCTCGGATGCTCTGCAAGATGGAGCATGGAGTGCAGCTATCAACAGCACTGATGGAGGCACAGTCGTTCTTTCAATCACCTCCCCCCCTAACGCCCGCATTGGCTACTATAACCTCACCTTGGAGACCTCCACTGAATACCAAGGATCCAGCTTCCAGCTTGGAAGTTTCACACTGCTGTTTAACCCTTGGTGCCCAGGTAGGGTCAGTAAAGGAGATTGATATCTATGGGGGTCAAAGATACAAAAATGTTTTTTAAAACTGCAACTAGGAAGGGTCAGATTTAAGAACCATTGACTTCAGTAGGCTTGAACCTCAGAACACATCTGCTGTTTTCCATTTCAGAGGACTCTGTATACCTGGAGAATAAAGACGAAAGAAAAGAATATGTGCTATGCCAGCATGGGATCATTTTCCAAGGGACAAAGGACTCAACTGAGCATGTTCCCTGGAATTTTGGACAGGTTTGTCATCCTTCCGTTCCTATAAACCATAATCCCTTTTCTTGCAGTTTTATTTATTCTCCAATGTCCTTCTAAGCAGTAGCTGCCTTGTGCAACTTCCTAGTGCCTATACTAGATGTCAGCGAGTATGGGGTAAAAATGTTTGGGTAAGAATGGTACACATAAATGTATTATTTGTGTGCTGGACCCCTAAGAATTAGATGCCCCTTTAAAAGATAATGAAAGAATCTACAATGCCCCATGAAGGAAGCAATTGTCCCTGCACTTTGTTTTTCATGAAGACTATAGTCCCTGTCAAGGTAGCATTCTATACAATGAACTGTGCTTGTTATTTATAGCACTCAAACTGAAGTTACTTCTTTAAATTAGATCTCTTTCTTCTTATCAAAGTCCCTACTGCTGTTGTCCTCTAAACCTTGTGTCCTTATCTCCCCAACTCAGTAAGAGTTGGAAGTTGCCTTCCCTCATTCTGTCTCTGCTTAGTGTATCAGCTTGCGACCAGTAAGGGGTTCCTTGGTGCAGGCCCCTTGCCATTTAAAGAGAAGGTTTTTATGTTTATTCCATAAAAGGATCTGAGCTCATAGATCAGAATTTTTGTTTCATTGTGTAGAAATGATTCACAGAATGGAAGATCTTTCCGGTAATGTTGTTGGAATAGTTTGTGACGCTTGTTTCTGTGGGAATGTGGAGAGATCAGTTTGAGCTTTCATCACCTTCAGAGAATGGGATTGTGATTTGAACATAATCAATTCAGCTGGCTGACATCATTAGCACAGACCTTACAGCTAAATGTAGACAAGTGTAGTACCAAGGTAGATCATTTCTATACTTCTATTTGGATGAAACATAGCAGTCCATCCTACTTTAGGTTTCGAGAGGGGGTCTTTATCTATCCCAAGAATGCTGTATATCTGTAGCAGCTTGTCTTTCTTGTTTGGCCATATATATATATATGCATCATCATGTTCAGAGGGAAGCCCTAGGTGCAACTCAAACCTTCTAGGGAGAAGTTCCAAAACATGTTTGTCCCATGCCCTTTGTGCAAAATATTTCAGACATCCTCTATTAGGTGAGTTAACGGGAAAATTCACAAATCCCCTCTTTTAGCATGAGCTCATTCATTTGGGCTTATATAGAAAAGGAGCATAATCACGATCCGAACTTCCATAAATAAATATCTATTTATACAGAGGCATACCAGATTCCACAATAGTCTGCCTATACTTGAAGGGACCCTTTTGAAACCCTGTCACTCATCTAACATCTCCCTCACCATTGATTCCTGGATATGAAGACATTTTAAAGTGGGTGGTGGATAGATTTTTTTGGAAAGCAGAGGGGATTCAAGTTCTAGAATCTATAAGTTACATAGTTACATTACTCTGTGACCCTAAAGGGGCTTGGGAAAAGGTTCCTATGGTTCTGGAACAGACTTCCTTAGAGTCTGTGGAATCAGGTGTGTGTGTACATATATATATATATATATATATCTCAATAGAAGGACCAGCACACTATTTCTTGTGAATAATCAATGTGTTTATTCGTGCCCATCCACACATTGACTATTCACAAGAAATTGTGTGCTGGTCCTTCTATTGATGTATGAAAGAAAATATTGACCACAGCACCCTGCAGTTGTACTAAATCCGGTAAGAGTGCAAACACCGTGATACTTATATATATATATATAGTTTTATTTTTGGCAGTTCATATAGAGTTCATGCTCCTTTTCTGTCCAACTGAATGAGCAAAAAAAGGGGTATATTTTCCCTTTGTTTGGTGCATAGTTGTCAAAGCTCTATCTGCTCTTGAGTTCCTTTGAAATGGACTGAACAAAAGAATTTGACACATGGTGATAGGGTTACCATAAATAAACACATTCTAAATGGGCTCCATCTGTTATGTGTTAAAATCATGGAACTTGTGCTGACATTACATGCTTTCTCAGTAGTCACTTTAAAAGAACTTTTAGCATGATGTAGACAGTAGAATTCTCAAAAAATGTGTATGGTCTAAATTTTTCATTCCGAAATTCTCAACTAATGATTACCCAAGCAATTGCTGACTAAATAAATACGTTTGTTCTGGTGTCTTCTTAAAATATCACATGCAATGGGCATAAATGAGGCCTCTACTGATCCTTTGTATTCCCTTAGTATGAAGATGGGATTTTGGAGATTGCTCTGCAGATTTTAGATACAAGCCCTAAGTTCTTAAAGGACTCCAACCGTGACTGCTCCCGAAGGAATGACCCGGTGTATATCAGTCGCGTGATTAGTGCCATGGTGAGTACTCAGCATTATGGAGCTCTTTAATTTGATAGTTATATTAAGCAGTAGCCATCAGTAACATTGCAGGTTTATAGCTTACACTAAGGCCCATCATTCTGGCTCTTCAGACCAATTTTGGAAGCAGGAGCAGACAAGGTTATATAACCAAACCAGATGTAGAACAGATCCTTATTCATAAACCTGAGACACGTGCAGGTGGTACACTAAAGCCATAATAATTAGCCCTTTATAAGAGAACCAAAAAAGTAACCATGTTTTAAATGCAAAGGCAAAACATACTGTATTTTCTGTACAAGCCCTATTTATTTGGCTCATTCTGAACATAGTGGGCTCATTGCTTCTTTAAGATCACAAACCCCTTCCTTTGCAAATCCTTTATGTATATATTTTAGGTGAATTGTAATGACGACAGAGGGGTTCTCTACGGACGCTGGGATAACAAATATGATGATGGAATCAGCCCCATGTTTTGGATGGGAAGTGTCGCAATCTTACGCCGATGGAGGAAATTCGGTTGCCAGGCTGTAAAATATGGGCAATGTTGGGTCTTTGCTGCAGTGGCATGTACAGGTGAGCAATCAGTAAGGGGAAGAGTGGAAAATGCTCACCATACAAGATGTTGGCTGACGATGGGATATTCTTATGTCCAATCTTAATTGAGCTTTTCCATTTAAGCACTGTGGTAACTCTCATTGAATTCTTATTTTTCCCATAGTATTACGGTGTCTGGGAATTCCAGCCAGGGTCATCACTAACTACAACTCAGCACATGACACTAACAGCAACCTTCTGATTGAACAGTACCTGGATGAACATGGGAAGCGGCAGGCAAAGCAGAAAGACTTAATCTGGTGAGGAAGTGAGTTCCTGAATATTTTTGCCCAACCCGTCTAAGTCATCATCATTTAATACGGACTCAGAATCCACAATAATAAGGCCAAACCACAGCAAAAGTAAATGATATGAATAATAATGCTACACCCAGCCACAGCCATAATAATATCAATGCCACATTACATACTGAATGCCAACTCAAGATGTAACCTGCACTTGGATATCATGAAGAGGACAACTTGCTTCTCATTGAAAATCCTTTTCTGTTTTAATTTCTTGTGCCCTCAAGGAACTACCACTGTTGGGTGGAGGTGTGGATGGCACGTCCAGATCTGGGCGAGGATTACAATGGATGGCAGGTTGTGGATCCAACTCCACAGGAGAAAAGTGAAGGTGGGAACAAGAGCTGCTTATTAGAAATATCTTCTGTTGTGTTTGTTAAATATTCTTATTTATAAAGTTCAGGCTGGGTGCAAACTGCTATGTGGTTATGGAATTTTGCTAGCTGCCATAAACTTTGCACTCTAGGTTCAGGCATTCACGAGGGGCAGCACCTAGGCATTCACATAGCCCCCTAATTTGCTCAGAATTCACATGTGCAAATTAGGGAGCACTAACCACTGAATGGTGCGATGTGGACGGCCGGGTTGCCTGGGACGCCCAGCCAGCAGTGCCTTCAATTCTTTCTATACACTGACAAGATGATCTCTCCCTTGTAGGAACATATTGCTGTGGCCCTACTCCTGTGAACGCTGTGAAGGAAGGAGACCTGAATCTGAAGTATGATGTCCCCTTTGTTTTTGCGGAGGTAAATGCAGATGTGGTGTATTACGTACAGCAGAACGATGGATCTGTCAAGAAAACCCATTTTATTTCACTGGTGGGTCAGAAGATCAGTACTAAAGCAATCGGAAAAGATGAACGGGAAGACATAACTCACAACTACAAGTACCCAGAGGGTAAGTGACCTTACATTTTAGTGAGGTTTGTCTTAAATACCTTAGATGTCATCATCTATAACTACTAAGAACTAATCATCTAGAACTTCTTAGGTACCATTGACATACATCCAACACTATGGGTACCAATGACTTGAACATCTTAGCTAAAATAATCTATAATTACTGAGAACTAATAAAACATCATAGATATCGCAGACTCTAAGATAAGTTCGCCTATAATTACTGAGATCCAGTCATCTAGAACACCTTAGGTACCACTAACTTGTAAAAATTTGTGTAAGAGCATGGATCACTACTGAGAACCAATTAGCCGGTTAGAAAAATGGTGTCACAACCAACATTAAAGACAAAAAAAAGTATCCTTAGGTACCACTACCCTGTGCATCCAAGGGCAGAACTTCTAAAACAGGGTTGTTCAACCTGTGAGAACAATTAACAAATCTTTTGAAGGCTGAATGGCCTGTTTACACATGGCAGGAGCTGATGCAACTATTAAATAGAACATAGACTTCTGCTCTGAAATGATGTTGCAATTGTTCTGGAGGAAATAGAAAAACATACTGCATGACAGACACCTTCAACTCAAGGACCTTTCCTGCATAACCAGGATGGAACAATGTTTAGGCATTCTAACTCATATAATACTTTACTTCTTCAGGATCACAAGATGAAAGGCGTGTGTTTGAGAAAGCCAACAAACAATTTAAAGAAGAAGAAGAAGAAAAACCTCTTGATGTCACCATCAAGATTAAAGTCTCCGAGGGGATGAACAAAGGCTCTGACTTTGATGTTTTTGCCGTCATCACCAATAACACAGACGCCGAGAAACAGTACCGCCTTATGTTCTGCGCCCGCACCAGCAGCTACAATGGAGAAGTGGGACCAGAATGTGGCATGAAGGACCTTCTCAATTTCACATTGTCACCCC
>CM044447.1:24764163-24778881 GCA_024363595.1 Xenopus borealis | reverse complement strand
TCCCTATAACACCTCCTATTGCTCCATATACCCCTCGCTTGAATTATCCATCCCTAGGTCTACTAATTCAGTAATGAAATGGCTAATGAAAATCCTATTGCCTGTTGCAGATTCTGGGGGAGCCCAAGCAGAAGAGAAAGCTGGTGGCTGAGATTTCTTTAAAGAATCCTCTGGCCGAGCCACTGACAGGCTGCTGCTTCACAGTGGAAGGGGCCGGGCTGACAGCAGAGCAACTTGTCCAAACACTGTACGTATGATAGAATGATTGCTGTAAAGAGGATTGTTTAGCAAAATTAGTGTGTTCTACACATACAGTTCAAAGTACCAGTCGTTAATTCTACAATGCATTCTAGAACCTGATTTGGGAGTAAATTGGGAGAAAGCTTTCACCTGATGGGAGGGGGGAAAAAAGCTGCCAGGTTGGTTGGTCTGGCTGAGGGTGAATATGACTGCTCAATACTAACGCAGAAATACATTGAGTGTATTAGAGGTTACAGCTGTCTTTATGTGCCATGGAGAGTTGGCAGAGGTTCACTTTAACTTGCCTCCCCATTTCACCCCCCACAGTGATTGCCCCGTGGAGCCTGGGCAGGATGCCAAGGTGAGAGTTGATCTAATGCCCCAGCTACCTGGTAAGCTCAGTCTGGTAGTGGATTTCGAGAGTGACCTCCTGAAAGCAGTGAAGGGCTCCAGGAACATCATCATTGCACCCCTTCCAAAGTGAGAGCCGGAGGACTGCAGTGGGGTGGTGTCATATTACTGTCCTCAAATGTGAGCCTTTTGTATTCCTGCGTATATACAATCAACATATCCATGCACTTCTCTCTGCGGCCCTGGAGCTTGGAATTAACCTGCTTTTGTCCCTTCACCCTCCCCAACCTCGGCAGGATGATCTCTGCACAATGATATTTGGTGTAACAGTCCATACTGTCATTAAGCCCCAATACTGAGAGTCAGCCATCGCTCTGCTCAGATCCGCTCTCAGTGGACTGGGTGGTGGCAATACAGTATACAGGAGTCAAGTTACCTCCAGGACTAAACACCACAATCTGAAACTCAGAGAGCTGTAAATAACAGTGCATCCATGTATTAAAAACTCTGTTTCTATGAACCCAAGTGCAGCTGCTCTTATGTCTCATTTTACCAAATTCACATTGCTTCCCCCCACCCTTCTTTACTTTGACCCAGTAAAAGATGCTGTAACCGGAGCCAACCTGGGACTGGGCCCAACTAAGCTCAGCTGGCTGTGGGTTGGCAGGAATCTGGCTCATGGGTAGTGCACATGCACTGTGGGTTTTAACTCCAGACTATCCTTTTACTGTCACCAGTTTTAAATTGTCCTATCCCAGTGATCTGCAACAGATATCTATCACCAACTTCTTTCCTGGCCCACAGATCCACAGTGAAACCTCAATTTGACATGCCTTTTGATGGGATGTATTTTCCCTACTCCCCTGAAAAAAAAAACAAAAAAAAACATAAAATGGGGTAGTTTATAATGTAGTGTAGAATGTTGAGATATGTTCCTTAATTATTAGGCTTCTATTTTGTCTCTCCCCAGCCAGAAAAGATTTTCATTATTGAATAATTGTATGCAGATAAAGATAGTTCCATGTTGCTACAGTTAAGAGACCTGGGCAACCAGAAGACTGCAGAACAAAAACAATCCACCAACTGTAACGTGTTCTAAACAGAGTACAAGCCCAATAGTTATCATGGTTTTGACAGGGCAGCCCTTTTTTTCTTTTTTCTCTTAATTGGTCTCTGTACAATGTTCTATTATGCCCAAATGCTGGCAAACACAGCCATTAACTCTCTTTCTACAATCATTGTTGTTAAATGGAACACTGCGCTATAACCCTGCAGGGTAATCCAGAGACAGCTGGATGTGTTCCAGACCCTATACAGGCAGCACAGTGTTGTATGTTTTGTTGACCACCTCAGCAGCTCAGGGCAATGAAAAGAGATTTTCCAGGCACAGGCCCAGATTATGCTTTATAGGCTTGGGGAGTTTTGATGTCAGAAAACAGTGGGGAGTAGGGAGAGAGGAGTAGGACACAGAGATCGAGGACATAAAAAGAAAAAGAGAACACACAGTAGAAATAACATTAAAGCCTTGAGGTGATTTGCACTCCAAGTCCTTTTGGAAAAAAATGTGCAAAAGTGACGTGTCTGGCCCAATAGTTCCCCAAACTCAGCCAGTTCAAACAATGCATTCATGAACTGTGCCATGTATAAACAATCTGCCTCCCTCTCCAGCCTCTGCAGCTGCTGATTCTGGAAGAGCTGATCCAAGGATCTTTACACATAGCAGTGCATAGGACAGAAGGGCTCAGCTGCCAGCAGCAGAAATCAGTGCAACTAGCATCAGAATTTAATAATCAGTCCTGTAGCATCAGCTTATATTAGAGGCCAGCCTAATTTTCTGATGGATTATTTGCAACGACCCCTAAGATTAGCTTCTCAACAGCTGCTCAGAGCCCACTGAGCATGCGAGTGTCACAGACCCTTTCCAAGATGGTGACCCTCTGTGACAAGTTTGAAGTCCTGGATCATTGCTGCTATTGACAAGCTGAAACTTTAGGTTGGTGCAATAAGTTCAATATATAAAACATGGCATTTTCAGCCAGATTCATTTTTTAGGGTTTAGTTCTCCTTTAACTCATTGCATCTATAATAGATGGCAGGTTTCCCAAATTGTGGAAATTCCTTTTGTAACACAAGTGATATTAATCTGCAGCAATTCACCTTGATGCAAGGGAGGGATCTGTGCCAGTGTAATGCTGCAGATGAGCGACAAATGAGAAGGACATAAACACAAGCAGAGTGAGCATATATAAACCCTCCAACATTGAACCCATAGCAGTCACGCACATGTCTGAGTTTGTCATTCCCAACTGCTAAACCCATTCAGAATTGGCTCATACCTATAAAGTCAAACTGAATATACAACAGTTAACAATATGCTAAGTCAAGTTCTATGAAAAAAAAAAAAAAAATAGTGTGCCCGAATGGTCTACTTTTTTTGCACTTTACTCACTGCTCTTTCCATATTGCCGTAGGTCTCTGTACTTAGTTAGACAGCAGAAACCTTTAAATACCGCCAGGTTGTGTTCCTCAGCAGGGTATTTGGGGGCGGGAGGTATGTAAGTATCACCATCCTGCCCCATTAACTTGTCTAAATGATGCACAAGTTAGGGGGCGGGTATGGGGTGCAGAGAGCAGAATTCCCTGGGCACAAAGCGCTTGCTAAATGAACACAGAGGGGCAGGCTACAGAGGAAAAATATGACCCCTATAATGTACAATTACATTGCATGATGTTTCAGGACAATATGAAAGCAATTTACACTGGTGACAGAAAACAGAAGGGTTGAAAGATTAGACGCAGAGAACCAATTTCATTGAAATGGCTCTGAGCACCCATCAAACGAGGTCCAGTTTTTCACGAGTCAAAATCCAAGAAGACTCTGGAAACTTGGGACACTTGCTTGCTCTGTAACAAGTCACCTGCAAGTCCTGGTATTTCTATAAGCCATGTGACAATGGGTTATTTAATGCTGGGTGATATAGTTCCACAAAAGCTATAGCTCCAGCAATTGAACATCTCTGCTTTACATCCTTATGCATTTCAGCTGGGGGGGCATTATCAAAACACTGCTAGCTACTGTCACATAATACAGATAAAACACATGACTTGAGCCATTAATAAACTGTACCTGTGATGCCAACAGCTTACTTAATGAATAATGATCAATGATCATTAAAATATAGGGTAGCCATTGCTATAAAATAAGACTTCATGAACACTGAAACCTCACCTTGTGCTTATACGTGGCCATGGAGCTCCTCAGTCATTTAAATGTATAGTCCTGTTTCGCTATATAAATGCAGAATTGTGAAATCATGGGGTTCATACACTTTATTGTGTTTTCTTGCGACTAAGTGTTAGTACCTATTACTCTGACTGAAGCTGCCAGTGACCAGGAGTTAAGTATATGGCTCACTTTGGGCATTTCTCTTGTGCATGCTCTTCTTGTAAAGTGTGTAAAAGAATGTAAAATGCACCACCGTGGCACAAAAACACGTTTTGTACAAAGCCTTGCTGGCAATAGAATCTCCAGATCTTCTGATGATGACACAGCTTTAGCAATGCTCTTTGTATTCATTTGGAAGGACTAACAGTGGAAAGAATCCTATAAACGCCTAACGAGGGATGGGCTGGGCCAAGGCAAAACTGTCCCCAAAGACTGAGAGTAGGCCACAATGAGACCCTTTACTACAATGAAATGTATTTAAAAGGCGATACATCATAATTTCCTTCGAGAACCCCTGTCCTGAAGATTACCCAAGTTAATAATGTATGGGATGCCTGAGCAAGTTATGTATCCATTTCACGGACTAGTCAATGTTGCATTATACATTCACAACTTTGTCTGTGATTGTCCATTGAAAAAAAATGTTTCTCCCAGGAGCACCCATGGTCAAAGGCACACAGCTCACATGGTAAAGAAGCACCAAAACCTAGCTCCTCTCATGATGAGAATACACACCATGCGTTAATGTTTAAAGTGGTTTGCCGATAGGAAAAAAAAAACCCACAATGGTTCTGAGATGACACTATATTGCGTATGGTTCCTGCCCTGCAGCACATTACAAGAAAATTAGCAGTGCCGAAAACAAAATCATGTTATCTGTTAAAAAGGAACGGGAAGAGATGTGCGAGTTGAAGCCGTTGGAAAAGCTGGTTGGAGAAGCAGAATTAATTTGCTCTATTTATAAACAAGTCTTAAAAAACAAAAAAAGAACAGGGGCCTAGGAAGCCTAAAGCCGTTCTGCACAACAGAGGGAGGGCTCAGAGAGAGTTACGTCTAGGCGTCTAGACTGGAGTTAGTCGTGGCATCACACAACCCACACAGCAAGGAAGGAATAGGATTCCAGTCTCGTGGGACTCTCTCCTTTGCTGGTGTCTAGTGGAACGTCTAGGAGAGAGTGGAGAGGTCACCGTAGGGAGGGAGGTCATTGTTCTTATTCAGTAGAGAAAAGGTCTCCAGCAGAGGGGAGCGGTGCAAGCCCACCAGTGACGTTCGGAAGTAGCGAGAGGTCTGGGAGGCTCTGTATGTGCGATTTCAGTTCTTTCCGAACTTGCGTTACCCGTGCTAGTTTTTGCTTGTATTCCTGAAAGACAACACCGCTATGAAATGAGGCAAGGAAAAGAGAATGGGACAAATACATTCATGTGGGAAAACAGGGAAAATATGTGCAGTTGTGACTCAAAGTGGTTTAATTTCAGCAAAGGGTTCCCTAGCTTAATGCCAAACCTTATAGGACACTGAGAGCTTAGCTAAACAATAGAAGTAGTGGAACACCTTCTGTTAAATAAACTCTTATAGACAATCACTGGGGGAACCAATTTGTCTTTACAGGACTAGATTTCTTGATACCAAAACAGTCGCAGTGTTCTGTTCCCCTTAAAGGAGAACCAAACCCTTAATTTAAATAAAAACCCTACCCTACATAGACCACCCTGCTCCCCCCCAGCCTAGGTTTTACCCCTGGTATATGCCCCTTTACTTTCCCCTCTGTGTAGATACTGTGCAGCAGAGTTCACAGGCACCATTTTCTTCTCTTTGACAACCTTCAGGAAGAGAGCGCCGTATTGGCGCACGCACAGTTTGCACAATCTTCTAGTCCCGAACAACTGCGCATGTGCTGAATTGCCGGAAGAAGATCCGAAGATTACCGAAGAGAAGACAGCACCCGTGAACTCCTTTGCACAGAATATGCACAAAGGGGAAAGTAAAGTGATAGGGGCATTTACCGGGGTAACACCTAGGCTGGGGGGGGAGCAGGGAGGGGGTCTATGTAGGGCAGGGAAGGGTTTGGTTCTCCTTTAAGATACTAAGGAACTATATCATTTTAAAATCCACTTTAACCTTCTCCACATACAACTCTATCATGAAGAAAGTTTAATATATTTATTGCTTTATCCAAAAATACCACTATACACGGTCTTACCAAAAGGCGAAATCCAAGGGGCAGTGCTCCACTTCTCCTCCTAGACAGACTTCTAAACCAGAAGTTAGTTCTTGCTGCTTTACGGAGAATTTTTTAGCCCTTTGCTTGATCTCCAAAAGTGCTGTGAGCAGTAAAGTAACAAGCTGGTCAGCCATAAATCTAAAAACCTCTGAACTACCCCCCCCATAAAGTCAGTTTGTGCCTCACGCACTGCCCCCCCTTGAGGCTCTAAAGTGCATTTTTCATCTTGCCTTTCGTTTAGATTCAAGAACTAACTTCTACTTTAGAAGTCTGGCTAGCAGGAGATGTGGAGCACTGCACCTTGGATCTCGCTCCTTGATAAGACAGTGTACACCCAGTGTAACGCATTACATCTACTATACTTTCTGCAGGATAGAGCTGTATGTGGAGATGGGTACAGAGGGTTTCTAATGTAAAAATATTTAGTTTTACAGTTACTTTAATGTGACATAGACTAATGTGCAGTGAGCATTAATTCTCCCTGCACAAAGGAACATTTTATGAAGGTAAAAAAAAAAACCAACACCCTTTCCAAAAAGGAGGCAGCACTTAGAGTGTTGATAAAAATATAGCTGAATAAATTTAGTGGAACTTGAGTGTATTTAACCTGAGTGACTTCTAGCATCCGGTTCCACTTTCTACTTGACAGCAGAGATATAGTGCAGCTGTGGAACACACTTCTCACACCCAATGTACACTAATCAATCATTTCTGTTACTTAATGTTTTCTTTTTACATATTTTCTCAAAACGACCCCCGTTTTGCCTCTGAAGCTTAGTCATGAATTTCTAGATCCTGATGTGCTGGTTTATCCCACACTCACTGCACTCCAGCTGTCTTTGCACTACCAGCCCGTGCCGTGTACTGAGGGGATTACATGCTTTGGGGGAAGTCGGCCAGACCCCTTCGAACAAAGAGGCTCCGAATGTTTGTTACTGCCAACAACAAGTACTACTAACTGAAAGGGGTGGTTCACCTTCAAGTTAACTTTTAGTATATTGTAGAAGGGCCAATTCTAAATCTTTTCAATTGGTCTTCATTATTTATTTTACATAGTTTTTTAATGATTTGCAATTTTCTTCTGTTTTCTTTGCAGCTTTCAAATGGGGGTCACTGACACCATCTAAAAACAAATGCTCTGTAAGGCTACACATGTATTGTTATTGCCACTTTTTATTACTTATCATTCTATTCAGTCCATCTCCTATTCATATTCCACACTCTTATTCAAATCAATGCAGGGTTGCTAGGGTAATTTGTACCCTAGAAACCAAATTGCTGACACTGCAAAATAAAGAGCTGCTGAATAAAAAGCTAAATATCTATAAAACCACAAACAATAAAAAATGAAAACCAATTGCAAATGGTCTCAGAATATCACTCTCTACATTATACTAAAAGTTAACTCAAAGGTGAACAACCCTTTGAAGTATTCTCAGATACTTGCGTTCATTTGATTTTTACAAAGACCCTCTCCTTGTTTATATTGCATCCGTCTTTACATCTGGAGCAAACCTCACTCATACACATACAAGCTGTCTTCGATTAAGGTGAGAAATCTCACATACACACAAATGGTCTCTCAAGCCAGAGACTGAAGTTGTCTCTAAAGAGAGACAAGAGGTTAAATTAATTTAGAGCCCTGATGTAGCCTTTTTAGCAACACTGGGTTCTTTCCACTTCTGTCCTAGTTCCCCACCACTTGTCATTCTGTCACACTGATGTATTTGTCCTCTACAGGGTCACATGGGAATGAATCTCCAGGGCCCAACCCTTCTTCTTTTCATAGGGGAATTCCATACTAGCTCAGCAGGCAAATTAAAACTGAACTAGAATCACAGTCTCTTGCTTTTTTTCCCACTTCAGTTTGTTACTCGGATGTTCTCAAGTTCTCCGCAGAGGAGGTCTCGGCTCACCTCAACAACTTCCAGTCCCACTAAATGTTTTCGATAGACTTTCCAATGAGAATATTTAAAGTTGTTCCAAGAGTTTGTGAACCTTTATTCACAGTAATAAAATGTCCAATGTGGCATAATAATAATTAATACTTAGTGAAATTAGAAGTTCCGGGTTCACTTTGAACTTCAAGCGGTGCTTGCGTGGGTATTATCTGGGTACTACAGTTTCCTTCCATAAAGGCAGGTGGCTTAATATAAATGAATACTTGTGTTATTGACCTTAAGCTCCACTGCAGCAGCGTCTCAACAAGCTCTGTGACATGCTGAAGCTTTATAAAGGATGATCTTTTTTTCATATTGGAGCCCAATTGCATAATGCCATTAACTTTGAAAAGTCTTTAACAAGTAAAAGAACTAAAGCAGACATCTAATTGGTTGCACTGTTGTAATTGTAGCAACTATGTTTGCTCTATGTTTCTACTCAATATCACAGAGCAGTTCAGTTTTGTACATGCAGTTAAGCAGTGCGGTGTAATGGAATGGTGTTTATGGAAATATACAACTCATCCATCGATCTCAAATCTGTGTAGTTGGTCAGTATAAAGGCCCTTGAACCAACTGTTTCTGGATTTCTCTGTTTCTGGTACTAGAAGCCAAACAGGACTGACTCATTCACATTATGCTCTCCCACAGGAACCATTTATTTTGCCAGCCATTAGAGAAATGTTTATAAATATTCATCAAAGCTGGTTGTGCTTCTTTTGAATATTCTTTAGCCTGCAAAACAACTTCCATTAAAGGTAATTTTTGGCAAATTCCATGACAAAATTGTAGTCTTTAATCAAAATAAATGTATTGCCCCTAGAGACCTGGGTTGTTTGTCTGAAAACAAATGTAGCCTTTTTCTTGCTTCTCTTCAAAGCAGGAGACTGAAGGTGGTAGTTTTTCTTTGGGTTACATTTGTAGGACAGTTAGTGCAGAGACCTTGACTGGTAGCCAGTACTCCAATACAGCATTGTTTGTGGGGGAAAAAACAACTAAGCCAGACAGTAGGTTTTACTAGAAATTGCATTTGTGCTTTCCAATTACTATGAAAAGTGTCCATGTAAAATGAGGCCATTATTATATTTAGCACTATCATAGGCCAACACGCATCCATACAACATCCATACAGTTCTATTCATCCATCCATCCCATTTAACCATGTTAATGTGCCTGATCAAATCAATATAAAGGATACCTGGTAGTAGAGACAAATACAGTGGCAACCTGGCTGCTTTGTTTTGAATGAAGAGGCAAGTTGGGCCACATTAAAAGGTGAGCAATTTTAGTCACTGGGAGGTGACAGTTTTTACATTTCCCCCTCTGTCCTGTGCCATTAGTTTACTCTCCCCCACTTCCCCTGAGCAATCAGGCAACACATAAGAACAATCAGTGTGTAGTGGCACAGTTTTAAGCCAATTAAAAAATATTGTTGCACGAGAGAACACTCACCCTGCCTGCTAATCAGACACAATTTTGTTTAAACAATCATCCGCGTTTGCATAAACGCATGAGGCAACTTCAGGCGACTTCAGAAAACAAAGTGCTCTGAGTACCATCCCGCCGGCAATTTACATTCTAGCTGGCGGGAAGGCATTTAGGGAAGATTAGTCGCCTGAAAAAGAGGCAATTTGTCACTGGGTGACTAATCTCCCACAGTAGCCACATCTGCCACCACCCAACTTCCAAACACTTTTTTCATTTCTGTTGTATTCATATTGCTCACCAGAAATAACTATTTTTTTTTTCAATTGCTTTCCATTTTTCTACCATTTTCAGAATCAAAGTTTAGAAGTTGCATGTTTGTGAAAAACAAAACTTTATTTAAAAAAATGGTCACACAGAAAATAGAAAGTAATTGGAAAAAGTATTTATGTCTGGTGAACTACCTGAAGCCAACTGAACTGGAAATTGTGTTGGAAGGTGAACAATCCCTTTAAAGGATGGTTAGGCCCATCAACTTTTCCTTAGACTTCTCTCTTCCTCAATCATAGAAATACAAGCACTCCCCTCTGAGAAAGTCACTTGACCCTGCACCCAGTTGTCTGCTTTGAGGTGATGTTTAATTAGGAAAACAAACATCTCATTAGAACAGTAGTTCCATAACTGTGAGGCAGACCCACCTTAGATGTTTGGAGCAGTGGCAGTAGGGGTTCATCCTCAAGGTCAGTTACAGCAAGAATGGGGGGCAGCGGCTTAACTAGAATGGCCCCCCTGCAAAAAAAAAAAACCTTCAGAAGGGCCCAGTGAACTGTGCCCCATCGATATCTGCTAGTTTTTGGCCAGGTATCATTTGGAGAGGCCAGATAGAACACCCAATGCAAGAGCAGATGAGCTGCCGAATCGTTCTAAAGGACGGTGTATGCTTCTTTTCCAATTGACTGCATTGTGTTTACAGGTGAAAAATAAAGGTCAGAATTGACCAGGGTCTACTATATCGCCATTGTATCATCACAGTCAGGAATATGGAGTGAGAATGTGAAAAGCCACATGCTAATCTGATGTCGCTGCTGTGAGGGGCACGGATATGGGCTTATGTTGCATCACATCTGGTTCTTTCAAAAGTGCAATTAGAGAAGGAGTCCAAAGGTTTTGCAATAAAATCTGTAAGCAGAACGATTGTCATTCAGGGATTGCATCCTTTCATATGTCCAGAATAATTTTGGACATTTACTTCTTCTTTAATTAAACTTGATTTGATTTCAAAAAGACGTCAGTTATATTGGCTAAACTCCAACATAAACTACAATATTCCCTAGTATCTCCATGTTATTATGCCCTTCCTGACCACCAGGATCATGAGAAATATAGTGATCACTAAGAATTTCCATTTTTGTAACACTTTAAACATTTGTTGAATGCGGCTATTGTCTATTGTCTATTGTCCCCAAAAATTAGGGCTTTGCTAGCCAGTAAAGTTGCCTAGAAAGGGAAGCAGAGGTCAGGTCACAAAAAAGCTGTGGATCTGTGGAAAGAGTACATGTTTTTCTATCTGTTCTACTAAGATATGTTTAGTTTTATCTGAATTCCATAACAAGCAGCTTCATATAAATATATTAAGTTAAACAAAAGTTAAAACACTAGACTTGGACCTCTATTTCTGTGGATTTGGCACAAAAAATGCCAGAACATGTATATTGAGGAAAAAAGCAAATGAAGAAATGAACCCAATTTGCTTCGCTGATCAAATCATAATGGAGTCCTATGCACACCCATTGACAAAGGAGTGTATCAAAGGCTGATTTGGTGATCACCAACTAATTTTAGCCTGGTATCAGTTTAAAGGGGTTGTTCACTTTTTGGGGGGGGGGGTTCACCTTTTTATCATGCTGATGGTGGGTGATATTGGGCTGATCCAATCGTAGGCCCTATGGTTCAGCGATTGGATCATAACCGGCAGGCGGATCGCAAGACCACATCAACAAATAGATGCAGTCCGCAATGGGATTTTTACCCCTGCCCGATTAAGAGCTGGCCAACTCTCAGCCAGATATCGATTGGGGAAGCCCGTAGGAGTGCCCAACACGAAGGCCAATAAGCTGCCCACTCTGTCTGTCTCCAGCTTTTATCGGCCTGAGTACGGTCAAGCTTTAGTCTTCATTCTTTATTTGTGATTTTTTAGTTATTTAGCTTTTCATTCAGCAGCAAATTTTCAATTTCATCAATATGGTTGCCCTGATTTAAATAAGAGACTGAAATAATAGAGGGCTTGAACAGAAAGATTCGTAATAAAAAGTAGTAATAACCATACACTTTTAGCATTAAAGTGCATCTGTTTTTTAAATGCCCCCCCCCCCATTTGTAGCTGAGAAGTCAGATTACGGCAAATCATTCAAATCTATAAAAAAAGAAAAAATGAAGGCTAATTGAATATTAAAATGTAACTTAAAGGTGAACCACCTCTCACAGTGAAGGCCCCACACAAGTCAATAGGCTGCTGACTTGTTCTGGAAGCCGGCTTGACTGAATGTAATGGCATTCTTTTCTCAGACAGATACAGTGAGCATTCACTTCACTTACTATAGCTGTACGCTTTCACCAGGCCATAGGAAGGGACTTAAAGAGAGAGAGAGACATAGGAAGAAGGCAGAGCCTTACCTCTAGCTTTTTCTCCTTATTGTTAAGAACTTCCTTCTGGGTCTGCGTGTACTCCATCAGCATCTTTGCCAACTGCCTGCGATCATCTAGTTCTGCCGCAAGCCGCCCATTATACTCCGCTAGTAATAGGCAAGCCTCGTCCACGGTCTTGGAGAGACGCTCTGCTGCCTCCTTATCTGAAAAGTACAGATGTTTAATGGGAGTATTTCTGAGTGCAGCTAAAATCAGCTTGAACATAGCAAGCTGTATTACATTTAATACCTGCCATAGTTCAAACTTATTTTAGCACTGAGCTGCTTATGACGATAGCTTATTACACTACAATTAGACGTAAAGGATATCTGCTTAGCATTATATTACACAGAATGATTGGGGAAAAAATACACTCATCATTATGGGTCATAGAATATTTTTATCCGTACAGCAACATAAAAGAGGTACCACACTGCTTGCTCCAAGCTGAACATTGCAACAGAAACCCTAGTAATTATAAACATTTCAAGGAAACAGCAGCCAATAGCAGCCATATGGTAGTTCTTGCTCTTAATGCAAACACACAAAGAAGGTACATTATAACTACAGTTTGTTTTCTACTGATGCTGAAACAGAAAGACAATGTTGAGGATGCTGCATATTTCATTTTTATTGGCATCCATACATTTTCCGCGCCCTTCATTCTGCCCTACTAAAACAAACCTGTGATTTTTTCCAGCAAGGAGACATCTTGCACTTCCTGAGGGAGGGACGCAATCTTCTGTCTAACGGCGGCGTCTCCGGATGCAGCATTCTCCAAATCCTGCAGAGCTTTGATCAGATCTTCTGTCTGCAAAAGAAATAAAGGGTTACTTGGAGTGTCTAATGGGTATAGTTTGGATGGTATGCAGGGTTATCAAATAAATCTGCACCCTCAGTTTTTGCATATATTAATACCAGTAAGAAATTCAGTGATTACAGAAAAGGGTCAAGGTTTTTCAGGGGGTATGAGGTCATTACCTGAACATAAGAGCCATATATATATATACATAGTAACAAGAAAGAAAAAAAGGCAAGAATAAAAAAAGTCTCTCCAATTTGCCTCAGAGGAGATAGAAATTCCTTCCTGACTCCAAAATGGCAAGCAGACCAAAGGGTGAAAAACACAGCCACAAAATACAAGTGACAGGGCCATGTTGGATATGATTTTATAATAGAATATAGAATTGTGGATAAGAGCATTTCCCCTCTTTGGTATATATGCCCCCAAAACAAAAGCAGGCAGAGGGAGAGAACCTATGCTGCTCTTAGATCCCCAACCCCTGCCAGAGTCATTAAAATCTCAGGCAGAGCAATTTTGCCTTGATTGTAATTACCCACTTGCTAGCATAGCAGGAGGCAGAGGATGGAGCTGCAGTTCTAAGGAGATTTATTAGGAATATAGCTTAGTGAATGCTCTTATCATTGGTAAAGCCTACCCCCAAGCAGGACTCAACATGGAATGGTTCAGCCCATAGGCAGGAAATGAGCAAAATAAATTTTCCCCTATGCATGGAGGAATTTGTTGGGATCATAAAGCAAAGACTAAAAAAAAAGATTATCAAGTATTTGGAACACTATACTCCCTGGTACAGTCTGTGCTGCCCAATAATGAAGAAACAAGGGTGGCTGCCATGGGGGACCAGTTGGTGCATGGAGCAGTGGGAGGCAGGAGAACAGAGGCAAGTAGGACGGCCAATGGTAGAAGAAGATGCTATTGAGAAATGAGATTGATTGGAAGAATGCAGTATGGGGTCAGTAAAGGCTGGATATGGGAGCACAGTGTTCAGATGCTTTATCTCAATCCAGCTCAAGAAAAGGTTATTAAACTTCCTTTATTAAATCGATAACACCCACAAATCATTATTATAGCACAATGGAGCATTTTGTGCCTGAGACACATTTTGCAAAACTTCTTTGCTTGAATTTGTGGGGTTTTTTGTCAGTTATTCAAAAAATGTAAGTGTTTTAAAGTAACACAAACATAATGCAGTGTTGCCTTGCACTGGTAAAACTGGTGCGTTTGCTTCAGAAACACTACTATTGTTTATATAAATAAGCTGCTGTGTTGCAATGGGGACAGCCATTCAAAGGAGAAAAGGTTCAAGTTACATAGCAGATAAGCTCTGTATAACATAACAGTGTTATCTGCAATCCTTAACCCAGTGATCTCCAACCCCTTGGATGTTGCTCTCAGTGGCCTCAAAGCAGGTTCTGATTTTTGAATTCCAGGCTAGGAAACACGTTTTAGTTGTATAAAAACTTAGTATAGTGCCAAGCAGAGCCTCCTGTAGGCTGCCAGACCACATAGGAGCTACCAAATAGCCAATCACAGCCCTTATTTTGTGGTCTCACCAATCTATTATGCTAATGAGTGCATTTTCCGGATTTTAAGTTATGTTTTCCTGGATTTTACATCCAAATCTTATCCTGATGTTTCCAAAAACTGCTTTTTTCCTCTATGAATGTTATTATTTGTAAAGTAAAGAGGTGTAAAATTATGGATGCACCGAATCCAGGATTCGGTTCGGGGTTCGGCCAGGATTCGGCCTTTTTCAGCAGGATTTGGATTAGTCAGAATCCTTCTGCCTTGCAGAACTGAATCCTAATTTGCATATGCAAATTAGGGC
>CM044447.1:24734926-24745252 GCA_024363595.1 Xenopus borealis | reverse complement strand
TGACAGAACACCTATCAGAACACCAGGAAGTGAAGTGAAACTGGCTACATGGGCACAGTGACCCACAGCCAAAGCTATAATAACACTTTACATTAAAATGTATAGTGACCCATTGCATAAAAGGAGATGCATATTTATTTCCCAAAATGCATGGAGTCTAATTGAATTCCTAAGAGAGGACATAGCCATATGCCTGCTACATTGCTACATCTTTAAATTAGTATGTTTTGGCTCATTCTAAGCAAATTTTTCAGTTGGCCTTCATTATTTATTTTTGTAAATAAAAAAAGTGCTGCTCCATCAGACATCCGCGCTGAAATCCATTTCTCAAAAGAGCAAACAGATTTTTGTAGATTTGAGTTTTAAATCTGACATGGGGCTAGCCATATTGTCAATTTCCCAGCTGCCCCAAGTCATGTGACTTGGGCTCTGATTAACTTCAGTCACTCTTCACTGCTGTACTGCAAGTTGGAATGACATCACCCCCCCCCCCCCCTTCTTCCCAGCAGCCTAACAACAGAATTATGGGAAAGGAATTGGATAACAAGATAACATCTTCAAATGAAAAATCCAGGTCCTGCTGCAACACATTCAGTTACATTGAGTAAGAGCCTGCCAGAAAGCAGTTCCATCCTAAAGTGCTGGCTCTTTCTGAAAGCACATGACCAGGCAAAATGACCTGAGATGGCTGCCTACACGCCAATATTACAACTAAAAACAAATACACTTTCTGGTTCAGGAATTACATTTTATGTTGTAGAGTGAATTATTTGCAGTGTAAACAGTGTAATTTAGGAATAAAAAAAATACATCATAAAAACCCATGACAGAATACCACAGCCCGGGGGCTACAGATATGTAAGCCAACTGCCAGAAAAATGATAAATTAACACAGCTAGAGGTAACCAGGCAAATAAATACTACTATCTGGAAACGGTTATACCGAATGTTCTGAATTACTGGATGGCTGTCTCCATAGATTCAATTATAATGAAAAAATATAAATTTTTAAAAGTGATCCCCTTTTTCTTTGTAATAATAAAAAAACTCTATTTTAAGCAATGAATTCAAATTTTAATAATGATTTCCTTTTAATCTGTAATAATAAAACAGTACTTTGTACCTGATCCCAACTAAGATATAATTAATCCTTACTGAATGCAAAACATGCTTATTTAACGTTTGCATGATTTTTTTTGTAGATTTAAGGCAAATCACAGAACTATCCCTTATCCGGAAAACCCCAGTTCCAGAGCATTCTGGATAATGGGTCTCATACCGGAAATAAATTCTACCCCAGAAAACAAGCATTAGAGTCCTGCTCTATGAGCATCACAAATCAGATGAAGAAGAGGGGGGAAGAACAAGAGAACAATAGGAAACATGCTAAATGGCAGTCCAATGAGAAGGAGCCATTTCCACTGAAATACGTCCGATCCCTGAAATCTAAAAGCTCAGAGAGATAAAAGCACTGGGTTATATTTTGAAGTCCAACTAGGAAGAGGAATTTCGCTGGGGCAAATAGCTACAAAGAAAATATAGAAAAACAATATTGGTATTTATGGACATGATATAAAGCCGTGGATCTGCTCATATAAAGATAATGTATTAGCATGAGAATCAAGTGTGGTTGGAAATCATTATCTCCCACTGAGAGAACATGATAATGACATTTTCTGCAAGTGCCGTCCCCTTGGCTACCTGCTTAGCAGTTTAGTGATCCCCAAGGCATTATCATGTCAGTAAACACTTCTCATTAGCCATGTCCCTTTTTCTAGTGTTGGCATGTGCTTTAAAGGGATACTGTCATGGGAAAACATTTTTTTTGTTTTTTTTTTTCCCCAAAATGCATCAGTTAATAGTGCTAATCTAGCAGACTTCTACACTGAAATCCAGTTCTCAAAAGAGCAATTTTTTTTTTTATATTAAGTTTTGAAATCTCACATATTGTTTAGACATATTGTCAGTTTTCCAGCTGCCTCCAGTCATGTGACTTGTGCATGCACTTTAGGATGGAACTACTTGACTTCCTCTGGATCAACTTGCAGTTAGACAGGTTTAAAAAAAAAAAAAAAAAAAAAAAAACATAAGGTTGAACTTGATGGGCATGTGTCTTCTTTCAACCTAACTTAAGTTATGTTAGGGTAAGGCCAGACGGGAAGATTCGGGGAGATTCGTCGCCTGGTGACTAATCTCCCCGAACCGCTTCCCCCTGCCTTCCAGCTAATTAATGAATAATCGCCTGCGCTTATTCACACGCGGCGCTGCGCTATCCCGAAGTTGCGGCAACTTTGAGCAACTTCGGAAAACGCAGCGCCGTGTGTGAATAGGCGCAGGCGAATATTCATTAATTAGCTGGAAGGCAGGGGGAAGCGGTTCAGAGAAATAAGTCGCCAGGCGACGAATCTCCCCGAATCTTCCCGTCTGGCCTTACCCTTAATTTGTTACATTCTGGCAGACTGTTCAACCTCTAAGAACCTTTTCAGTTCAGTTTTCAGATTGTTCACCAACACTTTTTGCAATACTTCACATTTATTTTAGACTGAAGTTTAAGTCGTGCCTCCGGTGTTTCAGTTTCACAGCTCAGCAGAACCAGACAGAACTGAACTGCTTTGCTCCATCAGTTGATACATTTCTCAGAAGCATCTCTGGGGTATTAGCAACTATTGTATCAAAGCTAAAAGCTGCCTGTAATGAAACTCAGGGATTCTGCTCAGCAGGGACAAACATTAGAAATGTATCACATAAGCATAAGGCCAGATGGGATATTTGTCGCCTGGCAACTAATTGGGGCGACAAATCTCCCTGAATCTTCCCGTCTGGCCTGAGCCTAAATGTATAATTTAGAACAGTTTACAGAGTCGGCGACCCCACACCTAGAGCTGCTTTAGAAAGACATAAGATGAAAACCGAAATTATAATGTCATGGGAAAACTTTTTTTTTTTTTCCAAAAGGCATCAGGTAATAGTGCTTCTCCAGCAGAATTCTGCAACTCCCCAACACAAGATAACAACTGCCTGGTACATCTAAGTCAGCACTCAATAGTAAAAGCCAAGTCCTTCTGAGACACATTCAATTACATTGAGTAGGAGAAACAACAGCCTGCCAGAAAGCAGTTTCATCCTAGGCTCTTTCTGAAATCATACAATGAGGCAAAGATCCAATGAAAAAAGCAGCACTCCGGTATAATTGAAAAATAGAAAAACTTTACCTAAAGTGCATTAGGCTACGTTTCGGGCTACGCTGGCCCTTTGTCAAGCCATCAATTAACAATATACACCTGTGTTTAAATACTCACAAAAAGGAAGGTGTCACAATTTCTCACCTCCATGTTACCCATAATGCTCAGAGAAACATTGCAAAACAATGAGGCAAAATTACTGGAGATGGCTGCCTACAAACCAATATTATAAATTAAAATAATACACTTTCTGGTTCAGGAATGAATTGTTATATGGAAGAGGGAATTATTTGCAGTGTAAACAGTGTAATTTAGAAACATAAACAACACAAATCCTGACCGAATCCCTTTGAAGACATTCTGTTCTTGTATAGAATGACTTGTGCCAGTAGATCACGTGTGCATGCACTGTAAGGAACAACATGGAGTCACCATTGTGCCAAATGAAAGTCACAAAATAGACTGGTTGGTGCAATGCAATGCCACCTCCAACAGGTTTTTGTTGAATTCTGGAAGAAAATGCCCTGTATGCCCCTAGAGAGGATTTGATGCAACCAAGGGTCGAGGTTTGCTCCAGCCAGCAATGAGAAGCATTGCAATAAAGACCCGGAATACTGCCAGCTGGGCCGCAAAATAACAGATTTTAGGGTTGTGTTTTCCATGAAAATTCAAGTTTTCAAGTTGTTTTTTATTTTTTTTTTTTGTTAACTCATATTTTTGCGTTAAAAAAAAAAAACTTTTCGTGATTAATTGTAACCCAACCCCGTAAATAGCTTGTATACGAAAATAATCCAGATAAAATCTCTCGAGGTCCTGAAGGAGTCAATGGTAGAGATCAATTAAACCAGGGGTGTCCAACCTTTTGGCTTTCCTGGGCCATATTGGAAAAAGAAAGAGTCTGGGGCCACACATGAAATAAACACTTTTGATTTGTAAAAGTAAAGAAAATGCACAGAAAAGAACTACAATATCAGCAGGATAACCAGATGGAGCTATACACTGGAATATGGGACATCTGGATTTTAAATAGACTTATTATATTATTACTACTAACTGGGCAATGGGCAGATTGGGCCGCATTCATACCCATCCTGGGCCGCAGGTTGGACAACCCAGAATTAAACCATTTGAAGATGTTAATAGCCTGCATGTTGTTTGAGTTTTCTTTTGGAAGGTTTTGCCTGAAAACTCAAATGAGTTGGGCGATGAGACTGTTGAAAACTCAATCAATTCGCATTTTTGGGTTTCGTAATTGAAACTCGCAAAATCAAGTTTTTCTCCATTCTGCATTAGAGTAACCATTCGAGTTGTGAGTTAATTCAAGGTATAAAAAATGTGTTGCTTCAAGCAAATTACAAGGCACAGATTTTCATTGATTTGTGTTTTATAATGATGAATCTTTACTAAAACAGGTTTATTAAGAATAAATGGGTATACCATTCTCTGTTTTTATAGCTACACTCAACTATAAAAACTAGCAGAGATAGCTGAAAGGGAAGGTCAAATGCCTGTTACTTGTTCACTTTTAATATTCTCATTATTCCTTGGGTCCTTAAAAGAATGCCTCCCTATTTTCTACAAGATAACGGTATATTATTAAATCCTGTGTAATCTATTACTATGATTAAAACCTTCATATATAACCCCAGAGTGATACATCTACAGCAGGGGATTACAGTCCTATATAAAGCCAGTACACAGCAAACTATAGATTTTATGCAAAGAAGGTTTTTCTTTATGTGCATGGAGAATGCATTGAAACGAGTGAAGATGTAAGTATACAGCTATGAGATCCATTATCTGGAAAGCAGTTATCCAGAAAGATCTGAATTAAGGAAAGTCTATCTTCCATAGACTCATTTAATTTTTTTTTTTAATTATTTCCTTTTTCTCTGCAAACAGTACCTTGCACTTGATCCAAACCAATATATAATGTATCTTTATTGGAAGCAAAACCAGCCTATTTGGTTTATTTGATATTTATAGGATTTTCTAGTAGATTTAACCCAAAATGGGTAATTACATGTTTAATCTCCAAATTACCAAACTACAAAGATTTCCTAAAATTGGTGATGTCAATGAAATTTCAGAAAATCACCTCAAAGCATCCACTCTGCAGTATCATATCTCCCATATATCATTAGGTATCAAAATAAATAATCCTACATATAAAGGCCAGGGATTCACTGAACAGTTTAATGCCCAATGAGTACAGGTTTACCCAAGTATGTGCCATTTATGGTCAACAAAATTTACCTTCTGCATTCTAATTTATTGGCTCAAATTACAGATAACATTTTGGCTCTTGAATGATTTCCTGCTGACTACAAACCCAAAAGTTCTCAGTGAATAAAATTATTTAAGAAAGTACAGACTGCTCACTGAAATGCTCCATAGCATGTTATTGCTTCTGGCTAGGAAAAAAAAAAAAAAAAAGCGACAAGCCATAAAATATTTTATTTATAGTTTTAGATAAGCAATAACAGGTAATTATTAAGCATAAAAAGAAGAGATTCAATAAAAGGATAAACAGAAAGGCACAGAGTGCACAAGGCTGATGCTGCATATGCCAACTTCTTTGGATTTCATTGTTGCTAAAGGTAAACTCTCCATTAATTATCTGGCTCCATTTGTCAAGCATGAGCAACCAATATCAGAACAAAGATGCTGAAGATGATCATGATTTTTCATCTTCTATTAAAAAATACACGGCTATGTTCTTTTTGCAACAGATTTGATGTAGAGTCTGTAGCATTAGGTTTGTTCCCCAGAATGATGTGCGGGAGCCGTAATATCTTGTAGTCAGTACAAGAGTCGGGTGATTTTTCAGCTTCTGACCCATTTTATTCATTCTCTCTTCTTTCCTGAATTTTGACTGGTTTTCTTAACTTCGTTTTAGTGTTACAACGATTCATTTTTGAATTTTTTTAGAATAGAAATAAAGATTGATAGTACTAATCTGCTGATGCACATCTTGCAAGGATGTTCAGACTGAGCAGTGTTTTGCTGTTTAAAGAACAAGTAAACCTTTTTTTTTTCTATCTGTAAATTTGCTCTAAACAGCTCCCCAGATTAATGTACCTTAGTCCCTGCTGCAAGTCTGCTCTGGTTTCTGTGTTATCAGCAGCTTGTTTCCCCTTCTTCCTGGTGCAGAGTGAAGCCCCGCCCCTTAGCTTTCTGAGCTGACCTTATCTCTCAGACTAGTCTTGGAGATCATTTGCATAATGTGACATAGCAGAGAGCAGTGTGTTTAGCAGCTTTTGCTGGGGGAAACTAGCTTACTAATGCACACACTGGCTCCCTCTTCCTCTCTATTGTGGAACAGCAGCAAAATGCACTGCTCAGTAAACTTAAGGTGGCCATACACGGGCAGATAAAAGCTGCCGACAGACTGTGTCGGCAGCTTATCTGCCCGTGTGGGGGGCCCTCCGACGGGCTTTCCCGATCGATATCTGGCCGAAAGTCGGCCAGATGTCGATCGGGCAGGATTAAAAATCCAGTCGGATCGCGGCCGCATCTGTTCGTTGATGCGGTCCCGCGATCCGACCGCCCATACTGATCCGAACGTTGGGCCCTAGGGCCCACGATCGGATCAGCCCGATATCGCCCACCTCAAGGTGGGCATATCGGGGAGAGATCCGCTCGTTTGGCAACATCGCCAAACGAGCGGATCTCTTCGTGTATGGCCACCTTAAGGGGCTGGGCTTCACTCTGCACCAGGAAGTAGGGGAAACAAGCTGCTGATAACACAGAAACCAGAGCAGACTTGCAGCAGGGACTAAGGTACATTAATCTGGGGGGCTGTTTAGAGCAAATTTACAGAGAGATAAAGAAAAACATTTACTTTTCCTTTAGTGTCAAACAGGTTTCATTATCAATCACTATTATTACTTCATCATCGTTAGTTATTGGGAGAGGTTTAAACAGCTCACATGAATAAAATACCATTATGACAGTGCACCTGATCTCACGAGGAAACTTTGGGGCGACTTCGGAAGACGAAGCGCCGCCTGTGCTTAGCGTAGGTGACTTTTTATTATAGCGGAAGGGAAGATGTGAAGGCAGTTCAGGGAGATTTAGTCACCTGCCAACTAATCGCCTCTTTGTCTGTTGACAATCTCCCCGAACTGCCTTTCTCTGCCATCATGCCAGCTTGAATGAAAAGTCGCCACCGGGATGGCACTTCGTTTTTCAAAGTCACCCGAAAGAAACTTTGGGTGCATTCGGAAAGCGAAGCGAAGGTTGTTCGGGGAGATTCTCGCCTGGAAGAAGAAGAGATTAGTCGCCAGGCGTAGAAATCTCCCTGAATCTGCCAGAGTGTCACTACCCTAAATGACACCTATTATCAATTATAAACAAACATATACCCCCAGTAACACATTTACTTTGACATGCATTACACTTTTACCCAATTCTCTGTCAGTTAAATGAAAATATCAGTCTAATCTTGTTTCCAGTGTATTACTGTTACTATCTATGGGTTTGTTTTTTAATTAACTTTTAGAGTAAGGGCACACGGCCAGATTCGGGGAGATTTTAACGCCTGGCGACTAATCGCCTCTTCTTCTGGGCAACAATCTCCCCGAACTGCCTTCCCGCTGTCTACAATGAAAAACCATCAGTGGGATGAAACGAAGTGCAGCGAGTGCCATCGTGCTGGTGACTTTTCATTCAAGCTGACAGGAAGGCAGTTGGGGGAGATTTTCGCCCAGAAGAAGAGGCGATTAGTTGCCAGGTGACTAAATCTCCCCGAATCCGGCCATGTGCCCTTACCCTTAAACTCAAAAAATAAGCAGTATATGAGCTGTACTGTGACATTCATTTTTATTTTAGTGGTTTAGCAGTTTGAGGCAGGTATATACTGCTAGACAGGATTCAGATAAGCAGCTCTGTTTAACCCTTTCACTGCCAGCCAATGTGGCAATTTGGTACTTTTATTGCCAGACCAATTTTGTGCTCTTACACGTTAGGGGTCTTTTTTAGTTTACCCAGCAAAACAATATATTGCTTTTTTCAGGACAACCTAAACTTCCAAAATATGATTGGAAATATACTCCAAAAAATTATTTTTGGAAAGTAAACATTCTGAAGAATCCAACGTGTAAAGACGACTTTCTACACAAACTGCAAATCCTTCTTGAACGCAGTGGTCTTTATGACATTTCTGATTATTGCCGAAAAATATTGCAAGTTACTGCATTTATCTCACACAATGTTTTATGTACAAAGGAAAACCAATCTAAATATGAATGAAAGAGGTCTCCTGAAGCTTGACCCCCAATATACATAGATTTAGCAAAGTATGTGGTATGTATGGACCCCCAAATAAAAATATTTCCTGCTTGCCAATTAATTTTACAATCTAAGCCCTGACTGCGTATTATGTGCAGCAAGACCCCCTAAGTGTATAAAGACCCCAGAGTAATATATTTTTGGAAAGTACACATTCTGACACATTCAACAAGGGAAAACACACTTTGTATACCAAGTACCAAACTGCAAAGCTATGCTAAAAACACATAAAGAACAGTAATGCCAGTTAAAATTGCATTAAAAGCACACAAAAAATTACAAAAACCAATGAAACAACAAAATAACTGACGCAACAGCATAATTAGTGGTCAAAATTCCCGATCCAATAGTCACACTTCCAAAATAAAGTTTTTTAGGAGAAAAACAAAGATAAAAGAATAAAATGAAAAAGTAAAAAAAGCCCTAAGTTTTTGAATATACGTGTTTGTAGACTTCTAAAAGCTGTTACTGCTGGAGGGATGCATAGCAGGGACAAGGAAGCCTGGGGAGCAGTAGATGTGCAATGCGCTCATGTCTGCTGCTTGGATGTCAGCCCTGCGACTATTCCATCGCAGGACCAATGGGATAGCCTCCCAGCCTTGTTGCGGTCATTAGTCACCACTCTCTGCAGAGGTGGCAGAAGTCACTGGTGCAGAAAGAGGGGCTCATCTGCAGAAGAACATACATTGTACATTCTTGGCAAATCAAGCCCTTGCCTACCAGCATGTACGCTGTACGTGCTTGGCAGGTAAAGGGTTATGGTATGGAGATCCCAATTATGGAAAGACCAGTTATCCTTAAAAAAATGATGTCCTGAGCATTCTGGATAACCAGTTCCATACCTGTAAACAGAAAGACAGGACCACCATCAGTAATTATGGGATCTCTAGCAATAACTTAGCAGGACTATGCCCTCTAAGGGGGCCCAAATATTAGTCCATTGGTCACTCAAAACTCCAGGATGGTGGGCCATGCCATCCAGCAGGACTGGGCCACAAATTAAAAAACCCTGATCTGCCTTGGTCATGCCCAAGCTGCCCTCCTTTCTTGACACACAAAAGTCACTTCTGAACCTTATGGGGGCCCCACCTTCTTTCCATACTAGGTTGTATTATGGAAACAAGTAAAACACCTCAGTGCTCATGAGGGGAACACTGAACCGTGACATGACGCTAGAGTGCATCTAGACACAAATGGCATATTGGATAGATCTTTGATTTTGTCCACTCGACCTCTAACCAATGACCACCACCATCAATACAAGGAACACAAAGAACCATGTCAATTCCTCAGGCGTTTGACATGAAGCCACTACAAAAGAAAATAATGAAAGAGCAAAAAGCTGCCTGGTACAAAGCACTTGTGGGGCTGCCTTTTCCTATATTCCTCCCAACGGCTGCCTGTCTTGCTTTCAGACTGCTAAGAGTAACCTACATAAAGATGAAAGGCACTGGTCTCCCCGGGAGAGAAAGCTTATGAAGTTCTTATGCTATCGCCAAGAACGAGCTCATGTTGAACACTTTACGCAAACTGCATAATAAATCAAAGGACCAGCAGGAGATCATATACTCGATAGCTCAGATTAGCGCAGAGTATCTCTACATGCGACTTCGGCAGAGGTTATCTGCAATAAGATGAAATCAAGCAGACGCCATTACTCTCACACCAGCAAGAATATGTAGGAGCCAGCAGATATTAGCTGTACATAGTCCTCTTACACAGATTTAGTTTCACTTAAGGAGAACTCGGAGATAAAATACACAAAAAAAGAGAGATTATGATGCACTGGAGATCCTGGGCTGGTGTCCATCAGACCACAGAAGTAGAGCGCCCATTATTCAGATTTTATCTT
>CM044447.1:24703758-24714453 GCA_024363595.1 Xenopus borealis | reverse complement strand
TTTTTAAAAAATTTCCATAATTTGGAGCTTTCTAGATAACAAGTTTCCAGATAACGTATCCCATACCTGTACCCTATGTTATGAAATATCTAGATGAAGTTGTTTTCATGACCGATATATATATAAAAACACTTAGTCTACGGCCATGTGTCTTTCCATGGCCACGGAACTATTCAGTGACTTCCAATATATTTATATTTATCCATGATCCTCAGGACCTGGGGTTTTCCAGATAATGGATCTTTCTGTAATTTGCACCTTCATAAGTCTACTAGAAAATCATATAAACATGAAATAAACCCAATAGGCTGGTCTTGCTTCCAATAAGGATCAATTATATCTTAGTTGGGATCAAGTACAAGCTACTGTTGTAGTACTACAGAGAAAAAGGGAATATTTTTTTTTTAAAAATTAGAATATTTGGAGTCTATGGGAGCCTTTCTGTAATTCAGAGCTTACTGGATAATGGGTTTATGGATAATGGATCCGATACCTGTTTATTATAGTAGGGGGTACATTATTATATTAGTATAATTTGGGTTGATGTCTGGGAATTTCATTGCAGAATGCAATCCCCAAACAAAGACAATGAAAAAAGCAAAGTAAAGCTGCTCACACACACACACTAATAAATGCAGGCCCATAATCTGGTCCGTAAATAAAAACAAGCCTTTATACTCACTGAGATTCTCCTCTCTCCATACAGCGCCTTCCTTTGTTTTGCACAGCTTGACCCGGATATAGTGTGGCTATACCTGTCCCCATGGATGAGCCCGCTGACTCTTCCCCATCCTTCTCTCATACCTCTGCCTTGCACGTCTAGAGCCCGTGATGAATATTCACACAATGCATGCAACCTCCTGCAAAGGATTCTGTAAAACTGGATCCCACACCTGAAATCTTTTATAGAGAGAGTGGGCATTTGGCTGTAGAAAACAGCAGCAGTGGGTTGCACTATATAAATCATCCATTGCGTTTGGTTGAAGCTCAGACTATGGATCTGCTTTCAAGAAAAGGATAATATTCAGTGCACTTTTTGATACAATAAAAAACAAAATTTGATTGTACTGCACTTGAGCTCATGACTGACCCTTCTCTTTCAGTCCTGCTGCTGGTGATCTAGCATTACCCCTAACGTATAAAATTGCCAACGGAACCATTTACTTCAGGGCGACCAGTCACCTTTATTTACAACCAAAGAAGTTCCTGGAGTTGCAGAGACAGTTTATACAGTAAGAACAGTTACCCCCAGGGCAGAGAATAAGGGACAATATATCCAGGCAAAGGTGGGTGGGAGGAGTCCCCTATTAACACTTAAGCAAAAGGCACGCAGGTGTTGGTTTACCATTTTACACAGCGGAGACACCTGTGCGGACTACAGGTTAATGGTAATCCAACCCTGCAGTGTCTGTTCCAGCAGCAGCATATACATTGCAGATGTTTTGTGTCATTACTATACTTCACACTGCACAAATGTAGTCCTTGCTATTTCAGGGGAAGTAACCTTTTTTATAGGCACCAAATAGGCCAAACCAATCATAGCCTTGTAGGTGCAGAACGTTTATGGGTTTAAGCTTTTTGTGTGCAAATTTGTTCAGTTCAAAAATATGGGTAGGGACAGCCATCTTGCTTTGACTTCTAAAGAAGAGCGCCATCTAGTGTTGGAAAATAAAGGTCTATGGAGAATGACTCGGCTTTTAGGCAATGCACCTGTTTATGGGCACACTATACAATACGGTGCAGGATATTAAGTTTAAAAAAAGGTGCACATTTTGGTTTGCTGCCCCTGTAAAGCAATATTTGTCTGACAATTCACTTTCCAGCTAGTGCTCAGTCAACTGATGGGAAACACTTGCTACAAAACATAATGATGCGAGTGGGGGGCGAGCAAGCTCTAAGAAGCATCAGTGAATAGATGGCAGTCCCACAGAGGAGCAAACAAGCCTAATAACACATTAAAGCATCGTAATGTTATTCACACTCGATTATGCAAAAGCAATTAGAACATATTTAAACTAGTAATGTCCAAAGTTATATTTTAGTCTTTTTTTTTTTTATGTTTTTGTGCTCAAATGAGAAATGCGGAATTAATGAATATCCAAAGCGTATTTCCCCGAATCTAACAGAAGAGAGAGAGGTAAATATAATCCAAGACAACAGCATTAAATAAAATGGAATTACCAATGGCCCGAGTGTGTGCAGAATACAAACTTTCAGAGACATTTGGGAACACGGGTGGGTGGTCTTGAGAGGCTGCAATCGCTAATTAAATATTCCCTCTTTTAAGCTATAGATCTTTCCAGGACCTAAAAAATATACAAGGTGGGTTGTCCATACTACACCCTTTCAGCTATTATTCAGATACAAATCTAGTTTGCCTTGACAACAGCTGGAAGATTGCAGTTTGGCCATCCATGATAATATAATAATAAGCGCTTTTGTACAGTCTGGTTATTAATATACACTGACTCACAATACTGAATCCCTTTGTGAAATAGGGTTTAGGATTCAAGCTTTCTGCAGAGTGAAATTATGTTGGCCCGCTACAAAAACCCTTAGCTGATGTTCGCCCCTTAACCTTACATTATGCCTCTGTTTGGGCTCTTGTGATTTGTCCCTAGTAAGGAAAGGGGTGCATCTTGTAGTAATGTGGGTGGTGGTATAAAGTCATCAGCAGTCCATTTGCCACCCCAGAGAGAGAGAGAGAGAGTGAGAGAGGAGGTGGGATCAATGTGTTTAATCTGGGATGCCTCTCATGCACTCTTTTGTACAACTGTCAGTTGGACAGTAACTCCAGTCTAGAGCTGGCACTGCTCACACGGCACAGCAGCCCGCTTTTTCAGCTCTTTCCCGGGAAAGTGGCGGTGAGGACCTGTGTCTTGCTGGCGGTGAGAGATCACTCCGCGTCGGCCCATCTCAGCCTCCACACGCAAGAAAGCTTTGACCCGGTGCTGACGTCCCTTCCCATCGCTGTAATCTACGACGCGACACTCATAGGTTCCCTCATCTGAGATCTTCACATTGGACAGGCGCAACTTGTGCGAGATGTTACTACCAAACACTTTCACAATCTGCATGGGGGAGATAAGTAGTCTCATTCAAAAGCTGTGGTTCTGTGCATTTAAAAATATGCATAAATTAAATGTGTCTTGATTAGTTCAGCATGAATATTATCATTTTTTTTTTACAAAACACGAGTTAATAGTGCTGCTCCAGCAGAATTCTGTACTGAAATCCGTTTCTCAAAAGAGCAAATAGATTTTTTTTATATTTAAAGTGGACCCGTCACCCAGACACAAAAATCTGTATAATAAAAGTCCTTTTCAAATTAAACATGAAATCCAATTTCAAATTTTTATTAAAGCATTCATAGCTGTTTTAAGATCATTTAAAAATCTCAGCTGTCAATCAAATATTGTCTGCCACTCCTCTATGCCTTAGGCATAGAGGGGGGCAGATAATTACTTCCACTTTCCATTCAGCACTTCCTAGATGTTACTGCTCCCCACACATTCCCCCAGTTCTCTTAACCATTTAATTGTGTAGCCAGGACATGGGGATAGACATCGGGTCCCCCATTCTGGTGCACAAACAAGATTCTGAGATGATACAAGGCTTGTCTTAATAACTGTGTCCACAAAATGGCTCCTGTCTGCTTGCTATAATTATGTATTCCCAGACTGAAGAAAACAAGAATAAAATAATTTATATAGTGTAATTAATGTTCATTTTGCTTGACTAATGTGACAAAATATGATTTTGAATATTTTTTTGGGGTGACAGGTCCACTTTAATTTTGAAATCGGACATGGGGCTGTACATATTGTGCGTTTCTCAGCTGCCCCCAGTTAAGTGACTTCTGCTCTGATAAACTTCAGTCACTCTTTATTGCTGTACTGCAAGTAGGAGTGAAACCCCCTCCCCCCTCCAGCAGCCTAACAACAGAACAATAGAAAGGTAACCAGAGAGCAGCTCCTTAACACAAGATTACAGCACCCTTAGGGTAAGGCCAGACAGGGAAGATTCAGGGAGATTTGTCGCCTTGCGACTAATCGTCTCTTCTTTGGGGGGCGACAAATCTCCCTGAACGACTTCCCCCGTCTTCCAACTGATTAATGAATAATCGCCTGTGCTTACTTGCATGCAGCACTGCTTTTTCCAAAGTTGCTCGAAGTTGCCTCCTTAGGCAATTTCGGGAAAGCGCAGCGCCATGCGTGAATAGGCGCAGGCGATTATTTATTAAGCAGCTGGAAGTGGTTTGGGGAGATTGGTCGCCAGGTGACGTATCTCCCAGAATCTTCCCATCTGGCCTGAGCCAGCCAGCACTCAACAGTAAAATCCAGGTCCCACTGCATCACATTCAGTTACATTGAGTAGAAGAAACAACAGCCTGCCAGAAAGCAGTTCCGTTTTAAAGTGCTGGTTCTTTCTGAAAGCACATGACCAGGCAAAATGACCTGAGATGGTGCCTATAAACCAATATTACAACTTAAAAAAAAAAATACAGGAATGGAATTTTATATTACAGAGTGAATTATCTGCAGTGTGAACAGTAATTTTGAAATAAAAACTACATTATAAAAAAAAAATGACAGAATTGCTTTAAGGACATAGTCCTCCACAGTAAGGGCCAGGAATAAAAATCGTTTTGGGTGATAGTAACTAAGCATCTCCCAAGTAAGGGCTTTTTTGTGTGCTGCGCCGCACAGAAATACATGAACTAGTCTCAACTTGCAGTGATCATTTCATAACCATCCCACCAATACTTATTCTATAGTGTAGAATGGGCTCTGTTAACTCTTGCATTCGGGTGAAGTTGAAAGCACAGAACAATTACTGCTCTTGAGCTCTGGAACCCCCACTCTTTGGGGGAAATTTATCAAAAGTGAAGTTCCGCCACTAGTGGGAAATTCCACAACTCTCAATTCACTTCTATGGGATTTTGAAAGGTGCATTTATCAATGGGTGAAAGTGAAATTTCACCCTTTGATAAATACGCCTTCAAAAATCCCATAGAAATGAATTGAGAGTTGTGGAATTTCCCACTAGTGGCGGAACTTCACTCTTAACTTCACTCTTTGATAAATCTACCACCTTGTGTAAGATCTGTGGGAAAATAGGTTGCTATGTTGCGCCGGCTTCCATATGGAATGTAGAGGTTTTTCTATCTATTTATTAAAGTGTAACCGTTAGCAACCAATTAGCCCAGATCAGTCTAGTGCAGCTGGAGTGAAATGCACGGTTGCTATCCGTTACTGCACTGATGGTTTAGCCAGGGGAAGAGAGCGGAAAATGATTTCATGCGTGCATTCAGCCTACAGCTATTGCCATTTAGCTTACTTCTAATCGGTTTAGATAAAAATGTTCAAACAGTAATTAACCAATCTCAGACTATAACTCATGTCACACTGTTCCACCATATATATATATATATTTATATATATATATATACACATGTATGAGGTGTATAAATACAATTGAGATAAAATAAAATAGATTCAGTTCTATAGGTACCCTGAAGTAGAACCCCCATACTGTTTCTTGGACTGCATATAAGTGTATCTCTGACCTTCTGTTTCTGCACCCATCTGTATTGTGCCAGGTGAAGACCCAGAGTGTTTTTTGGCAGTGAAACGCGCTCCAAGTGACTGCATACAGGCCAACGCTGTGGTTCTGGGTGCACTCATACAACTGAGCTGATGCCAATGGATCGGCTGATTCTCAGTCCCTTTCCTCACATCCGCTCTCTGTCCTGTGTCTGTACCCAGAAGTATTGTGTTGGCCTGGGTGCAGACTAGAGATGCACCAAATCCACTATTTGGGCTTCAGCCGAATCCTTCATGAAATTCCACTCGATGTTGGAGTGCTCTACCTCTTTAATTCCAATGTGGATCCAGGTGCTATAGCAGTATTCTGACCAAGCCTGCCTATGGTCCAATCATCAATCCGAATATCCCATACACTGCAGCACACTGGAAACTGAGGTTTAGTGCAATTTGGATATTTATTAGCTCATAGTAGAAAAGCAAACAGGCAATGTTTCGGACCCCACTAGGTGATAAAGGACCCAGTGGGGTCTGAAACGTTGCCTGTTTGCTTGTCTACTATGAGCTAATAAATATCCAAATTGCACTAAACCTCAGTTTCCAGTGTGCTGCAGTGTATGGGATATTCGAATCCTTCATGAAAGACTCGACTGAATACCAAACTGAATGCTAATTTGCATATCAGGGACGGGAAGGAGAAAAAGTTAAAAAAAACATCTTTTACTTCTTTGTTTTGTGACAAAAAGTTACGTAGTTTCTCTTCCTGCCCTAATTTGATATCCGTTTGGCTGAATCAGAATCATGCTGAAAAAAGGCAGAATCCGGGGCTAAGGGTGCAGGCACATGGAACAGATTTTGGACCAAAAGTGCATAGTCATGTATTGTGTCACTGAAATCCTATCTGTGTGTGCGCCCAGGACAGCACAGTGACTCTAGGTGCAGACAAAGTATGTGAGTGGGTCAATTGAACACCCCCAATTGTGCAATATATAGTTATTATAAGTCACAGAGGAATTCCATGACTATATAAAAGAACACAGCCAAAGGCCTCATGCCTTTATACAACGTCATGGAACTCCCAGGTTTAGATGGCTTCATAGTCCTTTTTGGGCCCACAGATTGGAAGCAACCTAGAAGGTTAGGTTGACCTTTATTGTTTCCTATGAGATCCATTGTTGCAGCAGTTTGTCAAGTGAGGACATGTCCACCATAGGATGGATGTCTGTATTTTCCAAAAATGTTACCTTGCAATTTGGTGAAGTTATTCTTTGGTCAGACTCCTTTTCTGTGCATCATCTCAAAATCTTGTTTGTGCACCGGAATGGGGGACCTGATGTCCATCCCCATGTACTGGATACACAATTAAATGGTGAAGAGAGAGGGGGGAATGTGGGGAGAGCAGTGACTTTCTAAGTGCTGAATGGAAAGTAATTGCCTGCCCCGCCTCTATGCCTAAAGCGTAGAGGAGGAGCAGTCAATATTTGATTGACAGCTGAGATTTTTAAATGAGTCTACAATGCTTTAATAAAAAAAATAATTCGGATTTCATGTTTAATTTGAAAAGGACTTTTATTATACAGCTTTTCATGTCTGGGTGACAGGAACTGGAAATTGCAAAAGTGCACCTCTTGGCATAGTAGGGAGATAGATCAGATCCCTTGCCTACTCCATTCCTACACTTTAAAGGGGTGGGTCACCTTTAAGTTAGAAACTTTTCAATTATTTATTTTTTATAGTTTTTTGCATTATTTATCTTCTTCTTCTGACTATTTCCAGCTTACAAATGAGGGTCATTGACCCATCTAAAAAACAAATGCTCTTTAAAACTACACAATTATTGTTATTGCTAATTTTTATAACTCATCTTTCTATTCAGGCCTCTCCTCTTCCAGCCTCTTATTCAAATCAATGCATGGTTGCCAAGGTAATTTGGACCCTAGCAACCTGACTGCTGAACCTGCAAGCTGCAGAATAAAAAGTTAAATAACGTAAAAGCCACAAATAATAAAAAATGAAGACCAATTGCAAAGTGTCTCAGTACATCGCTCTCTATATGATACTAAAAGTTAATTCAAAGGTGAACAACCCCTTTAAGGTCTGGGGTTAGTTCATATGTAGTTTTTAGGATATGTGATACTCGCCATACATGGGCTGTCCTTTAATTTTTCTATAATGTTAATATCATTTTCAGATACAGTGGAATACACCAATCCAGAACTGAAAAAGTATCCATAAAATCCCTAGAGAAATACTGCACTTTCCAGATACTCAGTTTTCAGTGGAATGCTCTATTTATAACTGAACATTTAAACACCTCCCCTATGACAGTAAAGAATTGGTGCAGTCTGGAATTCCAGAAATCACCAGGAGTTGTGACCATATAGAGATTATAGAACCCCAAGGTATCGTTCAATATCCTCATACTGTAAAGTTGGGTTAGATTTATTTTTTTAATTAACAAGTTTCTTTGAGTCATGTGATACAAGTGACATCACTAAGGGCCCACTATAATGAGTGACATCACTAAGCACAGGTTATATGGACATATTTCAGTTATTCATGACTCCAGTACTGGGAAAACTGGTTAAAGTGCTACACGTGGGCTACACGTGGGAAATTCATGGCGACTAATTGCCTCTTCTGCTGGGCGACAATAACCCCGAACTGCCTTCTGTCTGCTTGAATGAAGGATTGGCTGCACGAATGCACTTGCTGTGATTCAATTTCTGAAGTCAACTGAAGTCGCCTCACGAGGAAACTACGGGCAACTAAATCTCCCTGAATGTGCCCATCTGCCCCTACCCTTAAAGATGCTGTTTGGAATAACAAAATCAGTGAAGGCAAAACAAATATGATAAGAATCTCAAGTAAACTAATTGGTATCTCTCTTAAGCCAATCAGTCTCTCCTCTCAACCACAAACCAGATCAATAAAAAAAAATCGCTCCTGCTAATTAGCTTTCCTTCCAGATTGATCAGAGCTTAGTATTTGCCACTCCGTGCAATTTAAAGCTCACTCTACTTGAAAGGAAAAGGCTGTAAAGCAAAGTTATGTTCCTCCTCTAAGCCTGTGATGTAGGCTCCCTGCCAGGGGCATGGGAGGTGCATGAGGGCAGGATGCCAGGGATGGAAATCACACAAACCAAACAAGACCAACTGCTGATTTCATTTGTACTGACATGGATTGCACACAATGAAACAAGTGCAAATATTAATGCAATAGGAAGAGTTATAGGGAGGGTTATATGGAGCAATAGGAGGAGTTATAGGGAGGGTTATATGAAGCAATAGAAGGCGTTATATGGAGGGTTATATGGAGCAGCAGCAGGAGTTATAGGGAGGGGTATATGGAGTAAGATAATGATTTGGAGGAATATACAAGGAAATACAACTTTTACAAATCAGTGCATTTGTGACTTACACTTATTTTTGTGGCTCCTTTTTCAGGTGTCCCAGGAAGTGATTTTAGCTGAAGGTTAAAAAGATTGAGGAAAAAATTATTTAGATAGTAGAAACAGACAAGCAAAAGGTGCCACTCAGCGGCAAGGTTTAGCACATAAAATGAACATTATCACACTTACCCCCATATGTAATAAGAAGCATAAAATTTGCCCAGGAGCAGTGACCCATAGCAACCAATAAGATGTTCGCTTTTAAACAGGTGACTAGAAAATGCTACCTGCTGATTGGTTGGTATGGGTTCTTGCCCCTTTGAAAACTTAGTGCCTTATTACATAACCCCCTTACTATGTTCATCATCGTCCACATCCTCATTCCCACATTCTGAAAAGTCCCATGATTATATCAGGAAACACTGTGCCATCAGGGCTGGAACTATAGATATTAAGGCCCCAGGCATTGGAGGAAAATCTGGAAATACTATACAATTTCTCCATTTTAAAACAGATTATATATTCAAGCCACGGGTGTCATTCCTAATTACTAATCAGATACATACTGCAGATTGCACTGCTTATTGAGCTGCCCTGCAGATACTCTAAGACACTGTAATGAAGGAACACAGATTTAGCAACCTAGGTGCCAATCCAAGTGTATTGCTTTGTGTACTGCACCACCCTAATTAACAAGCCAAATCTCTATTTATTGGTATTGGTCTCTGCACACAACAATAACTGTGACTGCGACAGGCTGGTCCTGATTTGTCATACACGTCGGCGGAACAGAATTAATCAGGAGGTTTCAGCGGCAGATCTATGCAGAGCAGGGGGAGAACAAGTCTCATCCATATGTACCCCAAGGGAACATTTATCAATATGCCTTGATTTCTGTTTTTCTCAGGAACAGTGAATAGTAGATTTAACATGAGTTATTTGCATTAATCCTTAGTAGTCAAGAGAAAACCCGGCTTTAATGCTTAAAGGAAATCTAGATGGTTTACATGTAACGGTATGGGCAACTGTTAAAAGGGATTCTTTAAACAGCTACCCTCTCAACACAGATCTTGCTCTTCTTATTTTGCTTTATTCCCTATGAAACCTTAATGCCCTTTTACTTTGACATGCTGGAACCATTCTGTCATACCACTGCTCTCTTTTGCCTCCTCCAAGGTATTTCTTGATCTGCTCTGATATTTAGACTATGGCCTGTATCACCGCTTGCCTAAGGATTGACAGTAATTAATTTACATTGGCATCCAGAACAGGTGCCAAACCCCATTCCTATTGCTCACACTTCTGCTTTGCACCAGAGTCTATTTGATGCCAGTGGGTATTTTCATGTCTTAACAGTTCCAGACAGATGAACCATTCTTTTCTCTCGCTCTCTCTCCCCACCATCCCTGCACCCATCCTCTACCATGGACGCTCCTTCCCCCCTGTTGAATTTAATTGCAGTTCAGTGTTGATGAAAATGCACCTTGAAGCATCTGCAGACAGTATCCCTCATTAAAATCCCTGGCACAGAATGTCTATCAGGGCTTCTCATCTGAGCGTGAGCAAGAGAGGGGAAAAAGGTCTAGAAATCAGATGAAGTGATAAGACTCAGAATCAGATAAGAAAGTAAAATGAAAAAGGGTGGGTGTATGGGGAAGAATCAAAAAGTGTAGAGACATAGGGTCAAGAGTGGGAACTTTTTTACATAAACACATGTATGGTGTGATGAATATTTTAATTCTTTAAAGTGGACCCGTC
>CM044447.1:24627899-24646272 GCA_024363595.1 Xenopus borealis | reverse complement strand
CACTATTAACTGATGCGTTTTGAAAAAAAACATGTTTTCCCATGATAGTATCCCTTTAAAGGAATGGTTATCTGGTTACCTTCCAATTGTTCTGTAAGGCTGCTGCAGGGAAAGGGAGGAGGATGATATCACTCCAACTTGCAATACAGCAGTAAAGATTGACTGAAGTTCATCAGAGCACAAGTCACATGACTGGGGGCAGCTGGGAAATTGACAATATGTCTAGCCCCATGTCAGATTTCAAAATGAAATATAAAAAAATCTGTTTAATCTTTTGAGAAACATATTTCAGATTTCTGCTGAAGCAGCACTATTAACTGATGCGTTTTGAAAAAAAGAGATTTTTATACTCACTTTGAAGATCCTGCAGCTGCAGACTGGACACTAATATGTTAAACTTGACTCCTCTTCCTACTGGGCTTCATCCCCTGCCTCCTCCTACACTCTCCAGTTTCGACCGAAGGAGGAGCAGAAAACCCAAATCAGAAGAGGAGGACCTCAACCCCCCTCAACAACTTTGAAGAATTGAACACGACTCCTAAGTGGAGTATAAAATAAAACTTAGTGTAAAAGCAGTGTCAATACAGGGAGGGAAGGCCTGTATCCACCAATATAGGACAAGAGAAAAATAATGCATACGATAATGCAACTTAGCTAATGTAGTCTTGTTTGCTTTGGAGCCGCATTTAGGCCCATTAGGAATGATGGATAGCGCATCCGTCTTCTGGACCTGCTTGGTAGCTTGTAAATAGGAATTAATTGTTCTAACCACATCAAGGTTGTGCAGCTTGTACTCGATATGGTTCTTTGGTTCCGGGCACAAGGAAGGTACTACTATGTCCTGATTCAGGTGAAATTCTGAAACTACCTTAGGTAAAAAGTCTGGAGTAGGTCTAAGAACCACCTTGTCTTTGTGGATGATGGTGAAAGGTGATTTGCATGACAGTGCAGCCAGTGAGACTCTTCTAGCCTAGTCTAGTTGCTCCTTGTAGGAATGTTCTGATATTACTCGTGAGGGCCAACTTTTACTGAAGAAGGATAGACAGTGCTGAAACTAGTACCTTTAGTGAACTCAATGCCAGACCCTTTGTCATTCAGTCTTGGAGGAAAGAGAGGATGTCTTTCTCTTTCGCCCTCTGGGGGTCTGTACCCCTGTTTTCGCATCAGGTAATGAAGGTCTTCCAAATCTGTGATATGTCTTGGCAAAGACTGGCTTTCGTGCCTGTAGCATACTGGGCAGTGCTTCCTCTGGAGCTCCTGCTCTTTTTAGCAGTAAAGCCTCAAGAGCCATGCTGTTAAAGCCCACTGATGAGAATTCGGGTGGACGACTGGACATTGGATCAGCAGGTTGTTTCACTGAGAAAGTTGGAAAGGATCATCCTTCACTAATGCCACTATATCCACAAACCACGCTCTCCTGGCACTACCAGGATGGTTGGGTATCCTTCTCTTTTAATCTTCTTGATCTTTGGCATTAATGCCAGGGGGGAAAGATGTACATCATGGAGAACTTCCAGGGAATCACCAGTGCGTCTACTGCGTGTGCTGGTGGATCTCCGATTCTTGCCACAAACCTTGATACTTTGCCTTGGGATGCCATTAGATCGATTTCTGGTGGCCCCCATCTTTCCACAATGAGTTGAAAAACCTTGTGGTATAGACTCCACTCTCCCTGGTCTAACATTTCCCTGCTGAGATAGTCCGCTATCCAGTTTTCTACCCCGGTATGTGCACTGCCGGTAGCGCTGGAACATTGTTTTCCGCCCATTGTAGAATGAAGTTTGCCTGCTTCTGATGCCGCCTTGGTTGTTTACATCCGCTACTGCAGTAACATTGTCGGACTGTATCCGCACTGCTTTTCCATGGATCAGGTAAGTCAGTCTTTCCAGAGAGTAGCGAATCACCCTCAGTTCCAGGAGATTGATGGGGAGTAGCCTCTCCTCCTGCTCCTAAATGCCCTGGACTGTTCACTTGAGTATGCCGCCTCATCCCTGTAAGCTGGCATCTGTCGTGAGAACTTTCCATTGGTGTGACGGGAAGTGTTTTCCTTCTGTTGTCCGATGAGGCTGTCTCCACCAATCTAGGGAGAGTTTTACTTTTTCTGGAATGAGTATCCATCGATCTAGATCATTCCGATCTTTAGCCAAATGGCCTGTTGGAGGGGTCTGGTGTGGAATTGTGCATATGGAATTGCTGGGAAGGCTGCTACCATCGTACCGAGGATTTGCATGGTACTCCGGAGAGATACCCTGGAGGTACTCTGAAGAGTCTGAATCCTGCCCTGTAGGGTGCTGGTCTTGTCTTTTGGGAGAAAGGTTCTCCCCTTCCTGGAGTCCAATATCAGACTAAAGTATTCTTTTGTCTGCGCTGGATTGAGATTTGACTTGTTGAAGTTGATCAGTCATCCTAGCTCTGTCAAGTGTTTGCATTGCCAGGGACATGTGGTGCAGGGCTGCTGCTGTGGACTGGCCCTTTACTAGCAGATAGTCCAAGTAGGGGATGACCGGTATTCCCTTGATTCTTAACCCCTCTAATGCCATCACCTGAAGGTGTGGGGGGCTGACAACAGTCCATAAGGCAGTGCTACGAACTTCCAGTGTTGACCGTGGACATAGAATAGAAAGTGGTGGTGGGCCGGGTGTATGGGTATATGGAGGTAAGTGTCTTTGAGGTCAATGAGTCATAAACTCTCCATGTTCCATGGAAGCCAAAACAGACTGGATTGATTTCATCTTGAAATTACACTTTCTGAGGTCTAAAACGGGTCTCAGTGAGCAGTCTTTCTTGGGGACCATGAATAGGTTTGAGTTGGCCTTGCCGAAAGGGATGAAAAAAGGGCTGTGTTTTAATCGATGGTCTGCTGGTTCTGGCCTGTGGAAGTAGGGTGCTTTTGCCACCCGCTGCCTGGGATATGGTTTTTTCGAGTCCTGAGCAAAAGAGAAGCTTCCTATAGAATGTAAGGCTTACCAGGGCACGTTTGGATGTTAAATCGGCTGACAAAGTCTTCAACTAGAGGATGAGCCACCACCGACTGCGCTGAAGCCTGGGCCACAATCTTTGATCCCCAATGTAGTAGGTGGCGTTTGCTATTTGGGGCAGGAGATTGTCAGTGGTTGGGTCCTCGGATCCAATGAGCTGTGCTGCTTGTTCTACCAAGACTTCCATGGCCTTTGCCACCCATCTTCCTGTGAGAAGACTTGGCCTTCCTTGTCAGAGGAGGAAAAGTGTTCCCCTGGGGACTCTAGAGATGAGGGTGCTAAGCGTTTGGAGCCTGCAGAGCGGTCAGCTAACCTGGTGGGTTGAGACAAGTGCTCAAGGACCTTCTCTAAGGTCTCTGGTATGCAGGCCAGGTTTTGGATGCTTGCAAGTGAGATTCTGATCAAATCAGAAGTGCTAGCTAGTGGTGGAGGCGAGGAATCTGGTGGTCTGCAGGCCACACACACAGGGTCCGTTGAGGCCGAGTTAAATTTGGATTTGCATTTTGCATAGGGTAGATAAGAGATCTGTGCCTGTGAGCTGAGGATTTTGAGTTCCTGGTTCCTGGGCCAAGCCTGCAGACCTCCGTAGAACGGGAAGGCTAAAGTGTAGAATAGGCAGCTGGAGAGGCTCTTAAAATAAATCATTAGCCCCCTAGTGTGTTGTGATCTTCCCTACCCCGGATTAACCCTGGACAGAAACCTGCAACGTATATAAGTGAATTTGTCACTTTTTAAATGTGAGTGTATTATGTATTATTAAAATTTTGTTTTTATTTACAAATTACACTATGGGAGATCTGCTTTCCTTTCAATAAGGCAAGAAAAGTACAGAAGGAAGAGAACAACTAGGATTTATTTTGTGCAAAATTCAAGACTTGGTCTTGTAAATAGGCAATTCTGCCATACTGTGTGTAACACGGCTGTGGGAAACCTGGTGGATTTGCACTGAGAGTGGAAACTGCACCCCCTAAAAATAGACACAAATTGTACCAAGAAAATACCCCACTGAATGATAAATGCTATATTTGACTGAATCAACGGTTAATTATTTAACTTACTGCACCATATAGCATTTTTTCCCTCCCCTCTTTTTCCTTGATTTTCCCCGTAGCCTTAGGCGCTGATCCATATTTGGCCTTTTTTGTGACTGTGTTGTGATCTTAACCTGTGGTCCTGATCACTTGCTCCTGCAACAAAAAATGTGTCTTTTCCTTCTGAGGACATTAAACAAAACTGGAGAATGTAGGAGGAAGCAGGGAATGAAGCCCAGAGCAGGAGGAGGAGTCAAGTTTAACATGTTAGTGTCCAGTCTCCAGCTACAGGATCTTCATCCCCACAGTGCATGTGTCCCCCAATTAGGCAAGAGAAAAAACTTTTTTTCCCATGACAGTATCCCTTTAAATAGGGAGGGCCTGAATTTACTCCTGCTCAGTGAACCATGCTAGAAGCAAATTATTTCCACTCCAATACTAACTTCTCAATATAAAAACTTTCTACGACACATTTATTAGTGCAGCTGGAAAATGCTGGATGATGTCTATAGTACAAGTTCCATCTAGCGATGGAAGACACCTGCACACTGGGAAGTGCATCAGGATGGGTTAAACTAACAGTCATCATGGAAATAATGTAAGTCTTTTTCCATGTTAATAAAATGTAACAAGCTGAAAGATACAGCTGAAAGATACAGGGGCTATTAAAACCAGATTGTTACCAAATGACATAGTGACATCTCTGGTAGGGAGTTTTACAAAAAAAATGCAAACAAGTGCCAGCAGCAAATATAGCATGGCTGCATATTGCACCTAATCATTAGTTTGTACAAGAGCTGGAATAATAAACCAGAGACCTTTCAGATGCAGCTGGATTACAACTGCCAGTATCCCCTGACAACTGCATTGGGAAGATAACTAAGCAATTTACCAATATACCCCAAACCATTGACAGGACACCATCAGATAGAACAAGCCCAGACACTATTGGAGTCCTTTGCAATGTCCTGGATAGTGTGCAAAAATGTGTATTGTGGCACTGCTGTGTTCTATTGTAGATTTGCTTTGGGTTTCTGCACTTCGAAGCCTATACCTACAGCTCCTACCTTGAATAGAGTGCCATCTACTTCTTACTCCAAACTTGTGTCTCTCTTTTTTTTTTTTTTTTTTTAACTGGTACATGGTGCACAGCACAGTCATTACCCAAGGAGAAGTGCTGCCTGAATGAGCAGCAAGGAGCTCCTTATGACCTGAAGCCTTTACCAAGAGAAACAAACCTTACATTTTCAGCACCCAGCAGGTACTTCAGCAATTCGCTATTATTACTGAAAAAAAAAACATTTTCTTCTGGGTGATGTTTGTAAATACTGTTAAGGCTGTTTGCACAAGTATAATTGAAAGGAGAACTAAACCCTGAAAATGAATAGGGCTAAAAATGCCATGGTTTGTATACTGAACTTATTGCTATTAGAAAGAGAATAACTGGCGGCACCATTCAATAATGTTTCTTCTTAAAATGCCTTTATTCAGACATAGGGCTCAGACCCCCAACACACGGCAACGTTTCAGACCTCGCACGGTCTTTTTTTAAAAAAAAGCTTGAAAAAAGACCGTGCGAGGTCTGAAACGTTGCCGTGTGTTGGGGGTCTGAGCCCTATGTCTGAATAAAGGCATTTTAAGAAGAAACATTATTGAATGGTGCCGCCAGTTATTCTCTTTCTAATAGGATTGAACGGATTAAGGTGGAAAACCGTGGGACTGGCACCATACCAAAGTGAGTTGGAGGTGAGAGTGCTGACTGAGAAATCTGTGATACTGAACTAAAGTTTCAGCTTGTCAATAGCAGCAATGATCCAGGACTTCAAACTTGTCACAGGGGCTCACCATCTTGGAAAGTGAATGACACTCACATGCTCAGTGGGCTCTGAGCAGCTGTTGAGAAGCAAAGCTTAGGGGTTGTCCCAAAGTATCAAGCAGAAAAGGAGATTGGCCTGTAATATAAGCGGATGCTACAGGGCTGTTTATTAAATTCTGATGCTAGTTGTACTGGTTTCCATGCTGCCATGTAGTAATTATCCATGTTAATTATTAATCAGCCTTATATTGTGACATTTCTATTCTATATGTACTGTATATTGTGAGTGGGTCCCTACGCTAAGCAAGTGACAGCAGCACAGAGCAAGTGCAGTGAATCAGCAGATAAGAATATGGGGAGCTACTGGGACATCTTTGGAGAAGCAGATCATTACTGCTAAAGGGCTGTGGTTGTCTTGGGCTGGTATAGAAACTCAAAACTTATAACGTACAACATTTCCAGTCTACTTATTTAGTTAAGCTTTAGTTCTCCTTTAAAAAAAAACAAGAGGACCAGTTGTCAGCTATCACATCCAGTCCAAGCAGCATGTTTACCCATATATCTTTATAGAAAAGGGGTGACAGGCAGATGGGATGGGGTTTACAGTGATTGACAAAACGCATCATATATATATATATATATATATATATATATATATATATATTTATATACACTAAGCATAAGTTTACACAGATACCATATAGAAGACAAGATTGTCTTACAATTGGCACCCACCAGTGAATTATTAAAGTATCTTCATCTAGAAAAAAAAATGCACACAATTTGGCAAAAAGGATAAACAAAATCCAAGCAGCTGTATGTCCCAGTGGGAACCTGTTGTTTCCGTCACCAGTGCAAGCTATACAAAACTATCCCAATGCGACTAATAAAAAGTTGGTAAAGGTGAATATTTTTTTCAATGCACTGTAGATTTTATTGTCCCTTTAAGTTATTTCTCACCTGAGCATGAGGTTCATCAGCTGCAGACCCTCTCCCTTCAGGAATCTGTCTCTGTTGCTGCTGAGCATTAGACAGGAGCACAGCGCATCAAACAGATTCTCCATCATCTCCTGCTCTTCTGCAGTTCCTGGATCATGGCGCTTGAAAACCTTTCCCAATGAAAAAACACGTTAGGCATATGCATGTGTGAATGTGCTACTCCTTCAATTTGGACAGATCCAAGGATTTGGATAAAACCATTTGGCCAATTCTGACAATACATGGGCAGTATAGTGTAATTAATATGTATTTATTTAAATATAAAATTCCAGTAGGCTGCAATGCAAGGGACTATAGCGGTTATGGGGCAGAGCTTGTCCCCAATTTAAGTTTGAAACTTCCTTCCAGTCACAGACATGTAGAGTGGGACACCCTAAGGCCAAATCACACTTAAGCCAGAGGAGAAGTGCCTATTACACCCCCAAGCTATCATTAATATTATTGAAACCCAGTCACAGAAGGGTTTCTGCCCCAAAACACTCAAATTTGCATTTCTGGAGCAATATTGAGTGTTCTATTAATTGGCAAATCATGAAATTAAATTCAGATTAATGATTAAGTATAAACTGTTGCTTGGTAGCTGCAAAGATGAGATGTAGTGAGAGGACTGATAAATGGCAGAGAAAAGTGAGATACATTCACTGGAATTCAGGGTCAGTAAAGTGGGAGGTGAACAGTGACAGGCAGTGGGTGTACATTGACATTCTCAAGTAAGAGCTGACACAGCAGTCTGCCATTGTGCTCTCTGAGTAATGCCAAGGTGTGAGGGCAGGCAGGGGCGGGAGGCACTCACCGACAACTGCTGAAGCAGCACATCTATTCCATCCAGCTCCCCCAGTAGCTCTCGAGTGTCTAAAAGAGATGGGTGGGGGCAGTCAGAGAATAACAGATCCATCAGCAGAGAGAATCAATACATTGTGACAGGGGGGGAAAGCGGTACACGGTAGAGGATAAAAGAAGAGTGCAAGCAGTATGGAAGCAATGCAGTGTCAAAGAAACTGGATTACACAATGAGATTTATAAGAGAGCACTGGTAGATACAAAAAAATCTCAAATTAAAAGGGAGCAGAATAAAGAGTAAGGGATGAGGCTGTAGCAATGAATAAAGAAAAGGGGAAAACATGGCCAATGCAACAAGTTATGGTTGGGAGGAAAAATAATCACTCATTTAACTTGTAAGGTAATAATTACACAAATAGCCTGTTGCAGACTGCAGTGCACTGGGTAATAGAACTGATCTAATGAAAAATTATTCCATTTAGAATATCAGCTGTTTAGACAGGTTATTATATTATGTAAATGTTGAGAAGGATCTGAAAATACCACCAAGACAATGTGCAAGACAGCAGCTCATTATCTGGTTTTAGGACTTAGAAACAGACAACGAATCAGGCCATAGTTATGCAGGAATATTAAAAACGCAAAAGGATTCAAAAACTTTCAAGTGTATCGAAGTATGTAAAATAATTCGCTGAATTAATGTATAGCAGATAAAAAAAAATTGGAGGTTAGCAGCTCAACTCACCATCATTGTTCTGTAAAAGAATGGCCAAGATCTCACTGCAGTACAGCTTGTTGGCATCAAACGGCAACTTGGCCTGAAGAGGAAGAAAACATTGACGTAATGAAGGTGCAACTTCAACGCCAGAGAAGGAACAATAAAACAACATTACTGCAGAAGCTAATTTAAACAAAATATTAAAAGAATCAAAAGGAATACTAACGCAGGGATATAAGGCAAAGAAGTGAACCCCTCCCCCAATGAAAAAGGAGAGGGCAAGTGCCACCCCAACTGGGAAAGAGTAAACACCTCGGAACTGCCAACTAATATTGGAAGAAAGATGGGATTGAGGCAAAGAACAAAGCAATCAAAAATAGATGGGAAGAACCGAAAATAAAATTAGGAGAAATGAGATTTGCAGAACAGTATTTGTATCACATTAACCAACCTTCAACCTTTTGAGCAGCCAATGGAGGAGTCCCTGCTGTGAAGCGTCTGAGCATATTTCCGGGCGAAACTCAGTCATATTCTCAATTATTGCTATGTAAATATAAGAAATGGGAAATGTGAGCAAGCACTCAAACATGTACAAACACAGATGCATCAAATATTTCCTCTGTGTATTGGCCAGAAGCAAAACAAATTGGTTGGCAGACACTACAATTAGTGCAAACCCTAAAATAAAACGCATTCCTACCACAAAAGCTGCCAAATTGTGAAGCTAACCCACTACAGGAATTAAAAACAGGGCAGTCTAAAATAGGATATCTGGAGCAAAAGCTTCCTTGCTTGCTGCCTGAATTAAAGGTCAGTTAGTTTATTATTTGAAGATTAATTTGCAAACCTGTGTTAACTTGGAGGTAAAGCAGGATGATTGATAGAACCGTGTTTTGATGTATCTGTGTTTTCATATGCACTGGAACTCCCAGTTATTTTTCTATGGGGGCACTACACCCAACTGTCTGGCATCCATGTGCTACAAGCTACATTACCTTGAGACACTGCTTAGTCACATGAAAAACAGAGGGGGCTGCTAGCAGGACAGCCATTGAAATGTTTTTGAGGTTCTGCTTCACTCAAAAAACATTCTTCCAAAATCACAGGTACGTGTATGAATGCTCATACCTAAGGAATTGTGGACTCCATCTGCCTCCTCCTTCACGGATTCATCCAGACGTTCCAGATTCTGCACGAGGAGAGCAACAACTTGGCCCTCCAACTGAAGGAGAGAAAGAAACAGAGTGTGAGGTTGTGGGCACATGGACAAGTGGGAAGAATTGACAATTCAATGTAGGGATGACAGTCACACTTCCAAAGAACAACTGGGTGCAACCAAAAGTAGAAAAGCCCAGTGTGTTCCTATTATGGGTCTATTATAAATGGAGGAAATGGGAGCTTTAGGGTTTCGGTTTGTGTTCTCCTGCGCTGGATCTTTCATGCCCTCCAATGCAGGGGAACACAGGAAAACAATGCAGCCCTGTATTTCCAAAATAATTGTACTCATTGTGGTGCAGGAAAGCAACAAACACAGGTAGAGCACATGAAAACACAAGAAAGATACAGAGCAGGAGAATCCAGGTTTGTCTTTAAAGGAAAACTATACCTCGAAAATGAATACTTGAGCAACAGTTTATATCAAATTAAGTGACATATTAAAGAATCTTAAACTGGTATATATATTCAAGTAAATATTGCCCTTTTCCATCTCTTGCCTTGAACCACCATTTCGTGATGGTCTGTGTGCTGCCTCAGAGATCACCTGACCAGAAATATTTCAACTCTAACTGTAACAGGAAGAAGTGTGGAAGCAAAAAGACAGAACTCTGTCTGTTAATTGGCTCATGTGACCTAACTTTATAGTTTGTTTGGAATGTTTGTGTGCACTGTTGAATCCTAGGATTCCAGGAGGCGGTCCTTATTTTTTGGGCTATTTTCTATTTATGATTACCCAATGGCACACGCTACTAAAAAAAGTGTAATATTATAAAACCGGTTTATTTACATGAAGCAAAGTTTAAATACGAGTTGATTTATGCAATATCTGTTTATAGAGACCTACAAAGTTTTCCTTTAAAGGAATCTATAAGTATCAAAACTAGGTAAATAGATAGGCTGTGCAAAACAAAAAATGTTTTCAATATAGTTAGTTCGCCTAAAAAGGCTGGATATCTAACATAATAGCCAGGCCACTACTTCCTGCTTTTCAGCTCTTGGTTTCATCAATTGGTTACCAGGCAGTAACCAATAGGTGACTTGAGTGGGCGGGGGCAAATGGGTCATAACTGGAAGCAGGAAGTAGTGTTCTGTTTTGTTCTGTTAAGACATCCAGTTGCAGACTTTATAAATTACATTTTAGGCTAACTAACTATAATGTAATGTATTTTGCACAGTCTATTTGCCACATTTTATGTTTGCACTGAACTGTTCCTTTAAGAGCCTGTAAACCAAATGAACACATTATTGTCAGCGATAGACAGCAATTTGTTCGCTTTACCAAATAATCTTTGCCCCCACTACAGAAACACAATTCTCAATAAAAGGTGCGTTCTTTTATGGTATCTTTCTGTACAGGCTATAGGGGAAATTAGGGCACGGGTCCTGCAGGTTTGGACTTTATACAGGGACTTTTTTATGTTCCCGCTCTTTTCAAGCTTAATTCTAATTTCTTATAATTTCTTAATTCTTTATAAAATGCTTTATTATAAAAAGTATATAAGAACACACTTACATAGTTAACTTCGGTTAAAATTTCATCCTATGCAAATAAAAGCCAGCTTTTTACAAAAGCCTTTCACATTTCACCTCTCGAAACATCTTTTAAGATAAATGTACCAGCTCTAAAATATGCATCCAAGGCTAACCTGCCAAAGCTTTCATTTAAGTCAGTGGAGTTGCCATGTGAGCTTGGGAATGATTTTCATCAGAACACGCAGAAAGCACCTATGACACAATTAGATTTATCGATCAAGGTACTAATTATATTGCTTATAGCTCACTTAAAGCTGCATCTAGTGGATCAGGTCAGTTCCCCAGGAGATAATAAATTAGAATTGGATCTTACACTACATTGCCCATAGTGTATTTCCAATCTTCTATATGTCTTTGACATTCACATTATATTGATTAGAAAGGATTCATTACATAGACTTCCCTCCTTTTCTACCAGCACCTCAGCCTGCTTGGTGGATTTTTTTCTTCTGTCTCCCTTTTATTCCTGAAGAAATCATTTGGATAATGATTTAAACATCTATGTTAATTCTGTCTGAATATACAGTTCAGTTAATAAAATTCAAGATCCTGGAGACTGGTAACTACATGATCATATTCTGAGAGAGGCAAGAGTATAAAACTGAAATAAAACAAACTGTCTAACTAATCAGTGCAGTGTATTAGCAGAGTAGTAGTTTTGAGTGATGATTAACGTAATGTTTGAATGCTTAATGAATGAGATAAAACAGAAGTCGGGAAAAGAAATTCACAGACATTGGTCTTTGTACTGCTGGGGCAATAAAAAGTAATAAAAAGTAGCAATAACAATACATTTGTAGCTTTACAGAGCATTTGTTTTTTTTTAAATGGGGTCAGTGAAAGCTTGAAAGAATCAGAAGGTGGCAAATAATTGAAACTATAAAAAAATTAATAATGAAGACTAATGAAAATGTTGCTTAGATTAGCCATTCTATAACATATTAAAGAGATACTGACACCAGAAATTAAACCTATTTTTACATTTATCATAATATTGGCTTAGCATGCTACTTTGCCATTAAGTATTTGTCCGATGCTTTTATATTAACTATCTGACTCCCTCTGTTCACCTTCGAGGGTGGCTGCCATATTAGTGCATCAGGAGTCAGTTAGCATTAGAAACTGACTGAGGTTGGCAAAACAGTCAGGTTTAGAAACGAACAATTCCTTACAAAAATAGAGAATTTTACTTACCTACTTGACGTAAATTCCTTTTCTTCTAGTCCCGACATGTCAGTACGCATGGGTATTGCCCCTCCCAGATCCGGAGGTAGGACCTATAACATAGCCAATCAAAATTAACCATGGCCTATAAGACCTCATGACTTCCTCCTCACCCCAGTTATACCTTTGTCATAGCAGTACAGTAACGAAATAACTTGGGATGGGAAACCCCGTACTGACATGTCGGGACTAGAAGAAAAGGAATTTACGTCAAGTAGGTAAGTAAAATTCTCTATTTCTTCCACGTCCCTCCATGTCAGTACGCATGGGATCTACCAAGCCGTGCCCCCAAAAACAAGGGGTGGGGAAAAAAAACCAACACAAGGCAAAGCCAAACTGATGCTAAGGAGACCCTGAGAATAAGGCCAGCATCACATTCTTCCAAAAAGGGAAGCTGATAAAATATATGACCCCTCAAAAGGAAGTGTAACCCTTTCTAGGTAGGAATATCCAGGGCCATACTGTGGCGCTAACAGAAAAGAACCCAAGCCTCCACAAGAGGGGGATTTGCGGGAATGTAGGGAAGAGTTATATGCCCTTTCCCTAATGTAGAAAAAAAAGACACAAGAATATGAACAACATGTTCCAGATCATACCAGAATGATGGCAACGGCCATCTCAAAATGAAACATCCTAGAAACCACCAGGAAACCTATAAATTATAATGACACAACTGGGATGCATCTATCACCAGAGTTGGAGAAATACACAACCTCAGTACTAGTGAGTGGCCCACATTAGCCTAGTCCTGCAGCTTAATTGACTCTGATCACACCAGTGCTGACCAGAGTCAACTCCACTCCAGAGATCAGCCCAAGATCCACCAACTTAAAGCTGATAATACCGAATGAAGACTTAACTAGATCAACCACAACTCTGGGGTGAGGAGGAAGTCATGAGGTCTTATAGGCCCTGGTTAATTTTGATTGGCTATGTTATAGGTCCTACCTCCGGATCTGGGAGGGGCAATACCCATGCGTACTGACATGGAGGGACGTGGAAGAAATAAGCCTCTCAGCAAAAAATGATCAGCATGACCTATAGGTAACTTTTAATGTATATTCATATTTTTAAAAGTCGTTTTTTTAGTGTCAGTATTACTTTAAAAGCAAACTTAACAGTAAACCACCCCTTAAAAACTATACTTCTCTTACTAGGCAAAAAATATTTTTTGGATTGACAGAAAAAGGCTGCTCTGTTTTTCTACTTAGGAAAGATTTAAGAAAGGTTTCTATTTTTTTTTCCTAAGCAGAAGAACATCAGGTCACCCTCTTTCTTTCTCCTGACCACATCCCTGATTACTTGATGGTCTGACTGGTTGGAGGAAATGACCAGCAGGTGGCGATGTTGTAATAAAATTCAATCATGTTAACAGTACATGTATCCTTTAAAATCTTGGAATTAAAAAAAAAAAAATAATGAATGTACACTGCAGTGTTTATAATAGCACTCTCAATGTTACATTAATTTTAAGGTTTACTTATCCTTTAAGGGTCTGCCTACCTACTAAGTCTTAGAAGTGGCCCTGGAACAGATGCTGGTTTCTCCTTCCAGAAGCCAATTCTACTAGGTGACCCTTAAACAGAAGCACATTCTACTAGTGTTACATTTTTTTCATTTCGATTTAAAATCTATTACAACTACACCTGCATACCTGGGAACCTGCTTATAGGCCCATCTCAAATGACAACTTGCTCATCACACTAACAGTAAAAGTGCAATTTTGAGCACTCCACTTCTCCTCTTCATTCTGGCGATGGGCAAATAAGCAAAATGAGGGGAAAGACTTACATGTTACTTACCAGTGCATCTATAAGGACCTGGGCACCCTCTTCACTCTCATGTAGTGTGTCAATATCTGTTAGTTCCTGCAGCAGGTCAACCACAGCAATGCACACATGTGGCAGGCTAAGGAAGTAGCAACAGAATAAGAGCAAAATATGCAAGCTTTCATGAGAGCACACACAAGCACTATACCCCACACACCAAAAAGTGATAAACACACCCAATATTAAATGATTTATAGACATATTGAAGGATATCAGTATTTTCATGGCTTAACAAGCCAAGTACAGACTGCACAGCATTGAGCTCCACAAGAAGATGGTACAGATCTGGTATAGTGGCAATAACATGCATCTCCTGGATTATATCGTTCAAGTCTAATTCAGACTCCATGAACCTAAAAGAAATTAATAAAAATGGTAACATTTTCATTTTGCAAGAAAACTTGGAAGCAAAACGGAGGCAATGAAACCAAAATGCAGAGAAGCAGGGGCTCTATGGAAACCAAATGAAAACTCCATAATGTTCTGTATAGGTCTTTCTTTTCAGAAAGAGGGTATATGTGAAGTAAAGAGAGTAGTGTTTAATAAACCAGACTAGGTGCAACATTTATAGTAGGTCAAAGTGCAAGGGGCAGGACATAAATAATGGGTTACAGGCAAGGCTGTGTCAGTGGTTTATATTTATAAAATACACAAAAGCCATGAATATCCTGTATATTATATCCTCATAAATGGCTCCCGGTGATGTCATCAGTTATAAATGGAGCTTAATGATGTCTTTTTTGTCATGTGACTCCCTAAAACATGTGAAGTATAATGAATATAGTATCCCTTATTGGAAAATATGAAGATATTAGATGTAACTATGAAGTTCCATGACCTGTATATTTTATATGGTCAAATAACTCCTCTATAACTTATAATATCCTTATATTTTACAATAAGGGGTACTTTATTCACTATATATTATATTCAATACATGACCTCTATATTATTGTCTGGATTATATAAGGACCACATAAACAATATGCAGGATATAAGCAATGTGCTGTACTTCTAGGACTTACTTCTCTGGGTTGTCTGGGAATTTGATACGCAGTTCTTGGTTCTTGTAGGATCTTTTCTCAAAATTCAGGATCATCCTTTTCACTGCACTCTCATCCAGTGTTTCACCCTATATCAAGAAGATATTGGACAGGTCAATTGCTACTCAACAGGTGGCTGATGTTAAATGTTCTCTTTAACAGCAGCCATCATAACACCACACCCAAAGCCAATGACTATACTTTGAAGAACTACAATAATGAGAAATATATTTCCAAATGTATCCAGACAACTCTCTGTTTAAGATTTTGTTAAGGTGGCCCCAAACAGTAAGTCCAGTTGTGCTGCTGTTCAATCAAACCCCATCTGCTACTTTTGCACAAGTTATGCATGATTTAAAGCTGTGGTCATTCCTTTCTCTCCTAACTGTAGATCATGGGTGCCCAAAAGGTATATTGGGATCTACCAATAGACCTTTAGCTGGTGATCAGTAGATCTCAAGACACTGTCAACAAACAGCTTGTCTAGATCACCCTCCGATTTCATGTTTTTCATTCAGATAATTATTGTTATGGTTACATAAGAAATAGTTGTTTGTTAAATATAGCAAAATACATTTTCTCATAAATCAATATTTACTCAACATTTTCCATGGAACAGAATGCTAACACTGCTTTTATGAATGTAAATCATAAAGCAGACCTCCCATTAGTAAAGTATGGGCACTCCTGCTGTAGATGTACTGGACACGCTACTTGACTGCACATGCAGCCCTGTACTAATCCCTGCCTCTATTTCACTGTGCAGCAAAAGAGCAAAGTTTGCTCTCACTAAAGTTTTGAAACATGCATTCATCAGTGGTGGCACAAAAACTTCAGAATTACACAGCAAGTGCTATCTCACCTCTTCCTCATCATCACCTATTATATCATCCATATTCCTCTCCTCATCTGGATGTAGCCCCCTTTCTTCATCTCGACGCCAGTTCCTCCCTCCTCTCTCTTTCCTCTGTGGTCTCAACTCTTCTGATTCATCATCTCGCCCTCGTTTTGTGCCTCTGTCTGGCTAGATAGAGAAAACAAAATACTATAGATATACAGAATGGAAAGATTTAGATCAAAAGGCATTTGTTTAGCGTTGTGAATACATGTATGGGACTTGTTATCCAAAATGCTTGGGACCTGGGGGTTTTCTGTATAACCTTTCAATAATTTGGATCTTCATAAATGTACTAGAAAATCTTGATATTGTTTTATTATTAATAGAAAAAGGAAATATTTTTTTTTTAATTTTGATTGTTTTGACTGAATGGAGCTTTCTAGATAATGGGTACCAGCTATAATGTCCAGAGGCCTCTAGCCTGCAGAAAAAAACTTGCCACGTGTTTTAGCCTAAGATAGCTATTAGTCTGTGGCTAACCAGCCACAATATTCCTTTTTTTATTCAGATATATTCTCTTATGACAATGGCACCAGGAGCAATTTTGTACTCTCTGAGCAGTACGTTTCAAAGCTAAAATATGGAATTTGAAGTAGGTGTATTTGAAGTAGGTGTATTTGAAGTAGGTGTGCATAGATTGTATTGTTTTGTTACCTTGCTAAATCAATGCATGCATGCTATTAACCCACACCTCTTTCGGGAAAAACTATTTTAGGGTGACAGATGAATTGATACAGAGTCTGCCAGCCTTATAAATCAGGGAAGAACAACAAAGTTTTGACTTAAATTTTAGGAAAACGGTCAAGAATTGAAATCAGCTTAAAAAGTCTATTTCTGTTGTACTATCTGGCAACATCTGAACTAGAAAAAGTGTTTGGGAGGTGAACATCCCTTTTAATGGCTTGCAATGAAGTCCCGGTTCCAAAGGCAGAAATTTAAATGAAAAGTTAGCTTAAGAGAAAGTCAGACAAGTAATATACATATTATCATACCAAATGTGCATATATATATGCTAGATGTAAGCACATTAGTTACAATAAAGGATTCTGTGGTTCGTCAACCTACCAGATGAATAATGACAGCTGCAACGCTTAGCCAAGAACCCTGATAATATTCTAGATGCATAATTCAGTTCAGTCTGCAGCATGCATCTAAATGATTTACTAATTAGCCACGCATGCTAGCTAGCGCTGTGGCAACCGACAGCCGGCTATGGGAATGGTATCTCCAGGGTTGCCCTGCACCCATAGGCATGGGCTTATTCAGAACAGCAGGCAGCAAGGACTGAGCAGCACTGAGTACAACTATATGCAAATGCACATGACAACCTTTGACACAAGTATGGGATTGTTGGTGCAAGTGTCCCCTTCCCGAGTCCTGCAGTGGGTCAAGTACCCACGGGTTACCTGCAAAAAACCTGCAGCACCCTGTGAGTTGCGAGTAGAAGTTCCGGGTGTGGATATACAGAGCTGGGTCGGGCCACGGGTCTTCTCAATATTGATTTTTTACTCCTTTTTGCTGATCATGCCGAATTCCAATGATGTCACTTCCAGTTTACAATGGCAGCACTTCCTGATTCTTGATGGTCAGTGGGTAGCAGATTGGGTTGTGAACAAGGTACTTGCTGCTCCAGTAGCGGGTAAGAATGCGGGTTACAGGTAGGGTTGCCACCTTAAAAAAAAATACCAGCTAGTGCTTGGGGGCAGAAAAAAAGGGGCGGGGAGTGCCGTAACGGGGGCGAAGTCATGGAAATGACACACAAAAGGCCGTGACGCTTGAGGGTTGAGCCAACACAGCGTCGGGGAACAAATAGGTTTAAATTGAAGGGCAGAGGGCTTTTTGTAAGGGTATTACAAATTACCTGCAACTACATTGCTATAGGCTAGGCCTGTAAAATACCGGCTGGGTGGCAACCCTAGTTGCAGGTCTGGTTTGCAGGTATGGGTTCCAAAAAAAAAAGGCACCAGCGAAGGACTCTACACTAGTCAATAATTTCTTATTTTACACTCTCATAAAAAAATTTTAAAAAAGACTATATGTGGCCATTTATTTTAGACTAATATTGTCCTGTGAAATAGTACATCTGCACATATACAAAATGTTACATCTTGCTTTAAACCTCTCATTCATAAACACTGTTCTGCCCCTACAGCATGTAGCTGGACGATGTCGTTCAGAAACAACGAGTGACCTGAAAGAGCCACGGCCGAGCTGCAAGCTAATATATGCCACCGACTGGACTCAAGCACATTCCGCACTTAGTGAGCTCACCTGGTACCGCAACAACTCCGCCACATCCATCTCTG
>CM044447.1:24606892-24622525 GCA_024363595.1 Xenopus borealis | reverse complement strand
CCCCCCCCCCCCCATTTGAGCTATATATAATACAACATAGGCTTAATGGACTGAACATTTACAGAGAAGTGAAGACTTCTAATTACAGCTGTGCCATACAAGGGGATATGGAGCAAAGCAATGAATGGGGAGGGAAGTCATAGGCAAATGGCTGAGAATGTCAACGCAGCAGGGGGCAGGCTAAGGATAGATACAGGCCAAGGAGGGGAACTGTGAGAGGAGAAAGGGAAAAAAAGGGGAATAACTGTTGGAGACAGAATCAGGTGAGTTTACTGGAATGCTAAGGAAACAAGAGTCCATACAATACATGGGTTTAGAGCAGTTGGATCAACTGTAGTTTTATTGTCCAATTTTTAGTATAGGTGAGATCACATCAGGAGGCTATTTCCACAGTCCTCCATGAGATTGCAAATGGTCTGACTGCACACAAAATCTGATCTACCAATTTGTCTACTCAAATCATACATGAGAGAAAAATCTGGCATCTTGTTTGGGGCATGATAGTAAAGGCAGAAATCACAGTAACATTGAATGAAGTTCACAGTCCCTCTAAAACGTCTGGAATGGAAACATAATTTTACTGCTGGAGAGTTGTGCTCATAAGTTTACATACCCTGGCAGAATTTATGATTTCGCAACCATTTTTCAGAGAATATAAATGATAACACAAAAACATTTCTTTCACTCATGGTTAGTGGTTGGCTGAAGCCATTTATTGTCAAACAACTGTGTTTACTATTTTTAAACCATAATCACTACACAAACTACCCAAATAACCATGATAAAAAGTTTACATACCCAAGTTCTTAATACCATCTATTGCCCCCTTTAACATCAATGACAGCTTGAAGTCTTTTGTGGTAGTTGTGGATGAGGCTCTTTATCTTCTCAGACAGTAAAACTGCCCATTCTTCCTGGCAAAAAAGCCTCCAGTTCCTGTAAATTCTTGGGCTGTCTTGCATGTATTGCACGTTTGAGGTCTCCCCAGAGTGGCTCAATGATATTGAGGTTAGGAGACTGAGATGGCCACTCCAGAACCTTCACTTTATTTTGCTGTAGCCAATGACAGGTCGACTTGGCCTTGTGTTTTGGATCATTGTCGTGACGGTGTTGGAATGTCCAAGTACGTCCCATGCACAGTTTCCAGGCTGATTTTCCTCCAGTATTTTTTGATAACTTACTGCATTAATTTTGCCATCAATTCTGACCAAATTTCCTGTGCCTTTGTATTATTATTATTTTTATTAACATGTATTTCTATAGCGCCAACTTATTTCTTAGCGCTGTAAAGTGAATGTGATTATACAACTAAATCACATGAATTACATACATAGAACATATGGAGGTACATACATCACAATAAATACCGGTACAGAAGGTGAGGAAGGCTCTGTGCAGAAAGAGCTTACAATCTAAAGTGAAGGGAATGATACACAAGGTGTGGGAGTGGGCAAGATCAGTAGCTCACACATCCCCAAAACATCAGCGATCCACCACCATGTTTCACAGTAGGAATGGTGTACCTATCATCATAGGCCTTGTTGACTCCCCTCCAAATGTAGCGTTCATGGTTGTGGGCAAAAAGTAAAATTTTAGTCTCATCACTCCAAATGACTTTGTACCAGAAGGTTTGAGGCTCTGTGCTGTTTGGCATATTGTAAGCGGGATACTTTGTGGCATGTGTGTGTAGTAATGGCTTTCTTCTGGCAACTCAACCATGCAGCCCATCTTTCTTCAAGTGCCTCCTTATTGTGTATCTTGAAACAGCCACTCCACGTTTTTTTTTTCAGAGTCCTGTATTTCACCTGAAGTTATTTGTGGGTTTTTCCTTGCATCCCGAACAATTTTTTGTGGCTGAAATTTTAGTTTTATTTGGTTTCAACAGAACCCCTAATTTTCCACTTCTTTATTAGAGTTTAAACACTGCCGATTGGCATTCATTTGGGTAATTTGTGTAGTGATTATGATTTAAAAAGAGCAAACACAGTTTCTTGACAATAAATGGCTACTTTAGCCAACCACTAACCATGAGTGAAAGAAATCATAAATTCTGCTAGTGTATGTAAACGTATGAGCACAACTGTATATATATATATATATATATATATATGGTAGCAGAAATGCAGGGGTACTGGAAGAGCAACTTTTCATTTCCACAGTAATTCACTTTCCCATCCAACTCCTGCAAAGCAATTCTCATCAAATGACTGTAACGTGCAGGAAAAGACCCAAGAAGAGATGGTAGAAAATAAATTAGTGATGGGAACCTGCTCTCTCTCTCACCCCATGAATATTGATGAATGCTTGTTAACCCCTCACACCTCAAGCAAGGCCAGTTCAGAATCATTATTTATATGGGATTGTACAGATTTAGAGCACCATATTCTGAAGTCTTTCTGAATTTGGCACAGAAATGTACATTATGCTTTAATAAGGTCCTCTCTGAAACATGGCATTGAAGGACAGTGGGCTACAAAGAATTTAAAGGAACAGCCTCAAATTCAATATTTGATTGGGTAACAATACATTCATCCATGTCCTGCACCGTTGGGGTGTAAATATGGCCTTCTAGAGCAGTGTTTCCACCTTACCCCTTGGTTGACCACATTAGCTGACCATAACATTTGGGGGGGGGGAACAAAATGTTTCCAGTAAAAATGCATGTAGCAAGTTTGATCTAATTACACTGAAGTAATAAATGGGCACTCCCTGCCACAGGCTCACCAGGAAACCTTTGATTATAGGCCCCTCTCCAAACTATTTCTTCCTCTATGTATTCATTGAACCACAACTTTAATCAGTCAAAAAATAACCAAACCAATAGCTGAAGAGAATACTTTACCCAGGGGTACAAACAAGTGCTTGGCATGCAGTGGTTGTATGAGTTCCACCATGTGACAAAACAAGCTGTAACCACTACGATGAGCACCAACAGTCTAGAGCTATATTTCTTGCACACATTTCTCTGCAAATCCCTTAACACCTTTTTTGTTGTATATTCTCCAGCTGACAAACCCCATCTCCAGTAAAAATGTTCATTTTGATATAAAGAAAAGCTATGGTCTGTGGAATTAAGAACTAGATCAGGGTGGTTGGGGAAACTCATGTTTCAGCATAGATCTTGCCAGACATAGGTCCGTAGCTGTTGCCTGCTCTTTTTCTTTGCCCCATCAGCTGCCTCTCTCCAATAATTTCCCTTCAATTGTTGCCTAGGAAAGATAAGGCTCAGTACAACTGCCCTAGAATAAGAAGCAAAATATGATACATGAAGTTGAGCTGAACAACAGATCTTGATTTAGAAAAATGAGACCACTTTTGATTGAGACTTCGCTTATGGATCTTGATGCCTAACAGACAACACTGGTGCTTTGACTCCTCAGCAACTGTACTATGAGCCACATTGTTAGCCTTGGGATAAACAGTGAGCAAGTGAGTCTTAATGAGTTCCAAAAAACAGCTTTTGTTAGTTTCTTAGTGGGCATCTTTGTGTTTATACCCTAACAATCTAGAACAACTTAAAAGGGTGCATAAATAGGGTGAAATCCTCTTTGTATGTATGTACTGTTCACTCAATGCATAAGGTACTTATTCGTACTGCACTAGCTGTTTCCTTGGTATTAAGTGTTTTATGACACATTTGTTTCCCAGCGATACTTTCACTTTAATATATGTAATAAATCTCCTTTACGAGTGCACATTTTCTTTTCTTTCAAAAAGTGTTGCAAAGTCAGTGACATTACCAGCCTTCCTCATACATACACACTGCTGCATTATGCCTTGTCACATACAAGAATGCAAGTCACCCTCCCTAAAACACACACAGTGGGGATTATGCCATGATCACACAGCACAGTCAGCAGCAGCAATGACAGCCTACCCCTGCACACACAAAGCTACATTATGCCCAAATCACACAACACAATTTAGTTGTTGTGCCAACATCTCGCCAGCACATAACACATGCAATGCTACATTGTGCCATGATAATACAGTACAAGTAGTGGCAGTTCCAGATTCTCCCCCCACAACACACAATCTTACTATGCTGCATTATGCCATGATCACAGAGTACAGGCAGCAGCTGTGCCAGCCTCCCCCCTCAGCACGCACATACACACTTGCTGAGGCTGCTTTTTCTGGGCAAAGCTGTGAAATTATTTTTCTACTTGAACAGTTTTCAATTTAGATTAGGAAAAAAATTTGAGAGGCTGCGTCAAAAGGCGTCAGTAATTCGGCGGGGAAGTCTGACATGTGGAGAGGGAGGAAAAGCAGGGGAGGCAGATAAAGAGAGAGAGAAAAGTAACGACTGGGGAAAGAAAGAAGTGAGAGATGTAGAGATAAAAGAAAGTAGGATATACAGGAATGAGAGGGAGGAAGCATTATGAAATTAAAATCTGTAATGGACATGGAGAATTAACTCAAGGTAAGGAAGGAGGTAAAACTAGAAAGCAGTAAACAGTGAATTGGGAACGGTGTGCTCTGAGCAGCTGGCACAGCATATAAAGTCATGGCACTGCAGAAAGGGTTGCCACATTTTCTGAATAAAACACCATTCTTCTATACTTCTGACATATTAGTAACAATATAACAATGTTAGTAGCAATAACAGGGTTATTCAGATCTCCCTTTGGTTGATGAATACTGGTCTTGCCAACAAAGGAGCACAGATTTGCCACCTGCATCATCAGTATGGCTGACTCTCCACTATCAAGATATGTACCAAGCAATATTAGTTGTGAGCTTTCTCCTTAAAGGGATACTGTCATGGGAAAACATGTTTTTTTTTAAATGCATCACTTAATAGTGCTGCTCCAAAAGAACAAACAGATTTTTTTATATTCAGTTTTGAAATCTGACATGAGGCTAGACATTTTGTCAATTTCCCAGCTGCCCCTGTTCATGTGACTTGTGCCAGCACTTTAGGAGGGAACTGCTTTCTGGCAGGCTGTTGTTTTTCCTTCTCAATGAACGCAGTGAGACATGGGTTTTTACTATTGAGTATTAGATATACCAGGCAGCTTTTATCTTGTGTTAGGGGGCTGTTATCTTGTTACCTTCCAATTGTTCTGTTGTTAGGCTCCTGAGGGGAAAGGGAGGGGGTGATACCACTCCAACTTGCAGTACAGCAGTAAAAAGTGTTTGAAGTTTATCAGAGCACAAGTCACATGACTTGGGGCATCTGGGAAATTGACAAAATGTCTAGGGCAATGTCAGATTTCAAAATGAAATGTATAATAATATGTTTACTCTTTTGAGACATATATTTCAATGCAGAATTCTGCTGGAGCAGCACTATTAACTGATGCATTTTGAAAAAAAATTTTTTCCCATGACAGCATCCCTTTAACTCTCAATGAATTATTTTCCCTCTTACACTTCTCTCCCCATTGCATTGTCTAACAAACCATCTATTGTACAAAGCTGCAGAATATGTCAGTGATTTATAAATACATGTAAATAATAAAATACTGTAATAAATAAACTGGGTTAGGGCAGTGCTGCCACAAATCTGTTGCAGTTTGGGTTTGCTATTGGGTTCATTTTCCTGGGCTCAACAGTGTCTATAAGTGTCCCATGTGACAGGGCTAAAAAAAAGACTTAAACCTTTATGATGACAGTGTGCCTTTAAGTAATTTGTGCTTGCCATACCTTGCAGCTTATAGATTGTAATGAGGCTGTGCGGAGAGATGAGAATTTGAATTCCAAATATCTGCTAAGCGTAACTGAAATTTAAGTGATGAGTCTTAAGAGGACCCTCTGCCCCTTGGGGGGGAAAGACTATAAAACTTATTGGAAGTGTTAATTGCTAAAATGTAATTTAGCTCTTCTTTAAATGAACTTTTTATGGTCTGGAGGTGAGAACAGTGTTTTTAGCACTATGCTCAGATCCAACATTGCCCTGGGGTGGAAAGATTCCTATTTAGAGAACTAATTTGACTGCCTAAAACTTCTGTGAGAACCTTGCGGACATGGTTCATAGGGTACCCTCATTGAATTAGCAACTATGCTGGCACGAATACAGCACATTATGTATTACCCGCTAGGCTAAGCAACTCAGGGTTCTCATAGGGAGGGGGTAGTCCCTGTATTTGTATAGAAAAAAGAAAGCAGCAGTTGGAAGGAAAAAAACTTCATTGTGTTCCACAGCTTTTTGGCAATGGACTGTCACTTTGAGATAGTGTGGGTAATAGGCAAATCAGTGTCTGGGAAGGGTCGGTAGCTGTGGGATAATGTTTATAGTAAAGCAAGGCAATGTGGTGTCAGAGAAGTGGCTGTAATGTGTAAGACAAGGTAGTGTTGGGGAAAGGTTTTAACTGTAGCATAGTATGTAAAAAGGTAGGTGGTGGCAGGGGAAGTAATTACTGGAAGGTGTGTATAGTAAAGCATGGGACTTTTAATTATGTGCAAAACTTTAATGGTGTAACTCGACATTTCGGTCCTACACAAAGGACCTTTATCAAGACATCACAAACAGTTCCCCAAATGTTGTGCAGAATCACTTCTACCCCTATAATCTTAATTCTAAATATCTGCTAAGCGTAACTGAAATTTAAGTGATGAAAACTGATCAAGTTTTCCATGGGAAAAAAAAAATTAAAATCATTCGAATTGATCAAGTGAAACCCACCGAAAAAAATCTCATCATGAAGGCTAATAGCATTTTCAAATGGTTCAAGGGACCTCTGACATTGACTTCTACATGACCTCGACAGGTATTAGCTAAAATAAATCTGCCCCTCAGTGTTGGTGTCCACTCTCATGGGTTCAGACCTGCACTGTATAGTGTTGCCATGCTGTGGGGGGGGGGGGCACTGACCAAAAGCTAGACCTCTAAGGAGGGCATGAGCTAGGGTTGCCACCTGGCCAGTAATAATGATGGATGATCCCAATGTTATTAATAGGGAAAAAAGATAAATATATAGGTGGCATAAACAAAGGTGACAACCCTAGCATGAGCTGAAAAAAGTCCAACTGGCCTAAATGTTGTGAAGCTGGCTATACACAGTAAGATGTGGCTGAGAAATTATGAATGGGATATAAAGTATGTGTAAAGGGTAAAACAATGTTTCCCAGTCCATACTGGTCTTGATCAATCCTTTTTCTGTGTTCAGTGATGTCAGCCCTAATTTGCACATACCTGGCTAGAATTAAATCAGTGACCATCATTGAAATACACAGTTAGTCCATAGGACTATAGAGCCTAATTATTGATGTAAAATTCCATTCCTAGTAGAACAATACCCTAATATTAGAAACCAAAAACTTACTTCTTAAGTGTCATAATTGAGTTATGGCCTTAAGACTTTAACTACTTACAAGTGTACTTTGCCTGATGCAAATTGGGTACATGCATTAATAATTCATGTTGCCTCTGATATTCTCTCTTGGCTAGGAATAAAAGTAATTGCTTTCCAAAGCCAAGCTTGAAAAATGTGGCTCTAGTGTTTGGGGTATGAGGGCATGTGAAGTGCCTTATACAAGGGATTCTTAACCTCTTTACAGAGGGACCATCGTGCAAGGTGCAATTTTTGACAAAACTGCAGTGTTTTTTCCAATCATTTAAGCATTACCAGGAAGAGCTGTGTTTGATGCAGTTTCAGCTGATGCATCAAAATGAATGCAGTTGTGCTTGCACTTTGAAATCAGACACAGTTATGCTAACAATTTTCTGATAGACATTTCTTCCAGTAATCACCATCACAATAAATTGTGCAGTATATTATTTAGATGCAAGTCTGGTGTGTTTCTCGGTGCTGCTGGAGCTAGCTCCCCTGTATCCCCTGTAATTGAGCTCACTGGAGCTTAATTTGGAACAGGAGGCAGGAGGCCTGGACTGGCAATTTCTGGGTTCTGGCAAATGCCAGAGGGGCTGCTATAATGTGCCATATAAATGCTGTATTTAGTGGGCTGGTGGGGGGGGGGGTGTTTGGGCCTCTGTTTGGGCTGATTGGGCCTCTGTGTACCTGAAATGGCAGGGCCTATTATGACTCTTAGTCCAGGCCTTAAGGCAGCGGCCAAGGCTGAACTGGCCCTTCAGGACACAGAGAGAAGTCCCAGTAAACCCTGCTGCCACATGCCAGCTGCCTGCCTGAGATGAGTGCAAAAAAATTCAGCAGCACACTGTTGCAATTTGCCAAAGTGCAGAAAAGTGATTTATTCAGCCCATAAACATACAAAGCGGCCTGCCTGAGATGAGGGAATCAATTTGCGGTGCTCATTTTCACTTGCTTAGGTACACAGTGTCTCGCCAGGCAACTTTGAGCGACTTTTAAAATCGCTCCGCTGCGTGTGAACAAGCGCAGGCGACTTTACGCCTAACGGGTGCGCAGCGCTAGCTAGCTATTCGGGGGAGATTTGTCGCAGCGATAAGTCGCCAGGCGACAGATCTCCCCCGAATCTCCCCGTCTGGCCTTGCCCTAAGGAGGCAACTTCAAGTGACTTCGGAACACGCAGCGCCACGTGTGAATAGGCTCAGGCGATTCCTCATTTATCAGCTGGGGGGCAGGGGGAAGCGGTTCGGGGAGATTAGTCACCCCAAAGAAGAGGTAATTGGCTGCCAGGCGACAAATGTCCCTGAATCTTCCTGTCTTGCCTAACCCTGATATTAATTTAGAAAAACTTTTTTCGTGGGGCGCTATAAATCCCCAAAAGAAAGAAAAAATACATACATATCTTGTTTCATCAAAAAGTTAAAGGACCAAAGGTCACATCATTATTAAACAGCAAGCTCATTAATTCAGCCCCCCCCATGTTATAACCATGAGGGCATCTCCCCATCATTTTTGACTCAGCTGGTCACAGAACATTGCGCCATTATGATCAGTGCTACACACTTCATTGTCCTCATCCTTTATTGAATGGAAGGAACAGGAGGCAAGCCATAGTATGTGTTCTTTGAAGGAGATGCCATTATGGTTGTCACCTTTGGTCATAGTGACATTTCCCTTTTAGAGCTTTGTGAAGAGGCCAGACTGATCCCAATTGTAACTATACTGGTCTTGTGCTCATGCTGGGTGTCTGCAATGTGGCAAGCTGTAGCCATCAGTAGGGGTAACATTCATATCATTCCCTAGTGCAGCTTCAGTGTAATCATTGGTTATCTCTCTCTTTTTAGTCTCTACGTGACTGGCAGGTAATTGTTGAATCTGGGCAAAGGGTTAATTGAGGTCAGGGATCTGAGTGAGCTGTTGATAGAGCAGGTGTCACTCCACATTTTTCTACCAGGTCTTCTCTCTTTTCTGCCTTTTCCATTTATTGTTCCCTATTTCTCTTACTCCAGTTTCTTGTCTCTTGACTTTGTGCTGCTGTTTTACCATTTCTAACCTTCACCTCTTTCTCAATATTTATCAGAATTCCTTTAGTCTCTCTGCTGTACTGTACGGATGATTGGCAGCTATTGTGCATTTACAAGTTCCTCTGCCCACATCATTTCCAGGTCTCAGAAAAGCTATATCTAGCATTATTCTGTACAGGGGGGGCACAATGTCCTTCTCTCATAGGAGCCCAAATGAACATTAGATTTTTGATGGCAGGCAGCATATAGTTAATGCAGCAAAGCAGCGGCTGTCGGCAGAAATTTACGTCCCTGTGTTTAAACCGAGTGGGACATTTATCACTTCCCACTCCAAATGGGTTTGTGTCACAGTTTGGCAGCTGTAATCTGTCACCTGCTCTGCTCAGCATGCGTGCCACATCTGTCACTGTCATACATGGACCAGGAGGGACCCCAAGTAATGGGCCCACTGCTGTAAGTGGGCACTCGGGCACTGCCATGCATGCAACTCATTGTGCCAGCCAGTGTTATTCATGCAGGATCAGTTCAGTGACACATTGATCCGCCACTTTCTCACAAATCATATCGTCTGTTTGTGACCCTCATTTTTTTCATGTTTGATTCTCCAATCATACTCTGCCTTGTACCTCTGCACACTCTTAATTCTACCCGACGTTTATCCAATGGACACAGCACAGACAACATTTCCTCTCCCCTCTCTCCAGACAAGGCCCCCTTGGCAACAGTCCAAACTATTCATAATTATACTTGTATATTAATTATCAGATAATTTGGTATACACAAGGTTAAAGATTTATAAGTTATGATTGTCACTGTGCAGATGTAACTAAACTACAATGTGCAGATGTAACTAAACTACAATGTGCAGAATCCTTTATTTCTGGGCTGTCCAACTTCTGTAGTACCAAGGGCCAGAATTTTTCTCACCTACTTGGTGGAGGCCCGATAATGAAAGCCAGTGTTGACCACTCCCTGTTTTTAAACCACACCTACTTTTAACCACAACCATGTTACCACAAGAACTTTTTTTTTTTTTAAGTATTTATTTATATTTTTTTAACAAACTTAAAGTATAGAGGGGAAAATAGAGAGATAGCAAGTATAGAGGTAATACAATGCACAGACTGTTACACATGTCACCACTGTAAACGACATTACAACACAGGTATATATTGCAGAATACAATTCTCAGCTTTCTAAATCACCCGGGTGTTACCCACAGTACCCTCTTTAATTTCCTATTTCCTCTATCATGTGGATACCCAGCCAAGGCGACCACACCTTCTCGAGCTTCATAAGTTAGCCTAATTGATAGAAGTATTTTATTAACCAGGTTAACCCATTGATCTAATTTAGGCCCATTACTTCCCATCCATGCCATCACTATCACTTTTTTGGCATAAAAAGTAGGACCCTGGCTAGTGATCTGGATTTTGCCAGCAGAAAGAGGTCTGTTACAAGGCTCAGTAGACACACCTCCGGGCATCGTACCTATGGGAAGGCTAAATTGTCTACCATGTATTTAAGAACCTCGCCCCAATAAGACTCAACAAAGGGGCATTCCCATATAAGATGAAAGAAGGAGGCCTCAAGGTTATGGCATTTAGGACACTTGCAACCAAATATACCCCCATCTTCTGTAGTTTGAGTGGGGCAATATATAATTGATGTATGAGCTTGAATTTAATCATCCTGTCTCTAGTAGAGATCAGGTCTCTATACAACGTATCTGTGGCTTCGTCCCATTGCTCTGCAGTTAAGTTAGGTAGGTATTGCGCCCATTTGTGTTGTGCGTTGATGAAAGGCGAAGGGGTAGAGTCAGTCAATGAGCGATAAATGCGAGAAATGAGCTTGGTAGTTTGTGGATTTTGGAGGATCACTTCCATCAGAGGAGGGGAATATTCAACAGGGAGTGAATGGAATTGTGCTTGAAAGGCATGGCGTAACTGCAGGAATCTAAAAAACTGAATTGGAGGTGCCCCTACCACCACCTGCAGTTATGACTGAGTGCAGAACACTTGCTCCTGTAGGAGATCTCCTAAGGTTTTAATCCCGAGTTGAGGCCAGTACTGTGCATCTTGCAGGTTTTTAAGATGCAGGAGTTGCTAGTTTCTCCATAGTGGCAGATGTGGGGAGCGAGTTGACCACAAGAACTTTTAAACCATATGCACAGTAATAATGGTAGCACCTTTGAATCATACGATCCCTGTTAATTTTCTATTTCTGATTACCCAATGGCACATACTACTAAAAAAGTATATTATTAAGAAAATGTTTTATTTACATGACGCAGGGTTTTACATACGAGTTTTTTATGCAATATCTTTTTATAGAGACCTCCTCGCCTGTGGTTATCCCAGCACAGTATGGCACACATGGGGAACATAGGGCAGCCAGAGTATGGCACACATATGGATCATAGGGCAGACAGAGTATGGCACACACAGCGAGCATAGAGAAGGCAGAATATGGCACACACAGGGAGCATAGGGCAGACAGAGTATGGCACACAGGGAGCATAGAGAAGGCAGAATGCAGCAGGGGACATGGAAACCTATCAGGACTGTTATAACAACAGTCCATACTGTGCTACATTCTCTGTCCTTTCTGATCTCCATTCTATACAGTTTCCTGTCCCCTTTCTTGATTTACCTCCCCCTCTCATTTCTCGCTTCCCCAGTTTATCTCCCTCTGCAGCTTCTATGCTTAGTGATAAATCTTCCTCCTATGAAAGTTTTATCTCCAGATAACTGGTGATCAGCACTGCCAAGGGCACAGGGGGCAGCCTGATAAGTGCCCTCTGAATGATATGCGCCATTTGAAAAGACTTTCATACATGCTGACAGTACCAACATCTTCTACATTGCCATTAACCTATGCCACATACTGGCTCTTTGCTGGTTCACCCATAGCAAATTTTTTCTCACAATATGTCTATATTCATTTCTGTCATACAGTTACAATGCCAACTTTGCATAAAGTAAAATCAGTCAGCCAAACACTATACAGAAGCAGCAGCAATCAGAAGCCTTATACAGAGTACAAACAGCAGCAAAGTCAAACTTTCGTATAGGAGAATTCAACCCTTAATTAAAAAAAAACCCTTTACTTACCCCTCGGTGCAGATTCAGAGTTTACGGGCGTAATCTTCAGGCTCTTCGGTCTTCTTCACTTAGGCAATTTCCGTTACTTTTGGTGCATGCACAGTTGTCTGTAATTGGAGGATTGCTCCAACTGTGCACGTGCTGTTCTCATTACGAAGATCTCCAAAGAGAAGAAAATGGCTGCCGTGAACTCTAATGCAGGCCCGGATTTTCCCGGGCCTAGGGCAGCAGGATTTTAGGGGGTGGCATGCTGCCCAACCATACCCACATTGCTTCATCCCGATGATGAAAATTTGAGCAAATAAAAGGGAGGGGACAGGGGCGACAACGACAGTTAGCCTAGGGACACCCACTAGGTAAATCCAGCCCTGCTCCGATTCCCCAGAATTTGCACTGAGGGATAAATATTCCTAACATATGGCAACTCAACTATACAGGGGGCACATGTTTAGGGCAATAGGACAACTTTATTTTATTTATTAAAGGTTTCCTGGGCTTGTGTAGTGTAGTGGCTGTAACATATACTTGCTTTGCCTGGCGAAGTAACGGTAGCGCAACTTCGCTAACATTCGCCGCCCTGAGCGCAAATTCGCATTTTTGTGAATTTGCGGCAGGCTGGCGAAAATTCACCTGGCGAAGTGCGGCAAACGCAGGCGAAGCTGTTGCTAGGGCATTTTCACGCTTTAGTGAATTTGCCCCTTGGAGTTTTCCTGGTTTCCGGTGGACCAGTCCAACACTGCTTGTCTCATACAAGGATTAACCTAGACTGAAACATCTGCATTACCAAACTCCCCTCATAAACACATGCAGTTACCCTCATAAACATCTGTATTAAGATTGCATACAAAGGAAGGGTGCCAGTTTCATGCATATACATTTAAGGCTACCCTTAAATTGATAACAAAACGTAAGAACTACTCTTTAAAATATTAATGTGCTGTAAAAGCTATAAAACCTATAGGTCATGTTGATGGTTTTTCTCTGATGGGTCTGCTTTTAATTTAATTACTTAAAGTTCCTAAACCTGACTGCATTCTAATACAATATGTGATTGCACTTCGTTTTTCAATATTTCGTTTTGTTGCTTATGTCACTCAGACATAAAAATCTGTAATATAAAAGTTATTTTCAAATTAAACATTAAAGCATTCATAGCTGTTGTAAACTCATTTAAAATATCATCTGTCAATCAAATATTGTTTGCCCCGCCTCTATGCCCAGAGCAGTGGTTCTCAACCTGGGGGTCGCGACCCCTTTGGGGTTGAATGACCCTTTCACAGGGGTCACTTAAGGGGTTCCAGGAGCAGGTTCATCTCTCTCCCCACTAGCCCTGGGCCAAGGTTGTAGCTCTCTGGGTGTTGGTGCTGGGAGTTGTAGTTCAGTAACCTTTGTAGGGAAGCCAGTTGCACTACAGCATTCTATATTTATGCAGCCACGCTGCAGTACTTTCCTAACAATCTGCTCTGGGCTGGCAACGAAAATATTTTAATGTTTTTATGGTTGGGGGTCACCACAACATGAGGAATTGTATTAAAGGGTTGCAGCATTAGGAAGGATGAGAACCACTGGCCTAGAGTCATAGAGGTGGGGCCCGGGCAGGCAATTACTTTCACTTTCCATTCAGCACTTACTAGATGTCACTGCTCTCCCTGCATCCCCCCTGTTCTCTTCACCATTTAATTGTGTAACCAGTACATGGGGATGGACATCAGGTCCCCCATTCTGGAGCACAAGCAAGATTTTTAGATGAAGCAAGGCTTGCCTTAAAAACAGTGTCCATAAAATGGCTCCTGCCAGACCGAAGCTAACAAGATTCAAATGATTTATACAACGTAGTTAAAGTTTATTCGGCTGGCGTACGGTGATAAAATAGGATTTGAAATCATTTTTTCAGGTGACAGGTCCCCTTTAAAAGAGTGTCTGGGAGAAGAAAAGTAGAGGGCCTGAAAAGAAGGTAATACAAAAAAGTAATACAAAGTAACCATAACAATGACATTTTAGAGCAAATGTTTTTTGGCTGCCAAGGTCATTGATTCTTATTTGAAGAAGCAGCATAGCAAATAATAAATAAATTGATTTTAAAAACTGAAAAGTTGCTAAGAGTAGGAATAGCAAATGAACACTTGTGTTTCACCAGCTACCCAGGAGAGAACACCCTGCAACACCAACAGTCATTGTATTTCAATGGAAAATAAAAAATCGATTGGATACCATCAGATTTTATCTGGTAGGATGAATACACAGCATGTTGCAGTGTCGGACTGGGATGCTAGGGGCCCAACTTTCCAAACTATTATTCCGTCTCTCCTCACTTAACCTCTTTATTCTCCTAGTCTTTTAGATCTATTTACTATACTCTATTCTTCCATTATTAAAGGACAAGGAAAGTGTAAAATAGAATAAGGCTAGAATTGCTGTATTTTGTATACTAAACATAAACATGAACTTACTGCACCACAAGCCTAATCAAATAAAATGATTTATGCTTTCAAAGTTGGCCACAGGGGGCTGTCATCTTGTAACTTTGTTATACATCTTTGTCTGACACTGGCACTGCACATGCTCAGTATGGTCTGCTTGAGTTTTGCATGGCTGGTAAGTAAGGCAGGGGCTCCCCCTGCTGTTCATAAGTGATTGTTTCCCTGCCAGAAGCACTAAATGAAGGGAGAATTTCACTGCATACAGTCAGGTTTCTTATAAAAACGGTACACGTTTTAAAATTAAAGTATATTGGAGATAGATTTCTTTTTCCTTAAAGAAAGTAAAAATGGGATTTTATTTCTTTGCCTTTCCTTGCCCTTTAAGCCTCCTTTTCCACATAAAGAAATAGGGAATGAACATGAAATAGACCAAATTGTTAAAAGCATGAGGGCCCACTGACACCTGGTACCTGGTATCCCTGTGGGCCAGTGCAACACTGGCATGTTGGATGGAAATGTTTCCATGTAGTTTAGACATCAGATCACATTATATTTTGACCCATGTGACTACATCCAACTTGTAGGATACCTTTGGTCCAATCCAACACCAACCGACAAAATCTCCCATGGAGTTTAGCCCTCAATTACCCAGACACACCTCTGGCCAAATATATCTGGTCACTCAGGGTCAGACTAAGCCAATGGGACCATGGGACAAAACCCAGTGGGCCCTGGTACTCGTGGACCTCACTAACCCAAACCTGCTCCTCGGCTCAAACTATGGCCAGTGCCCCAGACCTGAAAAAAAAAAAAG
>CM044447.1:24559085-24579364 GCA_024363595.1 Xenopus borealis | reverse complement strand
ACTTATATGCATTGTATCACAGTCATACAAGGCAGAGGACTGACAGACACTAGTGCTAGATCAGTACTGTATATATGGGTACAGAAATACAAACTCTTCCCATAATGAGACCTTATGAATGAGCTGAGCAGTCTGCACATTAGGATACAGGTAGCTGCTTGTAAATATTTAATAGTTGATACTCAGCCTTAGTAGGGCACAGAGAGTGCCATATGGGGTGCAGCTCTATCTATCAGACTCCTAAATGACGAAAGGCAAGTATTGAGAAAAAGCAATACAATGGCATCTGCTGCAGGGTTGTTCACCTTCCAAACACGTTTTTCAGTTCACTTGTTTTCAGATTGTTCCCCAGAAATAAAGACTTTTTTCAATTACTTTCCATTATTTATGTTTTACTTTTTTCCAAAATCTAAGTTTAAAGTTCATGTCTCTAGTGTTTGAGTCTGGCAGCTCAGTAATTCAGGTGCAGACTATAAACTGTTACAATGTTGCAACATTTAGTTGATACATTTTTTTAGCAGCAACTATTATATCAGTTCTAACAGCTGCTTCTAACAAATCCTGAGAAGAAATGGATCCATTAAATGTATCAATTTAGAACAGTATGGGGGGGGGGTCTGTGACCCCCCATGCCACAGCTGCTTTACAAGGTCAAAAATGACACTTTACTCTTCAACATTAGAAAAACGGTCACAAATAGAAAGTAGATGTTTATTATTTCTGGTGATCCATCTGAAAACAACCAGTTATTTGAAAGTGAACAACCCCTTTAAAAGTTTTTCAAATATGAACCATGAGGTCCCAGAGAAATCAAAGGCAACTTACCCCAACACAAGCTAGCTGCTGGATAGAGGTCGACAGCACTAGGTGGCGTTTTATTGGTGCATTCAGTACCTGTTTCGGATGGTGGCCAGAGGTCTGTATCTTCCTAGGTAATCACAGAGGGCCCCAGAGGGAATCAAATAATGGCAGCCACCAGCCAGGATTTGTACACTTAGCAACCATGTTGGTAAGAAGGGGGAATCCTTCCCAGGTAAAAAAACTAAATACTTTTTGCTTAAAACTGCTGAGGAATACCCAGAGTCCTACGTCCTGTAGAGAGGAGCCCTGTGAATATACTGAGAAGAAGGAGCTACAGAGTTTTGTTTTCTTTTTCTCCTGCCTCCAGAGGAGTTCAGGTTTAACCCCAAACACCTGCAATTACATTTCAGACAAATACATAGCATAGCTCAGTATCTGACTTTATGAATTATGGCACTATGTCATATCATGAAAATTGGCTGCATACAATACATACGTGGATTTTGCAGGTCCCACAGTTATGGTAAAGCCCTTGCAGGTGAGTGTTGTTAGATGATTTAATTGTGTGTGTGTGTGTTTGTTTCTTTAGTTAGGATGTCTATTGCTTTTGCAGGTTAAACCCTGGTGGGAAAACGCAAGGCACATGGTTACGGTAAAGAACTTGCAGGTGAGTGGTGTTCAATCATTTAATTAGGTTAAAGGTGTTTACCTTTGAGTTATTAGGACAAGCGATATTCTGAGACAATTTACAATTGATTTTCATTTTTTTTATTGTGGTTTTGAGTTATTTAGCTCAGGGGCGTAACTACAGAGGAAGCAGACCCTGCACCTGCAGGGGGGCCCATGAGGAATAGGGGGCCCATTAGGCCCTACTTAATGAGAAATTTCAATATATAGTGGTAAAACAGGACAACCTCTGGATATTTTGGGGGCCCTAAAATAAATTTGCTGTGGGGCCCAGTAACATCTAGTTACACCACTGATTTAGCTGGTTATTTAGGAGCTCTCCAGTTTGCAATTTCAGCTATCTGGTCACTAAGGTCCACATTCCCATAGCAACCACGCACTGATTTGAAGAAGAGACTAGACTATGAAAGGCCTGAAAAAAAAGCAGCAATAACAATACATTTGTAGTCTTACAGAGCATTTGGTTTGTTAAAATGGATCAGTGAACCCCATTTGAAAGCTGGAAAAATTCAGGAGAAAAAGTAAACCATAAAAAAAAATAGAATTGGCCATTCTATAACATACTAAAAGCTAACTTAAATGTGAACCACCCATTTAAGTGTTTGAGTTTCCCAAGTGTACGTGTTGCTTTTGCAGGCTAGGCCCTGGTTCACTGCTCTACATTCAAAGAGGAAACCTCATCTCCCGCCATGTTACTAATAATTAAAGAAAGCAATGTGTAGCCTTTGTTTTTGCCTAGTGTATCCTGTCCTTTATACCTACCCCTTTAAGAAGTAGAGAGAGCTGAATGCAATTTGAATTGTAGTCACTAGGTGCCGCCACTTGACCTCCCAACAGTACACATCCCCGGAAAGGATTATTTTTGTAACATTTAAATTTTTTAAGAATATAAAAACAACAATAGGATTTGGTCATTTTTCACCAGGTCTTAGGTTTAAATCCATTCCTTCTACTTTCGATAATATAAACCACCAATAAGTGACAAAGCATTCAGCTTTAGAGTACTCTCGTTTATTCACGGTACCATGGTTTGTTATTATTGCTACGGAGATCAGAATAAGTAGTGCCAGTGTTTAAAGTATTAATAAAATATCCCCCCCCTTCCCTCTCCCACCTTGTCTATTGAAACCCCATCAGAGAGGCGACCTCTCCTCATCATCCTACAGACAAATTTGTATCAAAATCCTACAGTGTATCCGGGAAAGCAGTCACAATATAAGGCTTGTACCCCAGTGGTATAGAACCATTCCAAATAACAAACAAAAAAAAAGTCATATATACACATATAGGTATACACTGGTGTATAAGTTAGATTGGCACAGTGAGGGAGGGAGTTGAGTACTAAGAACTGCCCTAAGTGGCAGCATTAGAAATCGATGAACTGGGCATCAAACGGTGGTCGTCACATGTTCCAATACTTCTTCGCCCCCTCTTCAGTTGGCAGTTAAATTCCCATACCTTCCTATCCCTGAGAAAATAAGGGTGGACCCACCCGGTACTGGGCAGGATAGAGGTTCTGCAGTACCTATTAAGGTTCAACGGCAATACAGTGGAACAGCCGTACAAGTCACATGTACCAATATCAAAAAGCCTGTTCTTTCAAATTACATACAATCCCCCAAAAACTCATATACCCCCCCCAAGAAGCTTTTCTACCCTACTTTGGGAGAGTGGCAACTGCAAAGAACTGATAGATTTTCTGTGTACAACAGATGTTTGAAACACTTGGGAATTGGTTTTTGTTGCATTCATTTTGCAGTGGACAGACATCAACAGGGGATACAAAATATTATAACTGTACATATTAAGGTAGGAGTCCAGTCTGGCCGCCATTAACACATAGGCAGTAGCATTGCCCTGTAAGCCCACGTGGTAAGAAGATGGAAGACGGTAGCTGGGCCTCAGCCCTAAGGTTAATAGTTTTAGAATACCCTAAACCCCAAAACAAATCAATTTTCTATTATTTACTGTAGAAAATATGGCAGCTGATGTATCTTCCAGAGCAGAATATCTCAATTGAACCCTTTTCATGCATATTTAAGGGTAAAACACAAACAAAAGGGGTAAAAGTGCACATCTGAGTCTGGTATCATATAGGCCTTAGGAAGTGGGAAACCATCAAAGAGTTGGCACTATGAAAAAAAAAATCTTGCCTTTCACACTTTGGTGGTCAGAAGGGATTGTTACTGCTGAAGAACTGGCTCATGAGGCAAGAGATGTGTCGGCACAAAAGTCTCCATCAATAGAACAAAATTCCAGATTCCACTGGGTTGGAAGAATATTAACGACACCTTATCATACCTGTGCCTTCCCTTGCTATGAGCAACCAATGTTACCCTCTCTTTATGGGAAGGCCAAGAAACTGAGTCTGTTCCTAAGAGTCCTACAACTGTCTCTTGATAATGAGGAGGAACCTAAAGGTTGTCCCCAGGCTGGTACTGCGGTTCGGTTGCTGTAAAATAGTCCTCCAGGAACGCCTGCAGGTATTCAAAGGTTGGTCTCTCCTCAGGATCCTTCCTCCAGCACTGGAACATCAGATCATGGAGGGATTCGGGGCAATCTGGGGGACAAGGCATGCGGTATCCTCGCTCCACTTGATCCAGCACCTCCCGGTTAACCATGCCTGCAAAATACATGTGCAAGACAGTGTGGGTATGGAGAGAAAAGGGACCTGCGAGCGCCAATCAGAGAGTAAACAGGGACTTACCAGGGTAAGGGACCCTGCCCTTGGTGGTGAGCTCAGTCAGGAGAATTCCAAAAGACCAGACATCAGATTTAATGGTGAATCTACCATATAAAGCAGCCTCAGGGGCTGTCCACTTAATAGGAAACTTGGCACCTGCAGGGGAGGATTAAGGCTGGCTCATTATTCTGAACTATTATAGTTACCTATAGAATTACTGTCAGTACAAAGAACTGCATGCACATAGTCTGTTACAATTTATAATTAAAGGGGTTGTTCACCTTTGAGTTAACTTTTAGTATAATATAGAGAGTGATATTCTGAGACAATTTGCAATTGATTTTAATTTTTTATTGTTTGTGGTTTTATAGTTATTTAGCTTTTTATTCAGCAGCTCTCTAGTTTGCAGCGTCAGCAATTTGGTTTCTAGGGTACAAATTACCCTAGCAACCCTGCATTGATTTGAATAAGAGACTGGAATATGAATAAGAGAGGGACTGAATAGAATTATAAGTAATAAAAAGTGGCAATAACAATACATGTGTAGCCTTACAGAGCATTTGTTTTTAGATGGTCAGTGACCCCCATTTGAAAGCTGCAAAGAAACAGAAGAAAATTGCAAATCATTAAAAAACTATGAAAAATAAATAATGAAGACCAATTGAAAAGTTTCTTAGAATTGGTCCTTCTACAATATACTAAAATTTAACTTGAAGGTGAACCACCCCTTTAAAGACATGGAATAAGCTGCAAATATAAGAACGGGCCCTCTAGAAGAGTTTGGATACATTCAATCTATTGGAATTTTTTTTTTCCTAACAGGCTTTTTATGGAGAGAATTACTTATGGAAAGGGATTTATCGTGCCTGAAAGCAGCTGCAGAAGGAATCAGCTGACCTAACAGAGAGCGGAAGCTTCCACATCAGCTGCTTTAGTCATAAGCGCATACAGTAAATTCTACATGGCATCTTAAGCAGATGTTAGTAATTTTTTTTCCAGGCTGATTGGGGATTTTTAGACCAGTCAGGTGGGGATGCAGCATGCTTTAAGTACCTGGCAACTTTGCTATACATTTAGTGTAATTAGTAGGTTTTGCAACAGGAACACTTTAACCCTTGCAGTATCAGGCTCCTTTTACTCGCGATATGCCATTGGCTGCCAGTATATCAAAAGAGAACCCAAAGCTGTAGAAACGGAGGCATCAGCACAATAGTACTGTTATACTGGTGCTTTAGATGGCCCAATCTTAAATCACGATTAGTGGACTTTACAATACTTTTATATTAGTGATAATGCTCTCTAAACCTTTTAAATCCTTGTAAATAATGTATAGTGATGCGGCTTGTCACATGGCTCATTGAAGTTGTGTATTACAGGAAATAGTGCCTTTAGTTTAACATATGAGGATACTAGAAGACACTTATAACTCCGCTCACAGCCTTATAATTTACAGTAGAGGGTACATTATACCTTATAATATACAAGTGATACACAGGGTTCCCTGTATAACTGAGCCTGCAGCCTTGTGCCTTTATATGGTCACAGAACCCCCCCAGTGACTTATAATATCATTATAATTTACAGCACAGGGTACATAATCCCTTATAATACATGAGTAAAACTAAGAGTTCCCTGTATAACGGATTCTATAGCTGAATTTTATACTCTCAGAACCACTCAGTGACTTCTAATATCCTTATAATACACAAAAGCCGTAAATATCTTGTAAATTATATCCTTATAAATGGTGAGTTCTGATGTCATCAGTTATAAACGGTGAGTTCTGATGTCATTTCTGTCACATGACTCACTGAAACTTGTGTATTATAATAAATAAAGTACCCCAGTTGCAAAATATGAGGATATTAGAAGTTACCTCGGAGTGCCTTCGGCCTCGTGTTTTTATATGGTCATGAAACTCCTCGGTAACTTATAATATCCTTATATTTTACAAGAGGGGGTACTTTATTCACTATATAATACACAAGAGCCATGAATATACTGTAAATTATACCCTTATAAATGGTGCTTGTCATCATTGGTTATAATCAGGGCTTAGTGATGTCATTTCTGTCACTTTATTTTATGTATTATATATTATAATAAATAAAGTACCTTCTGTTGCAAAATGAGGATATTAGAAGTTACCTCAGAGTTCCATGACCTGTATAAAACACTCGGCCTTTGACCTTGTGTTTTTATATAGTCATGGAACTCCTCGGCGGCTTATAATATCCTTATATTTTACAAGAGGGGGTACTTTATTCACTATATAACACACATATACTTATAAATGGTGCTTAGTGATATCAGTTATAACCAGTGCTTAGTTATGTCATTTCTGTCACAATTCACTGAAACATGTGTATTATAATAAATAATGTACCCCCTGTTGTAAAATATGAGGTTCTTACAAGTCAACCTTCTGCCTTGTGCTTTTATATGGTCAAGGAACTCCTTAGTGACTTACAATTTTCTCTATATTTTATAATACACGAGTGATACTCAGAGTTCCCTGTATAACTCAGCCTGCAGCTTTGTGCCTTTATATGGTCACAGAATCACTCAGCGACTTCTAATATCCTTATAATTTACAGTAGGAGATAAATTATCCTTTATAATACATGAGTGATACTCAAGAGTTCCCTGTATAACTCAGCCTTGTGCTTTTATATGGTCACAGAACCCCTCAGTGACTTCTAATATACTTATTTACAGTAGGAGATGCATAATCCCTTATAATTCATGAGTGGTACTCAGTGGTAAAGCAGTCCCTGTAGACTTGTAATTGTTTGCTGGATTTGGTAAGGAGTTTTTGATCTACATAAAATCACAGAGCTTGAACCAACCTTGTGCAATGGCCCTTTTCATCTGAGTTTTGAGGCCACCACTCTACCACACATCCCTTAGGTATTTTCCACAGTGTAACCAATTAATCACAAGGCAAGGCTGGGGTCGGTACAGTACAGTAATATACATTGAGAATTCTACCTTGACGGGCTGTATACTCATTGTCCTCTATCAGTCGTGCCAAACCAAAGTCAGCCACCTTGCACACCAAATTCTCTCCCACCAAGATGTTGGCTGCTCTCAGATCCCGATGCACATAATTCATACGTTCCACGTAGGCCATGCCTGAAGCAATCTAAGAAGTGTAGAAGTAGATGGGTGAGTAAAAAGTATAGTTTACGCAACCACTGCCAGACTACGTTGCTCACCACTTACCTGGGCAGCCATATCCACAAGTTGGGGAAGCCGTAGATATCGCCCCATTTCACCCTTCAGGAAATCCAGTAGACTGCCTGAATAGAGAAAGGCGGGGTTAACAAAGAGATTAAATGTTATCATTATTTTTTTATTTCAGTCAGCTGAGAAAACATGTGCAGCAAGTGCCCCCTCACCTTTGCTCATATATTCTGTTACTATGTAGATGGGTTCCTCTGACACCACAGCATAAAGTTGTACAAGTTTCTCATGCCGAAGCTTCTTCATGACCTGTGCTTCCTGCAGAAATGCTTCAGGTGACATGGTGCCAGGCTTCAGAGTCTTGATGGCCACTCTCGTGGTTCCATTCCAAGTGCCTACAGAGACACCTTTAAATGTGAGATGGTGACGCCAGCCGTCAATCGTCTTGAGTAGAAGGAAGTAAGACATACTTTGGGTGCATTATTTGTTATTACAAGTGTGTACTCACCCATCCAAACTTCTCCAAAGCATCCCTGTCCCAGCTTGAGCTCCAGGCGCAGAGAATCCCGTGGAATTTCCCAGGCATCTCTGGACAGGCCCTGAGTTTGGGGCTTGGCAGTGGGACAAACAGCGGTCAGGCGGTGACATAGGCCATCTGCATGTTCTGCGGGGATGAAAGAGGGCTGTCAGTCACAGTCTAAGCTGCTAAAGCCCAAATCCACAACACATTTAGCTCGCTAGATCCCACACCTAATAGATCTTACAAGCCAAGTAACCCTACAGATCATACCCAACCATCTACAGCTACCCTACAGATCTTAGGCATCTACAGGGACCCTATAGACCTCAGGTGTCCACTGCAACCCTACAGAGCCACATGCAATCCCACAGCAAATTAAGAAATCCAGGGATTTAAGGTTCCACACACCAACAGTAACTCTTCAATGCAGAAGGAAGAAGGGGGTGAAAGTAAGGTTCTTTATAAATGTTATTTTTCAACCTTTTACGGATCACAAACCAGATTCTACATGCCCACCACCTTCTGCTTTAAAGGCATCCCTGTTCCATTTCTCAGATCTTACTGCTATAGTAGGCCACAAGTTGCTGCAGGCTGCTGAACTGAGTTCGAGACGTGATGTAAAATCCTCCACTGTCTAATTTACGGATCTTGTAATGCTTCACGTTGAGGCCACGATTGGCATCATAGTCAGAGACAGACAAGCAGTATGCACCTGTGGGTGAAAAAAAAAACACAAAAGGGGGTTTAGATTGCTATGGTGGACAGAAAAACAAAACATAAGGGAGAGGGCATTGAATAATTATGGTTTGGGATCAGGATAAACAATATGCTTTTTGGGGGCAAGATGCACTCTTTGTCTTGCCTATTACTTTAGATTAATGCAAGCCTCTAGCTAATAGAGGGCCCATAGTTCAGCAAAAGAGGAACAGGAGGGGGGAGTGAACAGAATAGCTTATAGAACACACACACATTAGAGCTAAGACGTACACATGTTCCACTCTGGCAGAAGAACACACATGGGAAACAGATTACAGAAGGCCTCAGGCTGAGAACACAAACACTGCATCCTGTTGCTACTGGCAACACAGATATTCACATCACTGACCCACTTACTGCAGCCCCCATGTCCCCTCCCCATACTGCCAGGAGCAGGACAGACAGAAAGCAACTCATGAAAAGGCACAAGTCAAACAGAAAAGAGTGAAAAGGAGAGAAGATGCAGAGAGAAAAGGCCCTTCCATCTTTCTTTGAAATCTCAGTCCCTTTGTGATGTCTGAACCCAGTCCTTCTATGCTCAGAGTTGTATCCAATCCTCTAGCTCTTTTGTGTGTCCCATGAACCCACCATCTGACCCTAGTTCTGTTTAATTCAATGCCAAGCAGAACAAATGCCACAGAACACAGGTTGAAATTTTACTCCTGCCCCTAAATTAGACTCATTCCATTCCTGGCTCATGAAAATTCTTGACGGCTCCTAAGTATTTATTGTCCTGACCCTCTCGTTCTTAGTTTCTTTGCTCTTCAACTTTCTTCTTTGGTGGTACAGTTCTCCCAGGACACCCGCCTACCCAAAACTCATCAGCTAATCTTGAGATCTTTGCTTTTTTTATACCAGTCACGCTCTACCATACAATACGCCAATTTTGGATACTCTGCTCACCTTTGGTAGTTTCACTCTCTCTGACCAGGAAAGTCCCTCGAGGGTTTTCAAGGCTCAGTAGGAAACGCTCTGCTTCTCGGCGGGTTATCTTCCCCAGATACCACCTATTTCATAAGGCAGAGTTGATGAGAACAGAAGCAGGCATGTGCTGTTTGCTGATGCATGAAAGGGGCACAGAAAGGGGCAGAAAAAGGGGTTGTGGGAGGTGCACTAATGATAGGGCGCCCTACTGTGAATGAGAACAACTAACTTTAGGGTGGTAACAAACCAGGTACTAGGGTTATCCATACTTAAGGACAACCTAGACTGTCTCATCATTATCTGTAGCCTAGAGAGCTACATAGGCTGGGTTGGAACAAAACAGAGTGTGGTGGTCTTAAAATGACCCATATAAAGGGCCTAGGGTGACAGCTTTGTGTAGCGTGGGCCCTCAGGTGCCTATATGGTAATAATATATCTCCTTTGCCCTTCCCATCAGCCACTGATTGCAGACAAATCTGCTGTACTACTCATACTCTGATCATGCAGGGAGCCATCGGATTAGGCCAAGAAATAATCAGTGATGGAACGGGGGGTGGGGTATTTCAGGCCTCCACAACAGGTGAATGTGCAGAATGTGCATGTGCTGAGGACTGACTGAAGACAGAGGTCTGGTTCTGTCCAAAATGTAGCACTGTCCTGTAATCATATAAAAACTAAGGAACTCCATAAAACAATTAGCATAAAGTCTGTGCAAATACAGTGAATTTTAGAATAGTGTTTTTTTACATTTGGTGGGAAAACAGTATTCCCCAGTCTAGAGAATAATATAAATGCCGCATTCTTGGACCAAGTAGTGGAATATTTGTGTGTGTGTATATACATTGCCCTATGGCATAACACTAATCACACAAAAATCAAGATATATCTATTCAATAATGCAAAGGTAATGGTGCATTGTTAACCCATTATATATTGCGGGTATACAATCGTTGTAGGAAGAAGTACTGGCTCATTGGTATGCCGAGCAGAAAATGGGAATAAAGGTATACTCACTCTTCAGCCTGAATGGAGTCCGAAGGAGCTACGTAGTTACTTGGAATGTATCCAGTCTGCCCAGAGCTTAGGGAACGTGCCAACCACCAGTCGCCTTCCCTACAGGCACAAGACAAGACAAGACATTAACTATTTCACTCCAACAGCATCAGTAAGACTGAATGAACAGACGCGGGTCCCTGTCAGAAATCTAATATAGCTGCACAAATATGGCTGCCGGATGGTCACATACCTCATGTCAGGTCTCCTATGGCACAGCATGTGAGGGAAAGAGAATGTGAGAGGTCACACCACAGCGCAAAACAGACAACATGAAACTGAAAAGGGAGACACAGAGAGTGAAGAATAATAGGAAAACAGAGGCAAAAGTAAAAGCAAAACAAATAATTAAGGAAAGGGTCTGCTGGAAGCAGAAAGATGAAAAGTGAAAAGAAAATACAGTAGAACCCTTTTACATTTTTCAGGGGACCAGAAAAAAATGGTATAAAATGCAGGGACATGTAAAATCAGGGAAACGTATTATGCATAATATATAGATGGGACCACAAAACAACAATGTAATATGGGGAAAAACGTTAAATCAGGGGATGTTAAACAGGGGTCCTACTGTACTATAAAATACTTTACTGGGGTATGTATGGTCAGCGGCATGTTTCTAGAGCTTTGAGCAAGAGATTTACCTGCTAAATATGGCTATGTAGAGTAAATGTCATTCTAATTTGGTAACCCATACGCTGGGCCATGATGTACGGATACAGTTTGGCAACCACTGATCTACCCTAACGGATATTAGTCTCCTTAATGTGGCGTGATAGTGAATACAGCTGGCACTTGGAAGATCCACCTTGTTGTAGGCAATATTGGGCTGATCCAATAGTAATGCCTTAGAGCCCATCAATCATATCACAACAAAAGAGAGAGATACAGGCGTCAGAGAGAGGACCGAATCAACAAGCCAATATGATCCTTGCTCCAACCAGATTTTTTTTTAAACCTGTCCAATCATTATTTAGACAATTTCGGCTAGATACTGAGCGAGGAAGCAAGTCGCAGGGCCCCATACACGAGCCAATAAACTGCAGACTCTGTCTGTTGGCAGCTTTTACCAGCCGGTGTATGGCCTCCTTTAGATATATTTATTCTTCTTCCGCCTTAATGGAAAACATCCCAGGCAAGTTTGACTGAATTCAAGAATGTGTGCAGAATCTGTAAATTCTACAATATGCATGTCTGTATAGAACATAAGTACAGAGTTAGTAGACCCTGCCTCTTTTACACAGAAGCTGTATTCTTCTAATTATGGTATCAGTCTATGATACAAACAAAGGAGTGGCATAAATGTAATAAAATAAATAACTACAACCTATGGATAGCCTGATTCTCTCCAGCTATTACTGCAAAATAGCCCCCCTCCAGAATGCCCCTGGCTGTGTGTGGCATTTGCTTAAACAAATTACAGCCACATAAGGATTGGATTTGCAATATACCTGTCCAGCTTCTGTGCTCAGTTTACCAGTAAGCACAATACTTTTCTTATCGATGCAAATATGTCCATGTTTACTGGAAACGGACAGCCATATGTGGCTTGGTTTGAATCTTGTGCTGCTTTTTCAGTTGCTATACAGCAGTAACTATGTGGCAGGGACGAGGCCTAGAGGTACAGCCTGGGCCACTAGCTGGACAGAGCCATTTTAGGATTTCTATATCAAAGAATCTGCACTTAAATGAGAACTACATCTTAAAGAAGGTTAAATAAAAAGCTACACTTTATGTTTTGGATTCTGTACCAGCCCAAGGCCACTACAGCCCTATAGTAGTGAAGATCTGTGCCTATAAAAATGCCATTGTAGTGTCAAATCTTTTTTGCTAATGATTTAGAGCACATAGTCTGGATTTCCTACAGTACTGACTCACAAAATAAAACATTTTATATACAAGACTGCTTACTATTTAATTCCTTTTGCATGGCAGCATAAAAACCATTACATTCTGCATCAGAATGCGCTTTGGGTCCTACGGGAGAAAAGCGCTTTACAAATGTTGTTTGTTGTTGTTGTTGTTGTTGAATTAACCATCAGCCCTGTAGCATCAACTTGTAAGATAAACAACCTCATTTTCTGCTCATGTCTTCATGATTGCGGACGACTTTAAGGATTCTCAACACATAGAGAGAGAACGTGCAGTGTCAATGGCTCTCAAAAGTCAGCTTAACAAGAGCCAAGATAGAGAGCTCATTTAAAGGTCTGGATCATCAGTTATAAGGTACCAATGGGTATAGTAACATCAGTATATAAAACACAGCATTTCTAGCCTGATTCTTCAGCCTGACTTCATTCTTGTTAACTCTGAAGAATGAAACAAGCAACAATGAATATCTGCACCTTCTAGTTCTGTATATTTAAAGAAAGACTCACACTTCCACTGTCTGTTCCGTGTGGCAGGGCTGGTCATTAGAGAAATAGCTATGAAAACTACAGGTTTTGTCACTTTGATCCAATGAAAGCACTTTTTGCAAAAACCGCAACATCCTACAACCCCCCCAAGAAAATGCAATCATACGAAGCAGCACCCTCAGCAAATGCAGTCCTACGAAGCAGTACCCTGAGCAAATGCAAACCTACGAAGCAGCACCCTCAGCAAATGCAATCCTATGGAGCAGCACCCTGAGCAAATGCAATCAGTTAAAATTAAAAAAAAAAAAAGGTTGAACTTGATGGACGCGAGTCTTTTTTCAGCCTAACTTACTATGTTACTATGTAATCCTATTGAGCAGCACCCTGAGCAAATGCAATACCACGAAGCAGCACCCTGAGCAAATGCAATCCTACGGAGCAGCACCCTGAGCAAATGCAATTCATAAGGAGCAGCACCCTGAGCAAATGCAATCCTATGGAGCAGCACCCTGAGCAAATGCAATACCACGAAGCAGCACCCTGAGCAAATGCAATCCTACGAAGCAGAACCCTCAGCAAATGCAATCCTACGAAGCAGCACCCTCAGCAAATGCAATCCTACGAAGCAGCACTTTAAGCAAATGCAATCCCACGAAGCAGCACCCTCAGCAAATGCAATCCTACAAAGCAGCACCCTCAGCAAATGCAATCTTACGAAGCAGCACTTTAAGCAAATGCAATCCTATGGTGCAGCACCCTGAACAAATGCAATCCTACAAAGAAATGCCTTTAGCACAATCTCATGGACCGCCTTCAGCAAAAACAACCCTACAGAGCAGCACCTTCACTCCAGTTTAATCCCACACATCAGTCATTAATGATGACTTTTAAAATTAATTTATGAGAGTCTGCATTACAGGGGATAGAGCCCTGTGATATGGGACATCTGGAGAAGGATGGATACAGAGCCGCTCTCCACAACAGACTCTTTCACACATTCAGGCAAAATATACTTGATTGGAAGCTTTCTTTGGTTTTCTTTAACCCTTTTGGGGCAGCCCAGCTCAGAGTCAATGGCATTGGCATAAAAGCACCAAGTCCAGTGCCATTGATTCTATAGTTCCAGGTTTATGTTCTGATCTAGGGATACATGAATCCATCATTTTTGGAATAGGATAACACATTTGACAACAATCAAACAATTTGTTACATTCAGCTGCCAAATCCTTGCACTTTTTCCAGGAGTCAGATTCAGTGCATCCCTACTTTGCCCTATGTTGTGTAACTTATTTATGGGAAACACATTAGATGGCATGATCAAAGACAAATTCTAGCACCTTTCCATGTAAAGCTCCCCATAGACGCAACGATATTTCCCTGCCGAACGACGATTTAAGTCCGACCAATCTGTCGTGCGGTTAGTGGGATACAAACGATCGTTCATCTCACGATTTTTCGGCCGACATTGGTCTGATGATTGATCGGCCAGGTTAGAAAATCTTTATCGGCCCCCATGCAATCTACCTATGTTTGCAGGGCAAGCAGGCTGCGATCCTTCAGTTTTTGCAAGCAATATCGCCTGAAATGGTCTTTTTAGTTGATGGACACATCAGACATTTAAACGATCGTTTGAGACAATCGTGGTCTCACGATAACTATTGGATCTTTCAAAAATCTTTACGTCTATGGCCAGCTTAAGTGTGCATTATATATGTATGTAGGTATTTAACCAAACTCTTATGGGAAACTGCAACGAGAACAGTGATTTCCCTTAGGAAGAATCCATTCTAGTTCATACAATATATTTTCTTAAAGGCGACCAGCCACCCAGAGATAGAAAGCTGCATTATAAAAGTCAATTTGGAATCAAAAGGAAACCCAATTTTTAAAACATCCATATCTGTTATAAACTCATTTTAGAATCTCAGCAATCAGCTAATACTGTCCCTGCTTCTATGCCTCAGGCACTCACTTTTACTAACTTCATAACATTCCCCCCTTCTCTATGTAACCTGTGCCTGGGTGTGTGCATCAGGTCCCACACAATAGTTTTGGGACAACGCAAAACTCGCCTTCAGAACAGTTTTCACAATATGGCAGCTGCTTATATGCTGTAATGTGGATTCCAAATAAAGGAAGGAAACATTTAAATAAAAAAAGTATATAGTGCAAGTAAAGTTTATTTTGCGGGAGTAACACAATACCACAGATTAGCAATTATTTCTTAGGGTGACAGCTGATTTCTTGGTCTCCTATTGAGTCACAATTATCCCAAGTTGTCCTGCCTCCAGTAGTCATAGATACACTACCCTAGTCAGGGGCATAACTATAGGGGCTAGGTCACACCTGGCAATTCTGGGAGATTAGTTGCCTGGCGACTAATCGCCTCTTCTTTGGGGCAACTAATCTCCCCATTGGCATGACACTCACAGAGCTTCGTTTTCCGAAGTCACTTGAAGTTTCCTTGCAAGGCAACTTCGCAAAATTAAGCACCACGTGTGTCACGCGGCAACTTTTCATTATAGCCAGCTCAAGAAAAGGGGAAGCAGTTCGGGGAGATTAGTCACCCCAAAGAAGAGGCGATCTCCCAGAATCACCAGGTGTGGCCTAGCCCTAAAGGCTAGGCTAAAGATACGGGGCGGGGGGTCAAGTGGGTCACCGACTTAGAAGCAATTGAAATATATTCTCACAAAAAAATCCTTATTGCTAAAATTAAGGGAATGGTTTTACTTTGGGGCCCAGTAACGCCTCTGAATGCAGTAATTCTGCAGAGATGAAACACTCACTATGAAGGAACAGTCCAGCAGCCTAACAGTGAATGCCTAACATCACACCTAGTTGTGCCTGATACCAACTTTAGAAACATTAAACAATATTCAGTCCAAAGTTGCCCTGTACACGGAAAGGCTTTCTTGTTTGCATTTCACATGGCAGTGAAGACCTAGATGACGACTCCCAGTCCAGCAACTCCAGTTACTTTTTAACCAGGGAGTTCACTAAAGCCGGCCATAGACGTAACAATTACGATCCTTCTTGGAAAAGATCTTTCAAAGAAAGATTGTTTGTTTCAATACAAACATGTAGAGCAGAATCATCAGATATACAGGTAGAAACAATAGAATTCTACCTGGATCAGCACGAACAATGGGTGATGTTAAGAGTACCTTCAAAGACACCCAATCAAAATTTTCCGTCCAGTCTGATCAACAAGCCAACCAATATCCAAGTCTTCTGCTGATATTGGTCGGCTTGTTTCCTATCTTAAGGTGTCCATATACACGCCAATAATGGCTGCCGACAGGAGTTTATTGGCCCGTGTATAGGGCCCTCTTATAGGCTTCCCTGATCAATATCTGTCCGAAAGTCGGCCAGATGTCAATTGGGCAGGATTAAAAATACAGTCAGATCGCGGCCGCATCTGTTAGTTGATGTGTTCCCACGATCCAACCACACCTTTACACTTTGTTCTGATCTGATCGGCCCGATATCGCCCACCTCAAGGTGGACATATCAGGGAGAGATCCGCTCGTTTGGCAACATCGCCAAACGAGCGGATCCCTCCATGAATGGCCACCTATAAACGCACAAAATATCGTAAGAAACTTTGTTTCATATGAGATCTGTGCTTCAACGGCAACCTTTATCTACAATGAAATATGTTGCAGACAGCTGTAATTCAAGACCGTTCTAAATAGGCCACTTTCATCAAAATGGATCGGCCATCTGTTGTCTAATATCACTGCACAGAAGTCTGATAATGTGTACAGAATAATAAAAGGATGAGATAATAAACAAATGCATTGGAGCATAATATCTTGTCTCATCTTCCCAAGCAATAAAAGTCATTCGTAATTTAAATTAAGATCACCCACCAACTGTGCCTAATATTCTGCTGTGTAGACATATAAAATCTTGTAACTAGAAGGAGATAGAAGGTAATATTTTTCCTAATGGGATTAAAGGAATTGTTCAGTATAAAAACTGGGTAAATAAAAAATGTATCTAATATATTTAGTTAGCCAAAAATGTAATGTATAAAGGCTGGAGTGACTGGCTGTCTAACATAATAGCCAGAACACTACTTCCTGCTTTGCATCTCTCTTGGTCTCCATTGATTGGTTACCAGGCAGTAACCAATCAGTGACTTGAGGGGGGCACATAGGTCATAACTGTTGCTTTTGAATCTGAGCTGAATGCTGAGGATCACTTGCAAACTCACTGAACCGTAATGTCCCTGATTAAAAACTGACGACAGACCTATTGGCCCATGTATGGGCCCTCCAACGGGCTTCCCCTATCGATATCTGGCTGAAAGTTGGCCAGATGTCGATCAGACAGTACTAAGAATCTGTTCGTTGATACAGTATACATTACATTTTTGGCAAAGAAAACTATATTAGAAATATTTTTTATTTTGTCTGTTTACCCAGTTTTTATTTTTATACTGAACAATTCCTTTATACAACAAGGTCTATCGCTTTTAAAAATAATAGAACATTTTATTTTAGTGCCAAGTTAATTAATTTCTTGGAGGGGAGGGGTGTTGCAGGCCAAGTACCCTCCCATTAATTACATCAGATACTCTGCCCCAACTCCCTCCAACAAGGAAGTGACTAAATGCAATGGAAAATTGTTCCCCGCAGCTTGCTGACAAGCCATAAATCTTCCATTCTGCCCCTATATGAAACCTTTTCATATATAAATAGCTTTCAGGGCTTTCTCTATGAATAGATATTATATTAGTGAGAACTGAAACTAGGAACGAACTTTACTTTATTTATAAGTATCTTCAGGAGCCTACAGGTGTATTGATATATATATAAAGCAGAGCACAATAAACTTCGGTGCTGTGACTTACGTGTTATTGACAATCTGCAGTCTTTCCCCCTTCCTGAAGGATAGGTCCGTCTCAGTGCGAGATTCATAATCATACAAAGCAACAAAGGTGGTGACGCCCCCTGCAGAAGGAAAAGAGTGGGACTTATAGGAAAGATGTTCACTTAGACTGTAAGCTCTGCGGGGCAGGGACTTCCTTCGCACTATGTCTTACCACATAGCACTTATACCCCCAAAATAAATACTTGAGCAACAGATAGTTTATATCAAATCAAGTGACATATTAAAGAATCTTACCTACCTGGTATATATATTTAATTAAATATTGACTTTTACATCTCTTGCCTTGAACCACCATTTCATGATGGTCTGTGTGCTGCCTCAGAGATCACCTGACCAGAGATATTTCAACTCTAACTGTAACAGCAAGAAGTGTTGAAGCAAAAGCAGAAACTCTGTCTGTTAATTGGCTCATGTGACCTAACTTTATAGTTTGTTTGGTATGTTTGTGTGCACCGTTGGATCCTAGGATCCCAGGAGGCTGTCCTTATTTTTTAAAATGGCAATTTTCTATTTATAATTACCCAATGGCACATGCTACTAAAAAAGTATATTATTATGAAAATGGTTTGTTTACATGAAGCAGGCTTTACATATGAGTTGTTTTAGGCAATATCTTTCTATAGAGACTTACATTGTTTGGGGGGTATAGTTTTCCTTTAAGCTGTTTGTCCTATGATTCTGTATATATTTATTATGTGATTTGTCTCCCCATGTATACTTTTATATATATATTGTACATTTATGCACTGTACAGCGCTGCGGCTCCTTAACAGCGCTTTACAAATAAAGTTATACATACAGTGTTTGTAGAATGTTTGCAATTTGTGTTGCCGTGTGTATGAAATGTATGTGTACACTGCAAAAGGGCACAAAGTATTGTGCTACGAAATAATAACCCATTTGTAATGAATGATCCAATCAGTGGGTTCTGAAACTACCACTCCCATTATCCCCGGAGACCCAGAATGGAGCAGAGCATAATGAGAAGTGAAGCTTGAAAACATCTACATAAAATATGTTCCCTTTCCTGTTTGGTTAAGGTCTCGGCTTTCCCACAGTTACCTGCTAGTGGTCCTGTCCGTTGGGGGGAAGTGATGGTATCAGAGAAATTGACCCCTCCAAAAGGAGTCAGGTCACAGTTGCCCCCAAATGGCTGTGCAGGTGGCCGATGTGAATCCAGGCTCTTGCTGGGGGTCTGAGAGGCAGAAAGGGAGGTGAAAGGCTGGTGGGACCCTTCCGCAATATCCAGACTGCGACTCCGTGGCCCGCCTTCTCGTGGCTTGCTTTTAGTGGCACCCATCTGTCATAAAGAAAGCAAATAATTTTTTGTATTAAATTTACAGAGATGGATCTACAATATTAAATCTCTAAACATGTCTACAGACATATTAATGGAGATAAAAAGCCCTTCAAATCTATGAGCGTCAGTCATTAAGACAAAGAGCAGATTGTCTCAGGATTAAATGCACAGAGACAGGAAGTAAGAGCTGCAAAACTGCAGGGCAACCGGTTACTGTGGCTCCAATGCATAAAAAGAACAGGTAAAATGCGTATTCTTCTCGATTTACTACTAAGATGCCTAACCTGCAGCTGTCTGGTTGTTACTGGACTACAGGCTCCCAGCATCCTCTATTTGCTAGAGGGGATACTGGAATTTGTAGTTCAACAGCAGTTAAGCTGGTCATAGATATAAAGACACACACAACTGGTAGAAGCAGCGCACACTCCTTAGTGCAAAAATAGTTCAGCTCACCTGGTGCTCAATTGTTTGAGGGCACGGCAACCCTCTTGTGCAGGAACATATAACGAATAACAATGGCACTCCAGGTAGAATTAATGCAGGGTCGCCCCTTGCTCTTTATTCAAATGCAGACGTCTGCACTTGAATAAAGAGCAAGGGGCGACCCTGCATTAATTCTACCTGGAGTGCCATTGTTATTCGTTATATGTTCATACATATAAAGATACACTCATTTGGCGATATCGCAAAATTATTGGATTTTTCCCCGCTATGCCACTAAACTACATCGGGGTAATCCAAACATTCATCCATATGGTCGAACGATCGGATTACGATGACACCAAGGGGCTCAGACGGGTCGGTCGGAAGAAAATCATATATTGATCGGGAAGACCCGTCAGAAGGCCCCATACACAGGCAGATTAGCTGTCAAACCAGTCTAAACGACAGATATTGGCAGCTTTATCTGCCCGTGTATAGACAGCATTAAAGATTTGGACATTGTCAGACCTAATGTCAGCACTTCGTAAAACCCAGGCTGATGGGACAACATCCCATAACTACAGTGCAAAATACATTACAGTGGATGGAAATATAGATGCTAACTCAGAAGTTGTAGGGTTAAAGTTGTATCCCACAATCCCATGTATTTTATGGTATATGGGGGGGGGGGGG
>CM044447.1:24496949-24515048 GCA_024363595.1 Xenopus borealis | reverse complement strand
TGGGCAGATTTGAAATCAGATGAGGAGCATATCAATACACTGGTGGAACCCTCAATGGGACCCAATGTTTAACCCAATTGGGTCCAGTATGTGGGTGATCAGATATGTCCATATATGGCTACTCTAAAGGCTTTTAAAAAGATGATTAAAAAACAGTGCTTTGAATTACTAGCATATGAGTCTTGTTCTTTTGGGTTAGTTGCTACTAACAGAAATCTGCAATGGACTTCCAGTCCTCCGCCAAGGCAGTACTGTGTTTATTGCAGTCACCAGCAGCAAAACTATACACGTGCTTTTCTTACCATTTCCTGGCTCTTGCCACCGGGGAATATGATGGCCAAAATACAAATCAATTGGAAGATAGCTCCACAGAAGAGGCCATAACGAAGCACAGTTTCCAGAAGTCCTGGCTCTGGAATGTCTGGTGGAGAGAGATCCAGAGGTTCCGGCATTGTCTAGTCTGTAGGACAGTAACAGAGTATATTATAGGGCTTGAATATGTGACACTAAACAGTATATTCTATGCAATATTCTAAAGGCACCAAGTCTTGAATAATGTAACATTCACATCAAAATGCAGGAATTGTACTGCTGATGTATGTCTACCGCGAGATACAAAGTGTGGGAGTAGAACAATGCTTCCACTTTCAGGCAATCTTTCCTGGACAAGGATATCAATAGGAATGCCATGTAATTATACTGAAAAGTGAATCACAAAGGAGCCCTGTATACCTAGAGCGGAGGCAGGACTGAGAAGTACCATATAGGATTCGGATGTCATTAACATAGTGCGCCAGTATATAAGGTTATCAGGATGAAACAGATACTACGTGGAATCAAATTCTATATATAGAATAATGAGAAGTGTCCCAGCTTACTCATAATGGGCATGTGTGTAATGTAAGGTTGGGGGTGGAAACATCACATAATGAGCGAGTCGCTTGGCTGACCAAATAGGTCTGCTTACAATAGGAATTCCCTCCTGGTGTGAGCTGCACAACACTCACTAGGAGCATTTTCTGGCCGCCAACTAAACTGGAAGAAACTATTTTACTATGATAGGTACCCTTTAGGGTCTGAGATTCGGAAAGATTAGTCGCCCCAGCAACAAATCGACTCTTCTTTGGCGCGACTAATCTCCCCAAAACACTTTGCCCGTCTTGCTCCGATTAAAACGAAAATCGCCTGCGGCAATTCACACACGACGCTTCGTTTTCTGAAATCGCCTGAAGTTGCAACATGAGGAAACTTTGGCTGATTTCGTAAAACGAGGCGCCGCATGTGAATTGCCGCAGGCAATTCTAATTTTAGCCGGTGCAAGACAAGGGGAAGCATTTCGGGGAGATTAGTCACCCCAAAGAAGAGGAGATTTGTCACTGGGACGACTAATCTCCCCGAATCGCCTCATGTGAACTGACCCTTAATGATCATGCAAATACAGTTACTAACTCGAACTCCATAACACAGGTTTTGCCAAGTAAAAACAAAGGAACGTGCTTGGTAGTATAATGATACAATACTGGGATGGTATAATAGAGTGTTGGCTGCCTATTTGAAAGGCATTTACATAAATTAAGCTATCCGTACATGTGAAGATACCTTGGCAACCACTGAGCAGATCCCTGTCTGATTTAGCCACCCATGTGCAGTTGGTCTGGGGGGCCAATGACTGGATCCTATTGCAGACCTACAGGGACTAGTCAGAAGAGGACAACATCAGCAGATTGATGCGGTCCTTACTCAACAGGATTTTTAAACCCAACAACAACTAGCTGGACAAATCCTGAGCAACCATACATGGGCCAAGAAGCTGCTCAGTCAGCACCTGCAGACTTTCAATCAGCCTGTTTATGTCCAGCTCTATTCCCCCTTGAGAGGCCCCCCATCTCCTCTTCCAGTACAGCAGCCCCCCAATACAGCCCAGTATATACGTTCAGGAAAAGCAGGGTGGTGAACTGGTGTCCGCCAACCTGTAAGTCAGATTTTTTTTAAAGTTGTCAGTCAGAAGTGTGGTCTTTTCTGTGAGTGTAGGTGCTAATGTATAGCAATGAATTTTGTTCTCCTTTAATAACCTAGTGTCTCGGTGCTACAGAAGTGTGTACATCTCACCCTAAGGTTTTCATTGTTTCTGTTTTTCAATTCAAGCTCCCTTGAAGGTCTTAATTGTGGCCAGGGACCCATTAGCGAATAATAACATTACAGTGTAGTATATACATTGAGCCACAGTTCCAGTAAGAACTAGCGGAGTAAATATATCAGTCTCATCTTAACTGAAACTCTTGAAAACACAAGAGCAAATAGACAGCCTCCCAAATGAGCCTTCAAGCTTGCCCCCCCCCCAACCCATGCACCTCAACTTGGAAACCACTGAGAAATAAAGACATTAGCTATATATATAAAAATATGGAAGTTTGATGTGTAGTATTCCAGCTGTAAGAGGTGCTGGTATTTTTCAACTGCTGCAAGTGGAACATTCCTGATAAAGTCTCCCCCCCTCCCTCAATGGATTTTCCAGCTTCCTGCATCGCACTGGAGCTCCTCTCTTCTCACAGTGAACATATTGCATCATCCTCGTCTCACAACACTGCATACTCCCTTCCTTTAAAAGTATAAGGCACCATAAAGAAGGTTTCATCTGCATTTTACCTCAAACTAACGTCAGTATATCAGAGCTGCAAAGAGATCCTTTTCTGCTCAGCGTCTGACTGAAAAGAAAGCTAGGCGTGTCCTTCCATACTCCCACAGGAAGTGGTCATAACTGTAGGTGTCAATCAGGACATTAGTAGCTGAAGTCCCGCCCCTGGCTCTCTGCCCAATGTCACAGCTTTAGCAGCCCCTGGTCAGTCAGTTGAATGGAAGAGAAGCAGCATGTCTGCTGTTCCATTTATAACAGAACAATATAAATGAAGCTTTGAATGTGTATAGTTCCTTGCAGGCCCAGACTGGCAATCTGTGGGTTAGGGCAAATGCCAGAGGGGCTGCTATAAGGTCCCATAGAAAGTCAGTATTTAGTGGGCAGGTGGGGGCTGTTTGGGCCTCTATGTGGGCTGAGTGGGCCTCTGTCTACCTAAAATGCCAGATCCTATTTTAATTCTCAGTCCGGACCTGGTTCCTTGTACAGTTTTTTGCACATCAGTCGAATACCCTGGAAGAAAAATATGTACTAATATTCACTCCACTTACATTACGCTATCACCTTGGAACAATAATATATTTTCAGAAATTGGCCCCCACTGAACACTCTCTTGGTAACCAGAAATTCAGGCTTGCAATTGCGTTTTTCGTAATAGCCCTGTCATACCCACTTACATATTTTTCTGGGTTTTCAGTGCAGGAGATCACAGAGAAAGGGGAAAATTCACGGAAGAGTTCAACTTCGCCAGCGTTCACAACACAAGCCATCAGAACAATTCGCCAAGCGCAAATTCGCTCAGAAAATGCCAATTCACTAAAGTGCAAAGTTTCGTCCAGGGTGCTGATCTCTGGCGAAGTTGCGATAGCATAGACAGAAGAGAGACCACGTTAGGAGTAAGGCAAATACCGGGAGGGACAGCGAGGAATCAAGTGCCTGAAGGAAATGGCCGATCGCTCTAGTCATGTGGCTAAGTCACATGTGAATTACGAAAAACGCACTTCCAGCCACCCATGACGGCACAATTCAGGAAGGAGTGTGTGTATATTAAAACATCCAGTTTATTGAAACATCATCTTAAAATCCCAAACTTTCATGGATGAAGCAAACAGGGGGGGTGCAGGGCTTGACGCTTTCATGACTGTTTGTCACTTCATCAGAAGCCCAGTTGCGCTAGCGTTACTTCGTCAAGCAAAGCGAAGTTGCACTAGTGTTGACTAATTTGCATATGCAGGGAAGTTAAAGTTCAATGGACGTATATGTTGCAGTGAATACACTACATTAAACAATCCCAGAAAACCTTAATAAAATAAAATCAAGTTGTTATATTGCCCTACTAGGGTTGCAACCTAGGCGGTATTTTTACCGTCCTGGCCTGTATTTTTGATGGTTGATCACAATGTTATTAATAGGAAAAACAGATAAATATATAGGAAGGCCCATTGTATAGTTTATGTTCCATATGTTAGGAAATATAGGTGGGAAGCCAGGTACCCCAAAAAAAAATTTACGATCTTTTTCAGACTATCACCCAATAGATATAAAAAGAGTCTAGCGTTTTAGAAAATTTTTCAACAATTTTTTGCTGAACTCCTATCTACTCTATTGCACTTCGCCTAGTCTTAGGTGGCGAAGGCAAGTCTGGCGCAAGAGGTAGCGATGAGTAAAATCCGCATCTTAGTGAATTGGTGTAGGAACACTCTTGCCCAAGCAAATATTCACCTCACATTGGAATGCAAAGCGACGTTAGCTTACCTCTACTTCACTAGCGATGGGGTACCTGCGCTTGTTAGTAAATCTGCAAAGTAACAAAATGATGTCACGTTGGCAAATTTTCGCTAGTGTTAGTCACTTCTCCCTTTAGTGAATCTGCCCCAAAGTCTGGACATTTCAGTAACAATCTGGGACTGCGGGCTGAGATGTCAGAACAGTCTCGCAAAAAACTGGACTGTTGGGAGTTATTGGAATCCTTTGTAATATGTCACCTTTCATAACATGCCACATGTTTTCAATGTGTTATAGGTCTGGATTGTAAACTTCACAGATGCTGGCTATTGAACTGTGCTCTGTTACAAACCAGGTGATACGTCTCCTCTTTAGGCTGGAGGACAGTTTTCCATGTTAAATGCAGAGATGCACTAAATACAGGATTCTGTTAGGGATCTGGCCAAGATTCTGTCTTTTTCAGCAGGGTTTGGATTTGGCTGAATTCATGTGCCTAGCAGAACCAAATCCGAATGTAAAAAAAAATCACATGACTTTTCATCACAAAAAGAAGTAAAAAAAACTATCTTTCCCCATAACTTACATAAGCCAATACACTTTGGTATTCAGCCAAATCTTTCACAAACGATTTAGGATTCAGCTGAATCCTAAAATAGTGTATTCGGTGAATCCCTATTTAAATGAACTTAGGCCCAGAGAATGCTGCTGTGTTTATATATTTGAAATTACACATGGTTTCTTCTTTGCATGGTAGAGGTTTAACTAGCATTTGTGGATGCAACAGTGAACTCTGTTGACAGGCAATGGTAATTGGAAGTATCCCTGAGCCCACACAGTGATATCTACTACAGAATAATATTTTTAATGCAATGCTATACGTAGATGCTAAAATCCCCAAATTCTTTGCAATTTTACCTTGAGGAATGTAATTCTTAAACTATTCCAAAATTTACCTGCACCTTTGTTTCCTGTATCTGAAGGCAGGGATGTATTGCCTGGCACCACCAGTGTGGGAAACAAATTTTCATGATAGGTGCCCTTTGATTTGGGCAATCCTTGATGAGACCTCCCCTGATAGGTAGGGGAACTGGATAGGAAAACAATAAGGCCATTCTAGTATATTCAGCAAAATCGGCAGCACTATAACACATTTAAAATAGTGTAAATATACAATTGCAAAATTAAAACTTTTTGTAAAATAGAAACCACCTACTGATTATAAAGCAGAAAAAAATATATGTAGCAGATAGCTCAGTGGTTAGCGTTGAATCTGTGCAGTACTGGGGTCCCACGTTCAATTCCAACAAGTGCATTACCTGTCAATAGTGGATAATATGTTCTTTCTGTGTCAATGTAGGTTTGCACCAACAATTCAAAAACTTCAAGTTATTTGGCTCCAGAAAAAAATTGGTCCTATTGTTTATATGATAGGGAAGGAACTTTAGATGGTAACCTGCAACAAATGATCTGTAAAGCATTTCAGCATATGTTGGGGCTAAATAAAGGATAACAATGTGTATTACTTGATCATTTAGAATGCTGTACACAGTGAGCTGCAAGTTGATGCGGGCGCATAATTTATCCCTTGAACATTCTTCATTGTTTGTCTTCAGCACTCGGAATACTGTGTAAAGGTACTGCTTGTCTATGTTCCCATAAGGAAATGTAGGTTTCTTGTAGCGATCGAGTATATCAATACCATAATACCCATATATTTTGTATATATAGAATGATACATAGTTTTCCCCAATACTGAATGTATGGATTTGTTGTCTGGATCATCCCCCTATACCTGATCAAGGCATATGCAATGGATAATTACCCCATTCACATTAGCCCCCACTCTTAGTCTCCTTGTCACCCAATCTCCTCCTACCAGAGGGATCTTAGTAATATAAAGTCATGGGATCTTATAAAGGATCACTCTTGTACCAGTGCTCATTCCAAGCAGGTAGAGTGGAGCAGCTGAGCACCTCCATATCCCAATTTTGCAGACCCTCCGGCTGTAAGGATTCTCCAGCTCTGGGAAGTACGCCATTGTAGAGGAAGAAGTTCTGTAAGGCTGACTGTACAGTTTTTACTGCAACAAAAGGTAAGATGGGAGGATACTGTAGATCAGGAGTGCCCATACTTTACTAATGCGATGTCTACTTTTAGTGATGTTATCCCATTATGATTTACATACAAAGCAGTTAGCATTCTGTTCCATAGAAAATATTACTTATTAAACTTATTTATTAGAGAATTTATACTGCTATACTTAACACTGTTTCTTATGTAACCTTAACATAATAAATATCTTAATGAAAAGAATGAAACAGGGGGGTGATATAATAAAGCTGTTTATTGACAGTGTCTTGAGATCTTCTGATCAGCTAAAGGTCTACTGATCCCCTGCTATAGAATGTGTAGAGATTGTAGGTATGTAATTGGATCCAACATCAGCACTGCAAAATATCTTTCTAATGAATTTTTATTAGAAATGTCAGGACTTGAAGTGTCGAGTAGGAATAGCAAATTTTAGGAACCCTAGTACTGATGACTATTTTATAGTGTATGATTCCACATCATACTAAGGGATGTTAAGCTTTGGTTTTAAACTCCAATTCAGCAGGAACATTAATACCCTTATAGTTTATAATGGGGGGGGAGAGAGTTTTTTTATCAGTCATGATGGGATCCTAACATTGTAGCATGTTTCAGTCATATGTACAAGCACTTTCATGTGATGACATTAGAGTGCTGACAATAACCTGACACAAAACCATCAGGGATTGACTCCTGGCATAAATATAAAATGGGAAGCTCAGCTGCCAAAAAAGATAACTGATGAGATAAAATAGGGTTCATTTACATAAACAGGCAGCAAAAAAAAAAAAAAACCTAATAGATGCAATTGTATTGATGCAGATTTTTTTTTCTAATACTTGCCTAGAAACCTGGCAACAGGAAACCCAAAGCCAGATCAGAATAGTATAGAAACCCATGTCCACCTGTCAGTTTCTATACATTTGTATCATAGAGCCATCCCTATCATAAAAAGGGCATAACTAAACTGACATAAAAGTATGATTAATGTGAGAACCAAATCATAATATAGCTCCCATAGGAACTACAACAATCAAGTGGGAAACTAGCGATGGCCACCAGGGAACATATTATTACCAGCTAACCACAATGTTAAGGTACCTACTGCTGTGGAAAAAAAAACTTTGCACCTAACCCTCTACTTCACTTCACTAAATCTAGGGTGAACTCCTTACATACAGGGCAATCTCCTTTGGGATGAGTTCCTGGGTTGTTGCACCCACGGATTCCTGTGAATGTACAACCTCACCTGGCGACATAACCTTATCCTCTTTCTTTTCAGAAGGATGCGCAGAACACTTTGCCTGTTGCTGCTCCATTTTGCATTATGTGTGCAGTGTTACATCTTTCATCCAAAATACAGGTATGGGCATACTTTTATGTATATACACACAATATATAGGATTATACAAGAGTATAAATGAAGTTTGATTCATAGAAATAAAGGTGAGGTCTAGAAAAAAAAAGACCCCAAGAGTTGTTGTGCCCCTCTCTGTAGGCCAATGTTTATTCAGGTGACCTAAGTTCATAGATATAAAAGTAATCAAAGGAGATGATTGCTATCATTCCAAGAATATTGAAACAAATTCATATTTATTCCTTCTCAACTGCCAGGACCCTTTCTATTCTTTAGCTCTAAGCACACCTTGCACATAAATGTCATAATTTATGGAACTGCCAGTTCCAAGATTTCTCTCCCCATTTTTAAGGTCTGTAGCAATTCCCAACAGCCACTGGCCATTAACAGAGAACTAAACTCTGAAAATTAATAGGGCTAAAAATGATATCTATATATACTGAACTTATTGCACCACCTAAAGTTTCAGTTTCTCAATAGCAGCAATGATCCAGGACTTCAAACTTGTCACAGGGAGTCACCATCTTGGAAAGTGACTGTGACACTCACATGCTCAGTGGGCTCTGAGCAGCTGTTGAGAAGCTAAGCTTAGGGGTTGTCACTAATTATCCAGCACAAAATGAGGTTGGTCTGTAATATAAGCTGATGCTACAGGGGCTGATTATTAAATTCTGATGCTAGTTGCACTGGTTTCTGTGCTGCCATGTAGTAATTATCTGTATTAATGACTAATCAGCCTTATATTGTGACTATATTTCTATTCTATGTGTACTGTATATTGTGAGTTGGTCCCTAAGCTCAGTAAGTGACAGCAGCACAGAGCATGTGAATCAGCAGAAAAGAAGATGAGGAGCTACTGGGGCATCTACTGGGGAGACACAGATCTTTACTGCTAAAGGGCTGTGGTTGCCTTGGGCTGGTACAGAAGCACAAAACATCATGTACAACATTTCTAGACACTCCTTTGGTTAAGCTTTAGTTCTTCTTTAAAACTATTTATCTTTTAACTTTATATGTTAACACTCGTTAAACTGTTGATTTAACCTTGTGTTTAAACAATACTTTTCTTTTATTTCTTCCCTACTACCCCATAAAACAGGGGCCATTCTTTTCTATGTCATTGACAGATTGTGTAGGGTGAGGGGCTGATGTGACAAAGAAATGCCTACACACAAGCAGCAGGGGTTAAAAAAGGTGCAGAGAACAGCGGTTCAGACTATGAGACTGTGCTGGGAGCGGGGTAGTGTGGCAAGGAAGAGGACTGTAAAAAGAGCAGACAGAATTTGTTGACTAAATAATATAAAATGTAATATACATGCATGACATCAAAAGAAATAGAGGAAATTGCGAGATTTTTTTTCAGTGCAGGGTTTTCTAGGAGGAAGTATACCTTGATTTACAGCAAACCTTAATGTTTCATGAATGCCTGGTTATGGTTCATCCCTTTATAGGTTCACCATGTATTTGCGATAAAATCAGAAAATAGTTTTGCCACAGAACTCTTCAGAGATTATACAAAGTATTTTCCTCAAATTTTCCCAGTGTTTATAAATGAGCCCCTCTAATGCATATATCACCCCTAAATAATGAAACAAGCGGACACCTTCTGTTCAATGTATTATTCCTTCCTTGTCCGACAGTTCTAACCAGACTCCAGAGGACCTTAATATAGAGACACTTGAGCCCTTGCAAAGCCAAGACTGGTCATCTTTGGATGAAAAAAAGGAATATGTCAGGGGACTCTCAGAAAACAGGTTAGTTATTTTGAAATACATTTGATAAAGGCTGGAGGAGGGGTTTCCAAACTTTTTTACCAGTGAGCCACAGTCATATATAAAAAGTAGGGGATCAACACAAGCATGAAAATCTATACAGGGGGTGCCAAATAAGGGCTGTGATTGGATATTTGGTAGGCTCTGTGTACTGGCAGTCTACAGGAGTCTCTGGCAGTCTTTGGAAGTACACAACTTGCCTCCAAGTCTGGAATTCAAAAACAAGCACCTGCTTTGAGGCCACTGGGAGCAACATCCAAGGGGTTGGGAGCAACATGTTGCTCACGAGCCACTGGTTGGGGACCACTGAGCTAGAGTAAGCTTAAAGGAGAAGGAAATGCAGAGTTTATTTGAGGGTGCAAAAAGTAAGGCACCCCCAAGTGATGTATATACTTGTCTGAAATCCCGGGACAGTGCTTCTATCAGCAGAAGCTGCACCGGCCCAGGGTTCTTCCAGCGAGCACCATAGATCGATCACTTCCTTCATCTTTCTTTGCGCATGAGCACATGCGCAGTTGTGTGAAAAGCAAACGTTCTTCTGCGCGACTGCCCTGGGAAATTTGAAGAAAGCACGCTAAAATAACCCTGGGCAGTTGCAGTTTTTCTGCCGACAGGAGCACTGACCCGGGATTTCAGGTAGGTATATACAATCACTTTGGAGTGCCTAACATTTGGCACCTCCAAGTAAACAGCCTTCCCTTCTCCTTTAAAGGGATAAGGTCATGGGGAAAATGTTTTTTTTTCAAAAGGCATCAGTTAATAGTGCTGCTCCAGGAGAATTCTGCACTGAAATCCATTTCTCAAAAGAGCAAAAAGATTTTTTTTTAGATTTCATTTTGAAATCTGACATGGGGCAAGACATTTTGTCAATTTCCCAGCTGCCCCAAGTCATGTGACTTGTGCTCTGATAAACTTCAATCACTCTTTACTGCAAGTTGGAGTGAGATCAACCCTCCCTTTCCCCCCCAGCAGCCTAACAACAGAACAATGGGAAGGTAACCAGATAACGGCTCCATAACACAAGATAACAGCTGCCTGGTAGATCTAAGAACAGCACTCAATAGTAAAAACCCATCTCCCACTGCGTACTATTCAGTTACATTGAGAAGGAAAACCGACAGCCTGCCAGAAAGCAGTTCCCTCCTAAAGTGCTGGCACAAGTCACATGACCAGAGCAGCTGGGAAATTGACAAAATGGCTAACCCCATGTCAGATTTCAAAACTGAATATAAAAAAAATAAATCTTTTTGCTCTTTTGAGAAATGGATTTCAGTGCAGAAGTCTACTGGAGCAGCACTATTAACTGGTGCGTTTAAAAACAAACAAAAAAAACATGTTTTCCCATGACAGTTCCCCTTTAAAGTATGAAGATCCAAATGTTATCTGGAAAACCCCAGGTCCCAAGCATTCTAGATAACAGGTCCCATACCTGTAGCTGTAAATGTAATTGCTATTGAAAGTGGTATTTCTCTACAATTTCTATCCTTTGCAATGGTGGTCCATTAGGCAAAACTTTATTTTTGGGTTGATATCCTAAAGTGATTTAACACCTACAAACAAACCAAGTATAAGTTAAGCCTTCAAGCATGATGATAATGCACTTATACTGGGTTTGTATGTATCCTGGCCACTTTGCTGAGATAACACCATGATCCGGATTCCATGCCCCACACAGTCATAGAGTATTGAGTTACTCTGTTGACAACCAGCAGGAAAGAAGAAATGCTGCTGCTCACATATTTGGTTACTGTTTGCTCTTTTGAGAAATGGATTTCAGTGCAGAAGTCTACTGGAGCAGCACTATTAACTGAAGTGTTTTAAAAAAAAAAACATGTTTTCCCATGACAGTATCCCTTTAAACCAGAGCTACCATAATTGTGAAATTTTTATTCCAGGGTGGAACGGCATGTGGATGCCATATTCACGAACACATACAGAAAATTCCTGGGGCAGATTTCAGCCAGGAGGTACCTGCAGAACATGATAGGGAAAACCCTGGGGTAAGTATGATGTGGCGGGCAGTATTGTTTTCTGGGATTTTCATTAGTTTTACCGGATATCTTTTTCTAATCAAAGTCAGGATACCCAGAAAAAGGCAGATCCTGAAGATAGAAGGATGCTGGGGGAAGAAGTGATCACCGTGCTGAGTGACAGGTGAGGATCTAAACGATTGTATTACCACTTTGTATCCTTTTGTAGTTGGAGATGCTCAAGGCTAAGGCAGTATGTGAAGCTCAGTGGCACTGCACCACCACAATGCTGAATTTAAAACTTTTTCTATATCTACAGCAGAATTCCCGATTGGAGGGCAGAGGAGCACCGTGAGACTCAGCTATAAAGGAGCCGCCTACTGGATCCAGGATCAAATGTTCAGCGCAATACATGTTACTCCCATGCCAAAAAAAAAAAATGGCAGCAATGGCAACATACGTGACAGAGCATTGGGTCATTGTGATTTTTGAGTTGGTAATAAAATATAACATTATGGGGCAAAGAAAACGAGGTCAATTCCCTGTTCAGAACAATTGCTTTTTGCTTCTAATCATGAAGCTGTTGTACAGAGGTATTTCATAAAATAAAAGGTTTTAGTGAAGAAGGTCTATTTCTAGTCATTTTTATTTTTATTATATAAGGGTAGTTCCCCTTTAAATTGTTATAGAATAGTGAATTCTAAGCAGCTTTTCACATGAACTTCCTTTTTAATTTCCTATAGTTTTTGAATTATTTGCCTTTTCGTCTTACTCTTTCCAGCTTTCAAACAGGGGTCACTGAGCCGATCTAAAAACAAATGATCTGTAAAAGCTACAAACTGATTGTTATTGATACTTTTTATTACTCATCATTCTGTTCAGGCCTCTCCTATTCTAGTTTTATTCAAATCAGTGCATGGTTGCTAGGGTGATTTGGACCATAGCAACCAGATTGCTGAAATTGCAAACTGGAGAGCTGCTGAACAGCTAAATAAGAAAAAACATGACAAGTTGAAACTTTACTCTGTACATGAGAATTTAAAGGTGAACAACCCCTTAAAGACATAGTAAACAAGGGCAGTGCTGCAGCGCCTCCTGCAGGGCACAAGCATCTAATTACATTATCATAGACAGGGCCTATATTCCCTGTCTCGGTCTTCCCCAGTGGGAATAAAAACACACCAATACCTCTCACCTTTGATTTTAATTTCACAGGAACAGAACAGATTCTTTTTCATTCGCTGATACCTATCTTTTCATGGTCACATACAAACATAAAACCCCATTTTAGTATGAAAATTCATGAGTCTGTACTTGTGTCTGCCCTCTTGCATACGAGGTTCATGGGTTCCCTAAGCACAGTATGATGGATAAATGTGATTCGGCTGACTTCAAGTAATGGAAACAGGAAAGGGAACCACTGCAGTTCATTTAAGGGACAAATCAGTGCACAACAGAAAAATATGGGGAGGAAACAAAATAAAATTGTTGTAAAAACGAAAAAAAAAAAACCCTCGCAGACTGATGTTTGAAACTGTACAAACGCATGAGTGCAGAAATTTTCATGATATTTTCTGATCTTGTCTCAAATTACTTCTCTGTCCTAGAGGAAGAAGGAAAAAAAGAGTGAGTATAGGGCCAAGTCCTGCAGGAATAATTGTAAACCAGTAATTAAACATCGAATGGATGGTAATGGTTTTACAGTGGGAATGAAGTATTAGTGAAAGCCAAAAATTCACAACACAGGTATTGCTACATGACAGTGAAAAGCTCATACAACACAATGTTTTCAGGAGACTGTCCTATAATTTTAAAAACACTTGACACTTGCAGAATCTTCCTGTTGAATTGTGTCAAGTACAGTGGAATAGCTAAACAGCCATACTTTTCTCTCTCCCAGTACATCCAGTGAAAAAACAGAGTCATTCCAGCTGCAGCTATGTCTATATAGTTCCCTTTGGCTGATCTAAGCTGGCTTCTCAATGAAACTTTCTGGAAGGCTGCAAAAGGTAACAAGTGAACTGCAGCGGCAAAATCAGCAAGCCAAATCAGTACTACTATCAGAAAAAATGGGGAAAACAGAAGCAATGTTGAAATAATAATTCAATAACATTTCCATCAGACTAAATGCAGAGTGAACATTATGTACAGAATCCCTCTTAGTTTAAAACTGTTTTTTGCAAATCAGCAGTTTCAGGAATGCATATTTTTATCACCTCTTGCGGTATGGTTGTTAGATCAGTGACTGGACAGAAAACAGCACTATGTGGAACTAAACTTAATTGTTCACTGCAGTCTGTTAAACCACTGCCTGATTATTAGGGTCAGCTGACCCCTAGCAACCAGGAAACCATTCATATTTTTCAGATTTTCCCTGAAGTACCTCAGAAGGTCAGGTCAGAATAAGAAGTGCAAAGGCAGTGGTAAATAACAGTCAGCAAGCAGCATGCAGGGTTGAATGCAGGATGAATGATTGGCAAAGGGCAGATTTGGAAAAGCAGCCTTACTTCACCAGAAGCCCAGAGTCTACCGAAGCGTCCTATACTTTGCCAGTCTACTGCTTTGCTCAGCTGCAGTCCTGAAGGATGAGTAGGAGAGAAAGGAGAGAAAAATAGGGAGGACAGTGAGAAGGTTCAAGGAGAAAGGGAAATGGCAAAATGCAGGAGAAAACTGTGGAGAGAAAAGGGGATCAGAGTTGCAGCACTGCACAATTATAGTAACTGCAAAGAAACTAGAGCTACAATGAGCAAGAGAGACTGAGGAAGACCTTGCATTTTGAGAAGCACTCTTCAGAAGCACATTAAACAGGAAACAGCACACCCATTGTAAAATGGTCTGCCTATATATGTAAAGGCAAGACACATAACATGTAGCTGAGCTTTATACTGTACCCTGTTGTTGTGTGTATCCTGATTTGAGTGAATCTAAAGCAATGTACAGCTGATCATTGGCCTATCAAATCCTGATGTTTTAATACCTTTTTACTGCTTTGTTAGCAAGCATGCGGTTTCCTGCCAAGAATGTGATGGTCCCAATCATAGCCAAGTACTTCAATGTCTGGAACATGTTCAGCTGTGTCCAGTACACGTACATCAAACCCAACATGGCTATTGAACAAAGACAGGGAATAAAGAGTGATGAGCAAGGGTATTCATTTAGGCAACCTTTTGGAAGGGCATGAAGGTTAAAAGGAAAAAAGCACATACCTGCATGTCCCAGGTGGAAGAGGATAGTACTAGGCGAGAAGCTGATATTGGAAATATTTGCACCGATCTTTATCCACTGAAGAGGAGAGAACAAACAAATTCATACAGCTGTCAAAGCAGTGACATATTATATAGTGGTCCCTTCGCAATGTGGTGCATTCACATTCAAACTGCAACTCTCTCGATCATATATATACTTTAAAACTGTACAGAATCACTGATCATGTAAATACATTCAGACCATACTTCTACACTGGTTGCGTAAATGCAATCTGTTCCCTTGGTTATAAAGTCTACACTGTACGGATCCCTTGGTCATACACTTACAGCCATATTGTACAGATAACTTGGTTGTGTAATAATCATGCTGTACTATTTGTTGTGTATAGACAAAGGATGGTAAAACTGTGGCAGATGGTTACAAAACAATGATTGCTGGCAGTGCTTTGTTTTATGCAAGGTTACAGCAGTAAACTGTTAAGCACTTACCAGAATAAAAAGCAGCAGAAGAGGTGCAAGGACCAAAGCAGTAAAGGTGTTTGATACCACAGTTGGTGGTCTCTTCTCAGGCTCACGGAACAAGTGCTGAAGGAAAAAGCATTTACATATTTATATAAAACAGCAGGGACAGTACATTTCCTAGCTGTTTTTTTTTTGGTCTTCAGATCAGATGTCAGGCCCAAGCATCACAGCTTGCAGCTGATTTGACTCATTAGGAGCATATTTTCTCATCTCCTGCATAGAGTATTTTCCAGATTTATGTAAAAAACAGTCACCTGAATGTCTGGTTTTGGGGTGAACAAGTTCTTAGACTGAATAGGAACTGGAGAATCCTCTTCTGGAAACTTAATTAGTACATCAGCCTATATAAAGAAACAAATCACTTTGTTATCAATTGAAAGGAATGCCAATTTCACAAGACAGCCTCTTCGCAAATCTCAAGATGGCCAAATATGGGCCAATAAAAGCTGTGAATCCTGCTGCTCTCATTTTTATGTTAAAGTCATCCTTTACTGACTTAGTCTACTAAGTCCCTATCATGTTACAGTTGTTGGTCTGGGGCCCAAAGATTTGGCCCAGTGTGTCGGTGTCAAGATTGAACATAGAACTGCTCCTTTGTTTATCTCACCAACTAATCGGGGTGGCAGTGTTACAAGCAGCCCGAAATGTATAGTAATTCTACAGTGTTCCTCTCACCTGTCTTTATGCTACTAGATTGCACCAAGCAACTGTAAACAATAAAGGGCTGGCATGAAAATTGCCTTCACACAATTATCTTAAGGCTGTTACTGTACACTTACTACATTCCAGAGGACGGGGTTCTCTAGAGTTGCATCTCCCACAATCAGATAGAGTGTATATGTCCCGGAAGCAGAGTCAAATTCAGACTTCCTTTCTGATGGATCCAGCTCAAACCTATAGGTGTTCTTATTGTCTGGCTCTGCTACAAAAACAACCTCTTGACCTGTCTTTTGATTATGTAGCCGAACAAAGGTCTAAAAAACAAAAAATTTAATGTAAAACATCACTGTACTATGATCTGCATAATCTATTGTATATAGATACATATAAATGTTGAAATATAGGTTGTTATATATATATATACTCATCATATTTGGCAGAGGGATTAAAAAATTAGGCTGGCCCCTACAGTTTGAGAAACATTGGTTCAGACAACAGGAACAGATTGGTTGACATGGTAGACTTCATGGTGACAGATGCAAGAACATTAGTGGCTTGTGTGAACTTCATGATGTAAAGCAGTGTTATCTCATTGGAGCCTGTGGGCTACATCCGGTTTGCAACCTCCCCACATGAAAGTCTGTCTGCTTACCTTGTGTAAGCTTTAAAATGTATCAGTAGTTGTTTACACCTCAAATTCAGACAGTAAGCTCATGCATTGGTCACACCTGTACTGTTCACACCTCCGACCCAGACTAAAACTGCCCACATTGTTTAACTGTTCACATCTCACATAAACTGCTGGAGGGGCACCAGCACTGTGTCATTGTATGTAGCACAGTATGAACGGTTCTTCTTAGATTGGTCCAGTTAGGTTTCTGTCTCCTGCTCTATTCTGCCTGCACTATGCTCCCTGTTACATGTTAGGGGGGGAAGGACTATGGATTTAAGGGCATATCTTAATATGACATAAGCTTGTTTCTCATATGAATAATGAGTGATATCCCTGAAGTGAGCACCAACCACTTGTTTTGTTTGGTGTGCTACCACCATTAATGTGGACATTGTGTTAACATGGGTGTGGTTTAAAGTGGTCAGCACTGGCTTCCATTATCAGCCCTCCAATAAATATGCTAGAAAATATCCAGCCCTTGGTACCACAGAAGTTGGACAGCACTGATGTAAAGGATTAGGAAATAGTACCTGGTGAGGTGTGAGGCTGGCTCCTGTGTTAACATCTGTTAGCTGGAAAGACAGTGCAAAGTTCTGGTGGCTGTCTGCAGTAAATGGTCCTTTGGCTTTTGAAGGGAAATTTACTCTAAAGAAAAAGAGGACAAAGTGACTCAGCAGCCTGTTTCAACAAAGACTGATCTCTACTACTCTCCAAACAAACACATACCTGGTTGTTTTAGGAGAGATACTTTGGTCTTTGTCAACAATAGAGAGGTCGACATTTCCAATCCCCACCTCGGTGGACACCTTCACCTTAAGCTAAAAGAAGAAATGTGAATAGTTTAGGACTCTGCAGCAACTCCCACCCACACAAATACTCTCGACACATTCTTACAGGAAACCCCATTGCTGCTGTTTTTTGTAAACACTGAATTGTCTGACACGGACCACTTTTGCCTGCTTCCCTCTAGTGGTCTCAGGGGTAAAACAATGACCTGCAATTCCGACTACATTCAAATAAAAGACATTTTTGCCAACGAAAACCTACAGAGCAAGAAAACAACAAATCTTTGTGAATTCTTTGAGGAGTTAATTTTAGTCAGAACTTTGAGCCCTTTGTTTGTGAAATAGATTCAAAAAGTCAGTATTATTCCTCAAATAACATTAAAAATACTTCATATAAGCTTCTTTCATTAAAGCCCACGCCATGACATTTAAAGGTAGTTTCACATCATGTTATTCAACAGTTTCCAGTGGTAACAACTTACTTCTTCAGTTTTTAACTGTGCTAATGCCAAAGATACTGACTGGATAATTGTTGAAATTACATCTGAGCACATCTGTGGTGCCTGGAGAGCTACATATCACTTCTACATTGACACGTATATACACATTCATTTACAAACAACTGAGAACAAGATTATATAAGTGCTAAAGCAGTAATACTAAGCTCACCTCCACCTGGCTACCCAAGTAACGAAGGTCTCCTTCCACG
>CM044447.1:24446364-24478509 GCA_024363595.1 Xenopus borealis | reverse complement strand
TTATATGGAAACCCGTTATCCAGAAAGCTCTGAATTACGGAAAGGTAATATCTCATAGACTCCATTATAATGAAATAATCCATATTTTTAAAAATTGATTTCCTTTTTCTCCGTAATAATAAACCAGTAGCTTGTACTTGATCCAAACTAAGATATAAATAATACTTATTGGAAGCAAAACCAGCCTATTGGGTTAAATGATTAAATGATTTTCTAGTAGACTTAAGGTATGAAGATCCAAATTACAGAAAGATCCTATATCCGGACAACCCCAGGTACGGAGCATTCTGGATAACAGGTCTCATGCCTGTATTGGCTCTGTGAATCTTTATTGCATTATAAAAGGAAAGACTGCTGCAATATCAAGTCAAGCCATTTTGTTATTGCAAGCATTAGAACAGCTTCCATTTATAATTAAAAACTATAATGTATACTACTGTCCATTTTATAGCGAGTACATGGGAAAATAATTTCCAATTTAAAAACTAGAATAGCTTTGGGCAAACAGTAATATGCAACAGAGAGAGAACTCATATGTTACTAACTACACGATAGGAATATACTATGCAAAATGCATGTGCAACACTTTCTATGTATCTATGGTCTACCGCCACCCATCCCCCACAAACACACACCCGAATTTCGATTTATATACAAAAAGTCTCACCTCACAGTTGGATAGAGCTTGGCTGGCCTGAGCTGCATAGAATAGAGAATCCACACTACCAGAGTCAACATTGGAGCGGATAAAATCACATGCTTCCTGCAGGAATAAGGGAGAAGTTCAGTATCATTTTTAGGCAGAAGAGTATATAATATACAATAAATAATTCCCCCCTTATTCCAGTACTTAGATGAGCTGGCTATGGCAATACTGTGGTTTTTGCTCCTCATATTGCCTCTACCAGTGCAGCACCCACCTACTTGCCAAAGGCATAATCTGTTCAGAGGCAGCACGCAGATGAGAAGCTACTATCCCATGGATTCTGATACTCTTACACTTACCTGTTCATCTGAAACACTGTGTCCAAGTGCCTTGAGGCCTACTGCATAGTAATATGCATTTTCCAAGTTAGACACAGGTTGTTCCAAGGTGTTTTTAAGTCGCTCTACATCGGCCTGGCTCAAGTAGTGGCCGGGGGTCAAGGCCTGTACACTTGCCAGGAGCAGGAGAGACCAGGTGAAAAATGAATGTGGAATGTCTTGAGAAAAAAAAGGAGAAAAACAATTATTTAGATCAGACACTAAACAAATCTATCGCTATAGTCTGGAAACTGCTACTAAATTACTGTAGGTAAAAAAAATATCACAACTAACTCTGGACTTAAGTGAAAAAATGTACAAGTATAGTGACAACCATACATGAATACCGGAAGGAACAGGAAGGCAAAGAGGAAAGTAAACCTGTCTGCAGTAAAGCTCAGTCTGATTTATTGTGTAAAGGCTGTCTATATGACACTAGCCTTGCAGAAGTCCAGTGTGAAAGCTGCAACCTAAAAAGATAACACTTAACATCTAGCAACGTTTGTAGCTGTCAGCTATAACAGACAAAAAAAGAAGCAAGAATTAGATGTAGGTACTATACCTCCACCTAGTGCATAAATTCTCCCATTGTGAAAAGAAAGCAAGATTAAGTATAGCATATGTACCTAAACTGTAGGGCCCAATAATTCAATCTGGGGGTCAACAATTAAGTTTTAATAAAGTTAGATTTGAGATGACATCAGTCTCTGTCCTGCATACTCAATAGTGTGACTGTTTTGACAATGTTTTCCATGTAAAAGTACATAATCAGCACATAGTATATAATCAGTTCCTCCATATATCTCATATGGTGAATGGTCAGCAATAGTTGGACAGTACTGCAGAACACCCATGCCAAATAATCAGCATTATGGAAGAAAATCAAGATGTTAATGCCTGTAATAACCCTACCCAGTAGTTCCCATAAAGCATTATCTTACTGTTGTGAGAGTAGGCCCTGGATACCTGGTTGGCCCAATGCTGCCTATGCCAAGACTATGTTTCAGGTCTAATAAAAATACATACATATCACAGCTGTCTAGTTGTCAGCAATTTTGGGTATCCGGAGTCGCCAAAACTGAACTGACTAATAACTTTAAGTACAAGCACTAAAATAATCAAATAGGATTTAAGAGCTTCTACAAAGGAGGATATGGCAGAAGCTATTCTGTTGCTAAGCACAATAATTTAGGAAATTCTGATTTGTATTTAACAGCTATTCTATAGCTATATGCCAGGTTCAATTAATATATATTTTGTTTTAGGTAGTTTAAGTTTGAATTATATTTTTAAGATTTGGCAGTGATAAAATGCCCTGTATGTTGTGCAATTAACTTCTTTCAATCAACATGGAATATACATAGTACATACAAGCATTTTAAGTATTTAACACAACACAGAGAAACAACACAGTATATTTTAATTACTTTGATACACTTTCAGTTTTAACACTTACTGATCCTTTAATACACTCCAATAATTACAAGGCTCAACTAACCCTAGTGCGTGTCAATACAAAAGGGACCTTGTACTCTAAGATCCAATGGGTCAGAGACTGAAGTAAATGACTACACTGTTCTATATAAATAAAGGATAAAAATATGGTTAAAGGGGAAATCCAGAAAACCATAACTTAAGTTTTTTAAGTAAACAAGCAACTTTGCATATGTTTTAATTGATCTATATTGTAGACTTTTCATGATTTTTAATGGTTTCTGACAGTTCCCTAAGCCTAGCCCCTGCTCTCCCGCTGAGCTGGCTGACTACTGTTACTTTGTATCAGCAGCCAACTGTCCTCAGCCTGCATCCTCCAAAACCCACAACTCCCTGCACACGTTATTTCAATTAAGATAGAAACATCACAGTGCAGTGCATTGTGGGTTATGTAGCTCCTGCATGCTGTCTGTAAGCTGTGGAGAAGTTGTTACAATTTGTAAAATCAGTGTTTTAGTCCCTCCATCCCTGCCAGGATTTCAAATGATGCAGAAAGTGAAGAACTGTTAAACAGCTGGATTTCAGCATAGATAACTTTGATGGGTATGTAGGGACCCATAAGTAGCATGGCCCTTATGGCTTCTTCCCTTGCCCTTACTTTAGCTATCTGTTATTGGACTAAGGTCCAGATAGCTATAATGTAGCACATTATTGGATACAGGTTGTGACCCACCCCTGCAGTGCTGTAATAAAGGTGCTTGCAGGGAGGGGCACTTCCTCTTTGGCCTGCACCAGAGGAGAGGAGAGGGGCAGTGCTTCATTGAGCCTGGAGTTAAGGCCCCAGTGATACTAAAGGTAAAGAACACCTTTAGTGAAGTCGGGGAACAGGGCCCCGTGAATGAGGAATAGTCAGAGAAAGGATATTCCTGTAATAGCACTCTCTAGGAGAAGTGAGATAGAGAGGGAAGCTAGAAAGGGCAGCTCAAGCCCCATCAAGGAGGATAGTAGGGAGTAGCTCTCCCCCAGGCTCTACCTTGCCTGAAGTGAAGGGACCTCAGTGTTAGGGACTGCAGGAAGAGTATTTAACCCCTGAACTGACCTTAACCTGCTGGTGGGATCCAGACCACATGAGGTATTGCTAACCTGGCTGGTGAAACTACAACTCCCATCCATACATCCTACCTGAGGGCATTCTTTATTGCTGTACCTATGCCATGCAATTGCTGTTACCATCTATTGGTTGTGAGTATGATGAATACCCTGTGTGCTCTCTGTAAATAAATACTGTTCTATTTGTTTCACAAAGAACCCCTGGCGTCCAACACTTGTTCTTTTACACAATTTGCAGTATTGAGTTGTAGTTCAACTACCTCACACGTGATTTTCCACTTAGCGAAAGCCCTACCTGAGATCAAAGAGTCAAGTGTAACCAATGCTCTACTCATGCTAGTTTGGTTTGGTTTAATATAGCCAAGAAAGGGTTACAGGTATATTAGATGTTTTGGTGATATGTGGGCCTCTATCAAATTTTGGTTTGGAAGTAAGAGTTCCCATACATGTCAACAAAAGCAAGAGAGTAAAGGGGAAGTACACTTTAAAAAAAAATTAATTTTAGTATGAGGTAGGGTTGCACTGAATCCACTATTTTGGATTCGGTCAAATCCCCAAATCCTTTGTGAAATATGTGGCTGAATTCCAAATCAAATCCTAATTTGCATATGCAAATTAGAGGCGGAAAGGGGAACATTTTTTTACTTCCTTGTTTTGTGACAAAAAGTCATGCAATTTCCCTCCCCACCCCTAACTTGCATATGTATATTAGGATTTGGTTCAGCCGGGCACAAGGATTTTGGCCGAATCCTAATCCTGCTGAAAAAGGCTGAATCGCGAACCGAAACCTGGATTTGATTCATCCCTAGTATGGGGGAGAAAGTGTTATTTTAAGACAAGAGAGATGGCCTGAATTGTTTTCTTTTGGCAGTTCTTCTTTCAGTTAACCTATTAATAGGGCAGCAGCCTGAAAAGAAGTTAAAGCCCAAATAAAAGGATAAATGATCATAAAAAAAAAAAAGGATAACAATGCTGGCACATTCCCTAATTTTAGGTGGAGAAAGACAGAGAAGAAAGGCAAATAACTATAACACACAATAAAATGTAACCAAAAGCAGACCTCACACATCCCTTTAAGAATGCAAGTTTTATATATCCCCTTATCCATCAACTTTTGTGTTTTTTTTGCAGCCTTCTATTGTACAGCGTGGTGGTATCTGTCTGCACTTTTTAAATACATAAAAATATATATACATATATATAGCCTATGCCCCCCAAGTAATGACACTGACAAGATCATAAGAATAAAGGAGTCCCTAATTCCCCTCCAGAATACCAATGGCAGCTCCCTCAGAAATAAAAAGTGACAGCAACCATCCCCCAAATACTCCCAGCACCCCTTCAGATGCTGGGATACTATACAGGTTGTAGATCAACAACAAGCTGACCAACCATCCCTGCTTCAGAGACTAGGACAAGAGTAAGCTCCAGTGAGCTGTCAGTGCTTATAAGAACAGTGCTAGAGACGCGGAGCCAGAGAATGACAGAAAGGGCTGTTGGTGATGCAAGTCACACACCACAGAGCAGCCACACAAAATAGGATAGCTATGCACCCGGAATAACATAAACACCCCATTACCAAGACCCCATTTAACTCATATTTTACCCCCCATGTCCAGCTTACCCGCCGCCATGCTGCTGAAACCCCGCCCTCACAGCGTCATCAGACCGGCACAGAGCCGACTACAACTTCCGGCGCGAATCAATAAGACACGTCAAAAGGAGGAGTTCGACTAAACCAACGGTGATCTCAAGGGGAAGTGCACACTATTACAGCTTCCAAATCACATCAATAAAGTACTTTCTGTGTTTTCAGTCTATAGTGTACTTGACAGCGTATAAAGTCGCTCCCGTAGCCAAGAATGTTGGGGTAAACGGAAGTATTTTCGAGCCAGACAATAGACTTGTCATTATAAGGGACACTCATGTGGCTGATTATAATTGGTTGGAAATCTCGCCAATCATAGAAAGTGGGGCGGGCCCACTGGTTGATGTGAATCATCGCTAGAAGAGAGTGAAAAGCACTCAGTAGACAGAGTTAGGCGCGGGTTGCAGGCAGCAGTATTTATGACGTGTTACATACAATACATGGTGGCACCGTGGCAGGCTAAAATAGTTGAACTTGCATACTATGTAGATGACGTTTTGCTGCAAAAGGCTTGACCTATTTTTAACCAGAGGAAATACAATTTGTTTTTATGTGAGAGAAAAACTTTTTGGCTTCATTATTAAAAAAACAAAAAAGAATGGTCCCTGTGTGATAGTAGAATTAACGCTATGAAAACTAGGTATAGTGATTTATTTTACTGACTGTGTTTTCTGTTAAAGTTAACAATACAGGTGCTTGCACCCACTGTCCATCCTGGCAAATGTCAGGAACTGCTGTAATATTCCATAGACTTGGCCCTCCAGCTGTTAAGGAACTACACGTCCCACAATGCAATGAGGGAGTCGTTTGAGGATCACTGCCATAGACAGTCACTGTTTATTGGGCATCTGTTTACATCAAATTCTAAGGCCTAATTTTCAGTTCAGGCCTCCTACTCACCTATGATTTGGGTTGCATTATTCACATTGAACCGTACAGGTGGATGTTAGTCACATTCAAAATAGGCCCTGAAATCACATAAAGGCCTCAAACAGACCCCATAAAACATTGACAGGCTATGGAACTTGCAGCAGCCCCTCTGGCATTTGGCAGAATCTGCAGATTGCCAGTTTAGGTCCCACCACTAGGTATGACACCAAAATGTGCTGGATCCTCTCAGTTGAATCTTCACAGAGATTGAAAATTATATCTGAGTACCTTTCCATGTTGGTCCCTACACTGGGTTGGTGAAGCCTGGGGATTCCTAAGCCCACACTTGCTCTTCTTGTTCCTTAGGACTTAGGTAGTAGGCCTTGCAAACCTTTGACTTGTAGCCTTTCACCTTATAAAATTCTTTAAATTGACATTAGGGGTTATCAAAACGTGAGATCAGAGTTTACCATTTGACAAATATACTTCTAAAAATCCCAAAGGAATGAATAGAAAGTGAAGGAGTGGTAAACTCTAATCTCACATTTTGATAAATGTGTCCCCAATTATGTGAGACTTGACAGGACAAAGGATAACATAACCCTTAATGTAACTAAAGAATTCTAAGTGTGATTACACTCTCAAGCCTGGAAAGCTAAAATCACAAAAGTTGATAGGCTAGCAGAGTTGAGCATCAAAGCTAGGCGTACTTGTATACACAGGGTTCTATTTGTGCCTTATAGATTCTTCTGCAGCAACAAAAAGAAGATAAAAGGCACAAACAAAATATTGCAAGCTGGTCTTGAATCTGTTTGTTTTAAACCTAGGTGTGAATTTCAAAAACTCTATATGTCCTCTTATGTTGTAATCCTTTGTAATCTCTTATGTTGTAATCTAGACAGAAATGTTGTTACTGTAGCTGATGTTATATGAGAAACAAATGCAATTTCAGGCCATTTGCATTCCAGCTCTTCCTAGTCCCTTTGTTGTAAGGATTGTAGTTAAAGCAGCGGTCCCCAACCTTTTTTGCTAGTGAGCCACATTTAAATTTAAAAAAGAGTTGGAGAGCAACGCAAGCATGGAAAAGTCCACGTGGATGTCAAATAAGAGCTCTGATTGGCTGTTTGGCAGGACATCTGTTTTTTATGCAACCAAAACTTGCCTCTAAGCCAGTAATTAAAAAATAAGCACCTGCTTTGAGGCCACTGGGAGTAACATCCAAGGGGTTGGAGAGCAACATGTTGCTCGCGAGCTACTGGTTGGGGATCACTGAGTTAAAGGGCTGTCATCAGTGCATAAAGTAAATTCTCCACCCCATAGGTAGGTCCTCCATTTTTCTGTTGCCCAAACACATGCTAGAGCAGGGGTCCACAACCTTTTTTGCTCGTGAGCCACATTTAGATTTAAAAAAGAGTTGGAGAGCAACATAAGCATGAAAAAGTCAATGGAGATGTCAAATAAGAGATCGGATTGGCTTTTTGGTAACCTCTATATGGACTGGCAGCCTACAGGAGAGAATGTTTGGCAGGACATCTGTTTTTTATGCAACCAAAATTTGCCTCTAAGCCAGTAATTAAAAAATAAGCACCTGCTTTGAGGCCACTGGGAGCAACATCCAAGGGGTTGGAGAGCAACATGTTGCTCGCAAGCTACTGGTTGGGGATCACTGTGCTAGAGCTTCTTTTTCAACAGTTGAATACTTACGCTCTCTTTCTGTAAGTGCTCTGAATGCAAATGCCACAGTTTTCTCTGAATGATCAGCATGGCTCTGTCTGAGAACTGCACCAACACCATAGTCTGAAGCATCTGTAGTAACCATAGTGGGTAGTGCAGGGTCAAATAAAGCTAGTGTTGGACTGTTCACAATTAACTGTTTTACTATTTCAAAGCTATGTGGAGCAGTCTCTGACCAAACCAGACTTGAAGTTCCACACAGTAGTGCTCTAAGTGGCTCCACAACTGGAGCATAGTTGGGAATAAACTTAGAATACCATGAGGTAAGACCTAAGAAAGCTTGTAGGGTCTAAAAAGATGGCGTAGGTTCTTGTGTAACAGTGTTAACATGGTCTAGGATAGGCAGTTATCCCTCTTGTGAAATTATGTGACCCAGATATGACAGCTGAGTTTGTCTGAAGTGGCATTTGGAAAGGTTCAGTTTCAGTTCTGCAATGCATTTCAGAACCTTTTCTAGGTATGTATCACAAAGATCCATAGTTGGAGCATAGACAATTATATCATCCAAGTAGCATTGTACACAAGGTATGTAATTGAGTATAGAAGACACCAGTCTTTGAAAATAACTCGGTGCTGAAGCCAGTCAATAAGGTACACGCTTGAACAGAAACAAACCATCATGGGTGATAAATGCAGTGAAGTCTTGGCTTTCTTCATGCAGTAATACTTGATGATAAGCACTCTGAAGATCAAGGGTGGAAAAGAATTTTGCTACTCAGAGTGTGGCAAGGGACTGCTTTATTAGGTTCACAGAGATCAATACACAATCAAATACCTCCAGTTTTCTTCATTGTACAACAAGTGTTGAAACCCATTCGGAGGATTCAGATTTTTCAATCACATCTTGCTCTAAAAGTTTCTTAAGTTCCTGTGAGACAGTCTCCCTTATTGTGTAGGGCAATCGCCTCAATTTCTGGCGTACTGGTTTTATATCTGGTCTCAACTTAACTTTTAATACAAAGTTCTTTGCACAGCCCAGTAAAGTGTTGCTGTGTGGTGACATTTTAGACACAGGCTGTGTGGCTGGCACTGGTGCTGTAGTAATGAGACCATCAACTAATTGTAGGTTTAATGCAGCAAAGAGATCCCTTCCAAGTATAGCAGTACCCTTATTCATAATGTAAAAGTCACATTTTGCAGTATTTGATTCAAATTGTGCAGCCACTGGCAAGCAACCAAGCACAGGGATTGGATCCTTTAAATAACATACCAATCTCAGGGCAGGTGCAATAGGCATATCTTTTGCAAAGTATTTCAAGAAAATATCCTTTGTTAGTATAGAAACAGCTGAACCTGAATCAAGCATCAGGTTAAAGGAGTGCCCCTTGTCAGTAGAAGCAGTATTGACATTGACAGTGCATATAAACTTGTCTGGAATAAATGTACCAGCTTTATCCACACTTAATACTGTAACATTTGTAGTAGTGACTTCATGAACATCTTTAGCAGAACTAGATCTTAGCAAAATTACCTACCTTTTTGCATTTGCGGCACTGTACAGATTTTGCAGGGCATGTATCATAATTTGCAGTGTGTTCTGTTGATCCACAGCGAAAGCAGTATTTTTTTATATTCGCTGCATGGTTTTTCACTGAATCCCTTTCCTTATCACTGTATTTGCTTGTGACTGTGCATTATTAGGCCCCAGTGCTGGATTCACAGTCTGTACATTCCCAGCAGTTCCCTAACTGAGAGTTTTAGCCTCTGCCACTGCTGTTTCAATTTGGCTAGCAACTGTAATAGCCTTTGCGAAGGTTAATTCCTGCTCTAGGAGCAGTCTCTCTTTAATGCGTGGTGAATTTGAATTTCTCACATGTAACAACCAGCTCTCTCAAAGCTGCTACAAATTGTTCTGTGGATTCGCAATTATGTTGTCCATGTTGGCGGAATTTATATCTTTCAGCAACCACATTTATTCTTGGCACAAAAAGTTCCTTATAGCAGTAAGTGCAGTTTCATAAGTCTCATCAGGAAATGTATAGAAAATATATACATTGTCCCTCTGCTCCCATGCAAATCAATGGGAAGGAAACATATACTGTAAATGTAATTTATTGATGCTGGGCACAAGCAATATGTATGCTACTGTTTGTAAAATTGCACCTATGCATGCTAGTACATATTGTGGTGATGCCAGTTCTCTAAATAATACTGCTGACCTGCTAAGATCACATACACAACTTATCCAAACTCTGTTAACTTTGTAATATGGCTTCCTTAAGGTGACATACATGAAAAGATCTACCAAACAAGCCGATCTCTGTCTTTTTGAGCCAATTATGTGGCAGACTTAATAGCGATGATCACATCTGTGGACCCAGGAATAATAATTGGATCATCATAGGAGCCCATGCAAGTCTGTTGATAAGGGACAGATGCAGGGTCTTATGTGGTGCTTGTTCATCAGATTATCTAACGTGCCCAATAGATATGTGGTAAATTCCTGACTAGTTATCAGATGAGTAGGCAAATTGATTTTCCCTGTAAATGGGTCAGTTATCTGCCAACTTGGTCTGGAAGGGGGAAATTACCTATGTATGGTTTTAGGGATTCACTGCATTAACCACAAACCTCATTCAGATCCTCATTAACTTTTTTGAGCAAAACCCACAACTAAATGTAAAGTATATTTTTTAAAAATATATGTTTCTGACAGCAGACACCATTGCTTTGAAGAAAGTCCTGGGATGGGGGGGCAAAATGCCCTGGTGACAAAATGCTTGTATTTGTCCATTCACCATTGCCCTAAAGGTTTCCGGACTGCAGTTATATACTTTCTTTATATACCACATAACACATAGCAATTAGATACAATAACAATAGCTGGCACATATGGAGGACTGACTGAAAAAGTAAAAAGGAAATATAGCAACATGAGATATCACAAGTGTGAGAGGAAAGGAGATTAGGCTCAGATGTCTGCTTAGAAAATAAGCACTTTCACATGTGTTTTCTATACATAAAATGTATTGGATGGCATATCAGAGGAGGAGTCATTTATCAATCGATCCCATGATTTACTTGTATCTATCCGTCGCTTTGAATTGAGTCCAATAGAACAAATTTAAACCGTTTGTTAAATCTACTGCTTCTGGTTTCAGAGGATCAAACTGAAATTATGTAAGTATTGGGGCTGCCTTTAGGTTTAAGTATGAAAAGTATCAGTAAGGAGGAATGATTGTAAGCTCTACAGGACAGGAGCCTGCTTCCTTACATGTCTCTTGACACATGATACATCTATCCATTGTAATATCTGTCCTTACTGCTTGTTCTTTTCAATATTAGAATAAAGTACAGCGCTGTATAGTCTAGTAGTAATATTGTACATACATACAAATGCAGTTGGACAATTGGGTTAGAAAATAGATGTAACCTGTTGAATGTACAGCAGGGGGTGCACCTACACTCTACTTCTGCATTAGACAGCATAGCTCAGCAACCATGTATGCCCGGAGCCTATGTACAAAGCAAACTCTATTTTCATTTGTCTCAGTCTGACCTCTGTTTTATAGCTTTTAACTTACATGCTGGGAAGTTTTATTGGTTCCAAGCTGAATACAAAATAACGTTATATTTTTAGGATCGCATGTCACTTTATCAATCATGTCTCTTTAGCAAAATAGAATTCTCCTTAATGGGATTTTTTCATCCTTAAAAACATTCTGTCCCTTTTATATGTAGCACTTAAGCTTTTGTGTTGCTTTCATTCCATCCTTCCAGTCTCCCCTCTTCCTGCAGGATGCTATCATAAGAAATTAAAGTTACCTCTCTGTGTTCAGGGAACATGTGTTATGCACGTGTGCCGTACAACAGAACAGAGGGCGCTCTGTCCCACTGCTCACATGTTTAAGGTTTGTGCAGTAAATACTAGGCAAGAATATTTTGGAGATGTGCATGATTTAATGTTATTGTTGGTGTTCTTTTGCCCAGAGGTGTGTTGTTGTTTGGTGTTGATGTGTTTGTATGATAATAAATGGCTTTGCTATGCAAGTAATTATGTTTGGCTTTTATTTTTTTATGTTCGTTATTTATAAACTTATGGTGCAAATTCTACAAAGAAGTGACTTACAAACCAGATTTGCTGAATTCTGATTGGTTGCATATTACTCATTTAATAAAATGAATCTAGAGCAGTTCACAACTGATGGCAACTACGGATGCACCGAATCCAGGATTCGGTTAGAGATTCGGCCAGGATTCGGCCTTTTTCAGCAGGATTCGGATGAATCCTTCTACCTAGCCGAACTAAATCCGAATTCTAATTTGCATATGGGTTTTCAGCCGAATCTTTTGGGAAGGATTCGGGGGTTCAGCCGAATCAAAAATAGTGGATTCGGTGCATCCCTAATGGCAACACATTTTTCTATACTGATGTGTACACACCACTTTTTTGGTGGCAAAATACACACAAGTCAGTTGTGGGTAAAACTTAGTCCCTTTGTAAAATGTATGATGAAACAATAGAATTCTTAATAAATCAGATGCAATTTGAGAGTAGGACTGGCCAGATATGGGATGACTTTGATTTATTTGGCCAGCTTAAATATATTGCAATATATGGACAAACAATCCCTGTTTTGTTTAAAGGGTAAGGCATATTTAGTAGCTGTATGCACACAATGTCTTAAAGGGCACCTGCTGGTGCAAAATTGTACCCCCAACCAAAGGTGCAGGCTGATAGATAGAATTGTGACCGCTTTTTCATTATGCGCATGTGCGTGACGTCAGTAAGACGCACGCTTATGGGGAGACAGCTGCTCGCTCAGGGAGCTCCCTCCCGGAGCGAGACCGCTAGCGCTGGCGAGGGACATTTTTTTAAAATGTGGGGGTACAATTTTGCCCCAGCAGGTGCCCTTTAAATATATTGATAATGGGTTGAGTGCAGAGGACCTCTTGTATTTGTCTACATACACCAACAACATCAACATTTTGGGGGTGGGGGGTACTCCCTTACTTCATCAAGATACAGACTAAAGTGCACAATCACCTTTATAGCCATAGATCCTGCCTCCCTTACACATTGTCCAGGTGGTCCTTAGTCCAGTGATGTCCAATACAAATGGATTGGACATCAATCCTTTATCCTGACGAAGGGAGGGAGTGCCCCCTGAAAAGTTGATATTGTTGGTGTAGTTATAAAATAGGGTAAGCTCCCCAACTACATAAATAGAGTGTGTGTGGCTCCAAATACATTTTGCAGCAGCCAGTCATCACTGATTCCAATCATGCTGAGCAATGCTACATTTTCAATAATGTCTTCCATACTGAAAATTAAAGAAGCAGTTTTGGCACCCACCATGACTGGTCACTTGACTTCCAGTCCTTTGCTGTCTAGCAGAGATCAGTGACCAGAAGCATGCACAATTGAAGCAAGGATTATATTGGCTTTAAGTTCTCTTGTTCGATTGCTATCCTTCAAAAGGCTGATGATCAATTTTGCAAATCTTTACAACGCCATACATGGAACCATTGGGAGACGTGGATAGTGAGTACAGAAAAATCTAATACAAGTAATTAAAAAAAATACTGGACTTGATGAGAAATTTTAATGAAGACGTTTAACTGCTCATCTGCTTGGTCCAGTTGTTTTTTGAATTACTTATATCAGGGGTGTCCAACCTTTTGGCTTCCCTGGGCCACATTGGAAAAAGAAAAATTGTCTGGGGCCACACATGAAATACACAAACACTTTTGATTTGTAAAAGTAAAGAAAATACACAGAAAAAGAACTACAATACCAGTTGGATAACCAGATATAGCTATACACTGGAATAAGGGACACCTGGATAAATTAAATAGACTTATTACTATATTATTATTACTAGTGATGAGCGAATCTGCGGCGTTTCGTGAAAAATTCGTGAGAACGCAGCCGTGTCTCATTTTCGACACATTGCTGGCATCAAAAAAATGGATGCCAGTGTCCAAAAACAGACGCAGGCATCCAAAAACAGACACCTACATCCAAAACAAGATGCTGGCGAATTTTCGCCAGGCGAAATTCTACTGCAGTTTCGCGAATTTATTCTCCTGCGCCCCAGGCGAATAAATTCGCCCATCACTAATTATTACTAACTGGGCAATGGGCAGAGTCCCCATATATCTTATATCCTTTATATCTTTATATTTTATAGTATTAAATCCTTTGTGACATGATGTTTACTCGGGAACCAAATGTTTCAAGCTGGGCTGCATTCATATCCATCCTGAACCGCATGACCTGGATGAATGAAAATCTAGTCATAGTGAGTACAGAAATGTTTTTGATTTGATCGAATTTGGTACTTTATTGCCCTTATTTAATTTTGTATTTAATGTGTATAGATTTGTGTGTGCTCTGACTTATTCCTTAGGTTGAACAATTTGTACCATCAAGTTGTACCATCAGGTCTGCCCCTACCCTTCACAACATCAAGATTGCAGGATCACCAAGAAACCAAAAGGTGAGGCCCAGTGCTTGTGATTTTGCTTCAAATTGTACAGAGCAATTTATATCCCTGGAATGAAATTACTTGTATCTACTTTATTTTCTGTTCCTTGTCATGAGAAGTGTGACAATATTATTTTAGTGCTCAGTTTTTACCCCCCCCCCCACGGTGGTTTTCCACACACACACATATATATATATATAACAAACAAGGAAAAGTTGTGCTCACCACTAATTTTTAAAACCATTAGGCGGGGGTGCAATGAGGCTGTGACCACAAAATACATATAGACAAATACAAGAGGTCCTCTGCACTCAACCCATTATCAATATATTTAAGACATTGAGACATTTTGTGCATACAGCTACTAAAAAATGCCTTACCCTTTAAACAACAGGGCTTGTTTGTCCATATATTGCAATATATTTAAGCTGGCCAACTACGTCAAAGTCATCCCATATCTGGCCAGTCCTACGCTCAATTTTCATCTGATTCATTAAGAATTATATTGCTTCATTATACATTTTACAAAGGGACTAAGTTTTACCTGCAACTTACTTGCTGCTTTCAAAGTAAAACTCCCAAACTTGGTTGCCCTTTTATTAGACACCCGTGGGATCACCTGACTATAGCTGGGAAGGGTGGGGCTACAACAAGGAGCTAATCACTGCTCCAATATAACTACAACAAACAAGGGAAAGTTGTGCTCACCACTAATTTTTGAAACCATTAGGCGGGGGTGCAATGAAGCTGTGACCACAAAATACATATAGACAAATACATGCGGTCCTCTGCACTCAACCCATTATCAATATATGTAAGACATTGAGACATTTTGTGCATATAGCTACTAAGGGTAAGGCATTTTTTAGTAGCTATATGCACAAAATGTCTCAATGCCTTTTTGTTTGACATGGGGACTTTCTTGTACTTTCCCACCTTTTTTTGTATCTCCTCTCATACTCAAAGCCTTCACTTGAGACAAAGAAGCTACAGTATGTCCTCTTCCTGGAATGTAAATAGCAATATCTGTGTTGGTGATATTACTATTTACTCTTCTGGTGTATGCACATTTTTTACCCTAGGTTAGCAATGGCAACATGCAAGTTTTCATGGTCTTTACATGTGGCCTCTGACTACCCAGAAGGTACGCAGATATATATTGCCAGATTGGTAATTGCTCAATACACTACATTTTAATAAAATAAATATACCTAAAATACACTTTCTTCTATGCTACTCTATAGAAACATGTGTGTAATGTATGAGCAGCATTGTGTGTCATCTATCAGCAAAATATCTTATAATGTAAGGGCAGAATAACAGATCATTGAACTGAGATTTAATATTACAGGAGGTAAATAAACATATAAACAAATCTGAGGGGCTGCATGTCACCCCAGGTGCAGAGAAAAAGCCAGTACAGGGATATGACACAATCAAATACTGTTATATTGGGTTTACTTGTCTGAAATAGCCCACACAGTTCAATGTAATGTGAGAGTCCATGTCAGAAGCAAATTTCTCCACTGGAAGAAAAGCAGCCCATAGAACACCAAAGAGTATACATTAGAGCCCTGAACATCAGTAACACTGGAGGCTGCTGGATTGGGGTTCTGTTAGGGCAATTGCAACTTGATCCTGCTTTTTAAATGAAAGTTTGTTGCTTTTAGTGCCTACGGTATTTATTACCAGAGGATGGTAGCATGGGAGGAATGATGATACTTTGTCAATTACCCTGAAAAGCTTGGCACTTGGGGTGATCTCATCCTACTTGTAGCTTCAATCCGTAATCTAATAGTCACACATGCAGGTCAATTTGTAGAATTTTTTTGATCTATGGAGGGTAAGTAGGTGATTTTATTATCATTACAAGAGGCTCAAATATAGGTGGGCCTTTGACTAACGTGTCATCCTCTTGGTATATGTTCCATTCTCTATGTTTATGGCCCTTGACTTTAGAGCATGACTTTCCACAGTGAGGAAAAATTTTCCCTGGCAATCAATAGCAGCCGTTCCTGTTACTTACGTCTGTGTGTTTATTTCTGCTTGTTGAATAGAAGCCTTTATACCATAAAAGCATTCTTAGTCCGACAGCTGGGGGGGGGGGGCATTGGGTTGACATCCAGCCCTATGCTTTTTAGTAACCATGTTGCATATGTATAAATATTTGCTGTGCATGTTGCAGGGTTGGCTGAGCATAGTGTTTGTCTGGCTTCGCCCACCCCACTTTCTTTTACTCTCCCCTTCCATCTAATAGTGCTGTTTGTCTCCCCCTGCACCCCCCTTATTCTCAAATTTCCCATATCCAGCCCACTATCATCTTTCCCTTCGCTTTCCTTCTTCTTCAGGTTATTGCTTTCTCCTTTCCTGCCAATCAATGCCTCTATTTCACTGCTTTCATCCTTCCTCCGCTGTCCTTCTGTCCCCCTATAGCCCTTTCTCATTCTTTAAAGAACACACAGGAATGTGTCCCCCCCCCCATGTACAGATTCAGTCTCTTGACATCTTTATATGATCTTTCCCTAGAGCTTTAAATTAACTGGAATACATAAACCAGAGCTCATAGCTCTCTGTGTCTTTGTATAAATGTCGCTCCCTTACCCCTTCCTCTTTACACTAGTTTTTTTTAATTGACCGTTGCTGAAAATGTTAATTAAATAAAATGCAAAGAGCAGGTAAGATGGAAATACCAGACTTTGCCAAACATAATTCTCCTCCCAAAAGCTTCCTTACAACCCCACTCATGGGCTTTAGAAAAACCACAGAAAGAGAATTACATTTATATGATCTTGCACTATAGTGTGATCCAGCATACCCTGCTCCCTTCCCGTGATACTGATTTCCAAGTCCATTTTTGCACAGCCCAGTTCCAGTGCAGGCAGGAGCAGCAGGATATGGCACTTTTAAACGTATGTATTTTAAATGTATAATTTACAGAATCCACGTGCATATATAAACCACCCTCATAAACACTGTGTTTGACCAAGTTTCTTGCAAATTGATACATGTAGGGGTTCCTTTGGAGACGCTAGGGTCAATTTCATTAGGAGCCAATTAACCTACCTGTCTTTTTGTGGAGTGGGGTGGACAGCAGAGTGACCCTTACCCCATGGTGTAACACCATGAACTTTGCAGATCACAGGTACAGCTTACAAATACACATTTCCCTCCTCCTCACATTGCCTGCAGGGGAAACACTGCACACCTGCACACATTACATAGTTCCACGTCCCGTGACACACACTCTGATGCGCAGCCAACATACTAATGGAAACCAGTGAGGCTAGGAGAAATTTATGGGTCCCAGAACACAACTCACCTCCATTCTCACTCTCACTTCCTATGCTCCACAAACCCCCTCCTCCTTCCCTACCCGTCTCATTCCGTCTCTAACTCTTCATGTTATTTGCATTCTTGTTTGCTCCACTTTGTTACTCTCTGCTCCTTCCCTACCCGTCTCATTCCGTCATTCTCTAACTCTTCATGTTATTTGCCTTCTTGCTTGCTCCACTTACCCTCTGCTCCACTGTCTTCTGCATCTTCCTTTCCTTGCCTACCAGTTCCTCTCTCTCTTTCAGAAACCTTAGCTACACTTTCTCTTGCTCTATACATATCCCAGATTCCCCTTCCATAACTGTCTGCAAACCATTCCAGTTCTCTGATTCCAAATAGAATGTTTACTTTCACCATCACACCCAGGGTAAATGAACAAGATCCACCAATCAGAAAGGGTTGTTAAGCCTGCAGCTCTCCAGCTTTTCTAATTTTCCACACACATATAAAAAATATGAAGTGAATACAATAAAAAACTGCACCAAAATACTTCATAGGCTGTATTATACAGTAGAACTTTATATTGAAGGTAGTGTCTAAAGAGCAAGAATAGCCCAGTTATTAGACTTAGACCATGTACTCCAACCACGTGATGTCACACGCACACTCATTCACACAGGGGGAAGCTGGGTGGAGAAGAAAATGTATAATCACTGGGGGGGGGGCAAAATTTTATGCATCCACCAGTGAGTATAATAATTTACCAGCAACCCCACGCCAATCCTCCTGTTCGCCTGAAAACCTAGTAAGCCCAAAGTACTTATGTAGGAGTGCCAGGTCACCCTCTTCTACCTTCCCGATCTTACCTATGTTCCAATCTAGATATGCAATGAATACAGAAGAAATGGAAGAGGTTTGTGATGCAGTGCTCCTACAGAATACAGTTGGTTTCGTTTTTGGCAAACAGTAGCACCAGCCTTCTGTCTCAAGTAAGCAATTATAATCACTGGGTGGGTAAATTCTAAATTGTTTGCAAATCACAGGTATAGCTCCAGACCCAGCTATAGACCCTGTTTGGTTGCTCAAAACCAGAACGCAGCGGAGCACAGATAAAAACGCTCGTGTGTAAGAGCCCTTACCTGTGAGTCTCGTTCAAGTTTAAAATAATGTTGGAGAGCAACATAAGCATGAAAAAAGTTCCTGGGGCTTACAAATAAGGGCTGTGATTGGGTGTTGGTAGCTTCTATGTTGACTTCCAGCCAACAGTAGGCTCTGTTTCGCAGATCACATGGTTTTTATGCAACTACAGCTTAAGCCAAGAATTAAAAAATAAGCACCTGCTTGGAGGCCACTGAGAGCAACATCCAAGGAGTAAGAGAGCAGCATGTTGCTCACAAGCCACTGGTTGGGGATCACTGCTCTAAACTCTATTGTAAAATGGTTGTGTGCTGAAGGGTTGCAGGTATTACTGAAAAATTATACTGTTGTCATCTTGCCCTTCTAATCCTACTAGGAGACCTTTATTTACAGCACCAAAGTGGGTTAAGTGCAATTTTGAGCATAATCACCATGTTTTTCACCGACAATGCATCATTGCACATTGCATGTGATACAATTGTAGCTAATGAATCAAGATTCAAGAGTTGCACTTGATCTTCAAAACAAATTTTATGCAACTGCACTGAAATTGTTTTGTCTGGTTGGGGTCATTTTCATAATTGGTATATAAGCCAGGGGTGTTCAACATTTTGGCTTCCCTGGGCCACATTTTGTGTGGTCTGGGGCCACACAAAAAAATACACAAATAGTTTTGATTTGTAAAAGTAACTAAAGTGCACAGAAAAGAACTACAATACAAGTTGGATAACCAGATGGAGCTATACACTGGAATATGGGACACCTGGATATTAAATAGACTTATTATTACTACTAATTGGGCAATGATCAGAGTCCCCCCTCCTGGTACTCCTATATCCTTTGCAACATGAAGATTCCTTGGGAACCAAGGGGTAGATTCATCAAAGAGTGAAGTTAAGAGTGAAGTTCCGCCACTAGAGGGAAATTCCACAGCTTTCAATTCATTTCTATGGGATTTTTAAATGCGTATTCATCAAAGGGTGAACTTTCACTTCACCCATTGATGAATACACATTTAAAAATCCCATAGAAATGAATTGAGAGCTGTGGAATGTCCCTCTAGTGGCGGAACTTCACTCTTTGATGAATCTACCCCGAAGTGTTTTAAGCTGGGCCATTCATATCCATCCTGGTCTGCCCCAAGGTGGCACTCCTGATTGGGCATGCTGAGTGTAGCACAAAATATTCATTTCCCAAAAACAATTGTGGCAAAACCATGTAATTTAAAAAAAAAACACAATTGTGAGTTTTTTAATGCAGGAAAAATCTGTTTATTTTCATGCAGTGTGCAGTATGTTTAATGCACTTTCAATGCCTTTGACATTCTTCTCCCATAATTATTACTGCGCCCACCTTTACTGGGCAGACACATTAGGGCATATTTACTAAAGTGTGAAAGTGTAATTTTTGTAACAATCTGCTGGCAGAAAAGGAGTTAATTAGGAGCACTGATTTTGGCTAAGGATGCTGGGAAATATAGTTTAGAAAGCCAGAGGGCAGCAGGTTGGATACACTGACTTGAAGCTGAGGAATGTCTGTGTGTAGGTGCTCTGCTCACTGTCTGGGCACCCGGCCAAGCTAAACGCGTTTGCCTTTATGCACACATTATTTTGATACATTATTGTGGGCCAAGTGCCAAGTTACTGGGACAATCACCCTTCTCTTTCCTGGTCCATATATATCCCAGCAGTACAAAATGTGTGGTGTTACCCAGGTGATGTAATGTATGTATAATATCTATATGCCTTCCTGTCTCTAAGGTGCTCTGTGCACAATAACCTGACACCCTGCTGCCCACCAGCTCCATGGCTCTGCTGAGGGCTTCATGGACCTATAAGAACTCTTTGTTGTGAATGCAAATACTCAAAATCACTCTATGTCCTGTGCTCTGGGCCTCTGCCCAGCTGCAATCTTAGTGGCACTGCAAAGATTATTCTGTCTTTGTTACTCACTATAAACATATATACTAGTGTCTGCCAACCATACCAACTGCACTGTAAATCAAGAAGACAAGCCTCAAGATATGAGTTTAAGACAGGAGGTATAGGGTTCGGGTGATGGTTATGAACTGGGGCAGGTTGCAAAAGGCAGAAGTTTGTGGAGGAGGTACCTTGAGGTGTAGACCCCAGGGGACCCTGGATCCCCAGTCCCACGCTGCTCAATGCCCCCTGCTCTGGGTATAACACATTTGGGCACATCTTGTAACACCCCCTGGTCTGTATATACAATTCAATGCACTTATGCTATTTATAACAAAGATATGGACTCTTGCTCTGTATATTACAGAGATACACCCCATGCTTTGTGTATAATACAGATATTCTCCCCTGTTCTGTGTATAATACAGATACGCTCCCCTGCTCTGTGTATAATATAGATACTCTCCCCTGTTCTGTGTATAATACAGATACTCTTATCTGCTCTGTGTGTAATACATATACTCTCCCGTGCTCCTTGTATAATACAGATACTGTCCCCTACTCCGTGTATAATACAGATACTCTCCTCTGCTCTGTGTATAATAAAGATGCCTTTCTCTATATAAACAAGTTACTTACATCCCCAGCTCAGGGTATAAGGAAATGCGCTGCTTTGTCTGCAATACAGATGAACACACGGCTCTGTGTTTAATACACTTACATTCATGGTTTTATTTGGTGACATAAAACTTTCTGGTTGGACAGGAAATGATTTTCACTTTCTGTTCATTTTTTGAGGCAGAGCAGGGATTTAAAGATCTGAGAGGAATTTCTGACATGACGCAAGAAAGATGGAGCAAGGGAGAGCCAGGAGGGCAGGTGGAGGGAACTATAGGAATAGAGCAAAAAAGAAAAGTGGGGAGAAAATTTGTATCACAAGAACCATTGTGTGTGGAATGTGCTGTAAGGTTCACACACTCTATTATAGGAGTGTTCTTGCAGGTCACTTCCACCTAAGTTATCTATAAGTTTGAACCTGTAGTTGGTTCTCTTTTTGTCCTAATAATGCCCTTCTTTGCATGTACCTTTTTCATGGACAGAACCAATTTCTGGAGCATTACTTTTCCCTGGGTAACAAGGGAAGGACCAAGATATTCTTGTTCTCAGTAGTTGAGAGATTAATCAGCTTTCAGAATCCAAACCTAGAATGAATGTATTAATTCTAGTGTGGATAAAACCTTCCTTAGTCTTTGAGCTACTTTTCCTGCTTAACAGTAATTAGGTGGCCTATTAAGTTTGAGGTGATGAAATGTACAAATCCAAGAATGAATTCAAATAAAACAAGACCTATTATACTGCTACAAGGAATATTAGCAAATTATGTTTGCAATTTGTCCTTCAACACACTCTTCATATGACATTGCCTAATTATTCTTTTCTAGGAGATGTCCAACATTTTGCCGTAAAGATTTTTTTGGCCCATCTTTCCCAACATGCTGGGAATGATGTTGAATGGATGTCTAGCTTTGTAGCAACCTGCCACCTGTCAGTCATAATATAGGTTATGAGCAAAGCCAGGCCCAGTGACACTCATTGAAGCATAAAGCCCACTACAATTAAAAGCATATCAGATCATTCTTTCTTGCTTTTTTTGCATTTGGTTGCAGGGGGACCTCTAAATTCTAGGTATTTGCCCCCTGCATGAGAACTAAAACAGCTGCATAGAACATAGGACGGTGTTGAAAGATGAAAGGCAGGACAGCCATCAAGTGAAAGTGTAGGCAAAAAAGGATTCATTTAGTTTGGTTGACTTTGCAGTAGACTGACAAGGAAAAAAAAGGAGTAACTGATTTACTGCTAAATAATAAATCATGAATAAGGAATAAATCAGTGCAAGGGGAGTATGTGAGATCAGAGCAAAATTGTATTTCCAATGGCAGTGAGCTAATACAAATTGCTGACATGGTTTGAGACTTTAGAAAGGCAAATAGGTTTGAAACCACAGAACTGAACTGTATGGCCAGACATTAGAGCTTGACAGGGAGTAAGAATACTAATTATACTTTGGAATCAAGGGTTGTACCAGTCATTGAATCCAGAGAAAGATGGCAAAACTGTCTGAACTTATCTTTAATCAATGATTTACAGACCGAGGGGCAGACTCTCTAGTGGGGGCCAAAGGCAGTAACTGGATACCACAGCCCAAAGACCAATTAAGGTGATATCTGACTGTCTTTTTTCCTAGATATTATTGGAACTATGGGTGAAAGGCTGATATTCAGCAAAAAATCTGTAACCTTTGTCTACTGTTTTCATCACCACTTGTGAACCTCCTGAGCTTGTCGAGATCCTAATCTGGTGACTTTATTCAAGCCTGTCTCAAAGAACTTTATTTCTCCACTCATATGCTAAGACTGGGTCTTTTCCCAATGGTTCTTATGACAATTTGCCAAATTACATAATGTCCCACAAAGGACAGTGGAAAAGCCTAAAATCTTGCTGCACTAGGCCTGGGCCTAGGTGGCCTTTCCACAAATCCGTACCTGTTGTCTGGGACCTTACATAGATTACTACACATGGACCTAGGTCTATTGGGTTATAGTTCATAGCAAGAACTTATCACAAAGTTCACCAAACAATTCAGAGCATATAGGACAGCACATACCCCAAAACTTATACCCACCATAATTAGTAATGAGCCATGTACCCGGAGCCACCATAAGTAATCATGAGGCCTCATGCTCTTTAGACAGCAGCCCCCTTGGGGGCAGGATTACCAGCAAACCGCTGTATGGGACCCTTATGCATGGGGCTTTTTTAGTAGAATGGTGTCCCTATTTTGAAAAAAAAGTTCATCCAAATTGAACACACCTGACCACATTTGTTCTAACCTGGTCAAATCATGCAATGATAAAAATTCCCCCTGTCCAGAAACCAGTCTACTCTTTTGTCTGGGCCCCCACTATAACTAGACTCCTTATAGGACTGTCCCCATCCTCAGATTGTTCTGCAAGTTACATTATTATGCACCATAATAAGGATATTTTTGCAGAATATTATTGGCTCTTGTGTATTACATGCCCTTCCATCCAGATGATGTATTCATTATTAAAGATTTAGGTTAGGGAGTGGGTGGTCAGTCCACGTGATACATAGGTATCACCCAGACAGGGGACGTCAGGCTACCCTTTGATGGACTGTAGCTAATTCATGAAAATGGCAGACTACACATAGTACAAGAGAGATGAAGTCTCGTTGACACCTTCCTGAGAAGAAATATCCTATATCCTGAGAAAAGCAAGGTCTGTTGGGCTGGCTGACTTCACTTAACTGTTTGTTTGGAAAAGGCTGTGCCTCCATGCACATGGCTCTGGTATTTTGCAAGCAGCTGTGGCCACCTTCAGTGGAAAAGGATATTTTTGTACAATGACCTGTATCTCTGTGCACGGCAACAGAGAATTGTGCCAATGGAAAGGTCAGTTTTAATTACTTTTCAGCCCTACCCATCAGCATACCATCAAAGTGCATTTAAGCCGGAGTAAATAATAATTTCTAGCCCTGATTGTCTTAAGTACATTACACTCTATTATTTGCCATGGAGGTATGAATAAACCAAGTAAACAATACACTCACACACTGATAAAAATCCACCCAGACAGTTTACTATCAACTTCTATAATAATATTTATTCTCTAACTTGGTGTTCCAGAATGCTGCCTGCCCTTTTGTAATTCCACTGCTAAATTTGTCATCCATGCCCTCATCTGATCCCAAATGGATTATTGCTATCTGCTATTGACTGGCCTTCTTGAACCCATAATGTAGTCTACCTATAGATTCATCTGGGTTCGTTTATAAAGGAAGCCACACATGATATTCATTCCCATGTGCTCTGCTTCTGATTCTAAATGAATAGTATAAGTAATAAGTATGACTATCAAACATACAAAAGCTTTGCTGCTCATTAATAGGTAAAGCAAGTCAGGTGTTGTAGGGTAGCTGCTGCATTTTGGGATGGTACTGGGCCTACTTTAGTGCTCTAGTCTCTGAACCATCCAGTAGAACTTTTCCATCCTTGCAAAAACTGTGCACAATGAAATCTGCATCAGCGCCATGTCTACAACATTTTGTGTGCATGCAGTAATCACAAGTTATGTGTGCGCAAACAAGTACACAACTTATAGGGAATAGTGCTGGAATATCATAGACGAGGATTGCAACCAGGTGACAATTTATAAGCCTATATTGAGGATCCCTATGCTGTTGTGGTTCTTTAATTCATTGGATAACAGTTTAGGGTGCACAGATGCAAGGAAAACCCAAAAGGACCACCTGCCGTATATTCAGTGATATAATATGGCATTATGGATAAAATCATGATGGATTGTGTACCAACTGTGTGCAAATTTTGGAGGACTGTACTATGTATGCACTTAGCAGCCTGTCCATAAACTAAGAAATAATGTTAACTCAAGCCATAGAAACATTGCTTCATACACAATGCCTACAAATATGCCTGCAAATTTAGTTTTGTTGTAGAACTGGTTCCCCTAATAGTTAGTGTAAGAAAAATGCCCCTTCCTGCTTTATGTTGCCTGATCCTGCTTGAATTATTTTCATTCCATTTTGCACTTCTTTTCTGCTTTCATGCTTTCTCTCATTTCTCCTTACGTTTCCATCTCTTTCTTTTTTTTCAACATCCCCCCAACCCCCTGCCAGAGTATTGGGCTCACCGCTACCCCTTCTCATTCTTTCTCTCCCCCCCCTTCCTTTTCTGAGTGCGGCTCAGCTTCTCCGTAAATTAAGTGAGATATTATAAAGATCTTTTGTTCTTCTGGTGACTGGGAGTGGTCCAGTGGGATTGAGGGGGGTAGAAAAGGAGAGGTGGCCCCATCGGGGCTGGTTAGCAGGTCTTTCTGTATATTTATCTATGCAGAGTATTGTAGTGTTCTGAGTAAATAACTGACTTACAAACTGGTGCAGCTGTAGGAAACCTTCAGAAAATAAATTTTGGTGCCCTGAAGGAACATTTGGTCCATTTTCCACTTGCTAAACAAATAGTCTGATCAATGACGGCACTCCATAATCAGTCAGGTTTACACATAAAGATCAAATCATTCAGGTTTATTTTAGTGGACCAACATTTCTATTCCACTCAGGACTCTTCGACGAACATTCCTGAGTGGAATCAAAACATTGGTCCACTAAAATAAACCTGAATGATTTGTATTTGTTAGTTGTATTTATTAGTGACAAAAAACGCCTAACGTTTCGGCTAGCACTCAAAAGTCACTTTGAGAAAGGCTAGAGTGCTAGCTGAAACGTTAGGTGTTTTTTGTCACTAATAAATACAACTAACTTTTGGTAAGTCCTGGGAGTGCAAGCTTTTTCTTTTCTTTTGTTCATTATCTAAATACACTGGCTTTATGCACCCAGGCACTGTATACCTAAATACGAGCGTGCTGGCTTTTTGGACTTATTTATATATATATATATATATATATATATATATATTCAGTTTCTGTTCCCTGGTAATGAATCTGCTCGCTAGTACAGTCATTGCCCTGCACATATCAGATTGTAGCAGCTTTGTTTTTGTATACATGCCATGAAATAGTCTTGTGGCAGGAGGGCTGCCTATATTTTACATGTGATGTGTATGCATTCCATGTGTTGAGGGAAAAGCAAGCACAGCTGTGTCTTACATTGTACCTGTGCCGTGTTTATGTGTGTGAGTCTCTTCAGCTAAAATTACATGTCTAAAAGTCACCAGGCAGCGGTGGGATTACTAAAACGATATTACATTCTCTGCTGTTATAGCTCTTCTTTTTGGTTCCCAATAGAGAGCAGAGGACACCGGCAAAGTAAAGTTAAAGAGCCTTATGCAGATGAGAAAAGAGTCATGGGGAAGGTTAAAGGTACAGGGTTCAAACAGTTAGGGTAATTTGCAAAGGTCATGACCATAAGTAATAGAACAAAATTAGGGATGCAAAAATTGCACCCCTTAGTTGTCATACACTAAGCACTTACATCCAGGGTCTTGCTCCTCATGCAAGCAAGGTACTAAGCAAGGTGTTGCATGGCATGTTGCAACACAAGGCTACAATTAGCACCCTGAGCCTGCCAGGGCTCCCTAACTTGCACCTTTGCTCTGCCTTTTAGATATAAGTAAAATATGATTATTAATTTACAGTCATAGCTTTATAAAGGGCAGTTCATGTAAGATAAATGTAATTGTTTTTAATGCTGAAGTAAGTAGAAATGTTTGTCTCAGTAGAAGTGATCTACTTGGTCTCTAAGCTTTTGATATAAACATGCTCTATGCTTTTCACTTAATACACTAAGGTCTGTTGGTCTTGGTAATGCTATTTACACATGGATAGGAAACTGGCTGAAGATCATATAAATAGTCGGGTTGTCAGTGGTACATTAGTGGTACATTGGTTGTAACAGACAATCTGTGTTGGATCTACTGTTGAGACCAACTAATTCCATTCTGGATATGGCATCCTTTCAGGGGTAAATTAAAATCTGGGTGGATGATTGGCAGATGAGATTCATTGTTGAAAATGTAAGGTTATGCATTTAGGATTTAAAAATATGCAGTTACCTATACCCTTATTTGGAACTAAGGCAAATCCTTGTTGGAGAAGAACATAGGGTATGTTTGGATAATAACCTTAGCTAAGCTTTTTCAGTCAACTGCTGGAAGGGCCAAAAAGCTATTGTCCTGTATTTGAAAAGGGTTTCGATTTACAGAAGGAGAGGGAAATTCTTCCCCTTTACAAAGTACTGGTAAGTCCCCATCTAAGTACTGGTAAGTCCAAATAAAGCCCAAAGAAGAGCAGCTAAGCTGATAAGGGGTATAGAGGCTCTAAGTTATGAGTAAAGACTGTCCAAGTTGGGGTTTTTTACATGAAAACAGGACTAAAGGGGTATGTATAAATATATTTATATAAAGGGGACCATAAAATACACTCTATAGTGCTTTATACACCAGCAGACGCAAGTGCTTCCATTCAGAATAGAATAAAGGAGTTTATCTCTAAATGTGCAAAATGGGGTTTGTTGCAGTGAGAGTCATGAAGTTGTGGAATTCTCCCCTAATGTGGTTGTAATGTAATGGCAGATACATTAGATAGCTTCAAGAAAGGGTTGGATGACATTTTAGGAAGAGAAAAAACATTTCTGTAATTAGCTCATTGTAAAGTTGATCCTGGGCTGGTTTAATTGCCATCTTGGAACTTTTTCCCCATCTGAAGCAAATTGGAGTGGCTTCAGATAATTATTTCTTCCTTTCTTAGGATGAACTTGCCATTAGACAAGGTTGAACTTGATGGATGTGTCTTTTTTCAACTTGCTCTAAGATGTTATTGTGTTACAACAGTCAATATCCATGGATGCTACAACAACAGCTGGATTTTGGAAGAATGGAGGATCCTTTAAGCCTGTTATGATCCACTGTGCAGCTGCTTTGCTTCTAAGTCAGCAGCTGGGGTGTAATAATGCTGGGTGCACTGACTTTTCAATATATATCTATCACATGCCCCTGACTAAGGAAAGACAAAAATGAGCAATATAATATCTGAATCTGACGTTGACACTGTTGCCCTCAGCTAAATGCTGCCCTTTGAACAATTTCAAGGAATAAAGTAGATGTATTATCTGCACCACTGGGCACATATAACTCTTTCTATGTCAGAGTTTACCTGCCAGGAAGTAAATCAGCAAAGTTGGGATGCCTATGGAGTAGCACGTCTACCCTGACAACCCACCACTTAGCTATGATGAGCCACTAAGAGCTGAAAGCTCCCTTTGTACACAGCCCTCAGCTCTTATTTCCCTTTCTCTGAAACTCAACTCATCCCAAGGATAATAGGATCCATTGTGAAATAGCCCAGTGGCTATCACCCTTGGGAAAACATTGGAGCACTGCACTGGCACAATCAAGCATCCAAACGGCAGACTCTCCTCATGTTTACTGAAAAAAAACTTTCTAACCCTTTGCAGGAAACATAAAGCTTTTTCGTTGTCCCCTTATCTTATACATGTGCTCCAGTCAATGATGTTATAGTAAGGTAGCCAATGCCTCGAGTTGGTTGTGAAATTATGAAGACATGGGGCTTATTAACAGTACTAGGTGCAGCATTGTGCTGATTCAGTACACCAAAATGCCAGTTGCACTTGTTTAGGAGAACTGGGTGCAATGAACAGTGCACTATGGCAGGGGTACGCAATGGGGTATATTTATCAAAGAGTGAAGTTAAGAGTGAAGTTCCACCACTAGAGTGAAATTCTGCCGCTCTCCATTCACTTCTATGGGATTTTGAAAGGCTAATTCATCAAAGGGTGAACTTTCACTTCACCTATTGATTAATAGGCCTTTCAAAATCCCATAGAAATGAATGGAGATTGGCGGAATTTCACTCTTTGATAAATTTACCCCAATGTTTTTTGGTTCGGGGACTGGTGTCGAGGCAAAATTTCAAGGATCTGGGAGGGGGTGAGGGCTCAGGGTGGTCGGAGGGGGTTGGCGGGGGTCGGCATCCAATTTGGGCTCACAAGCGCACCTCGTTATTTGCAGACTAGGCTCAGCAGCCCAGTTCAGCACACTCACCTCAACACTGCCATCACTTGCACCAACTTCTGAACTGATGCATCTGGTGCAAGTTGATTTGTGCATGATTGAGCATGCAAAACATGCTGAAATTCTGGGTAAAAACTCTGAAATTTTGGGTGCAAAAATTGGGATTTGTGCACAAGCAACCAGTATAATAATGTGTCTAGCTTCACAAACGAATTCTATGCCGCACCAGTCATCATCACCGCAAGCATCATTTATTTATATAGCGCCAACAAGTTACACAGCACTTGAATACTTGAATTTATAATGAGCATAAGCCAATACCAGTACTGAATAAATACCAACGAAAACGGATCCAATTTATCCAAAACTATAGCTGCCTCTTGAAAAAAATGCTCACTCCCTTTAATCGTGTTTCATGTTAAAATGAACTGGATCATGGTAAACAAAACAAGAGATTGTTGAGTATCACCACAGACACGTACAATACCTATTTAAGATTTGGACCCCTTGGTCAACATATGCTAGGCAACGATAAAATTGGCCTACAGAAAGTACCATTTTATCAATAGTTGCATGAGGGAATATTGGAAAATCGAAAACTCAAAACGTTGACCAATATAAATTCTGTATGGAAAATCATCAATAAAAACACTTTGAGAGAATTTATAATGAACAGAGGTCTTACAATAATTTAATATTGGTTACAATGAAAAAATAGGATCAGAGGGCCCTAGTCAAAAGAGCTTACAATCTAAAGGCCAATGGCATTTAATGGATATTCATGGCCAGTCCTGATAAGACAGTAGGTTACCAACTGCAGGAATATATTTTAGGCTGTGTTTTTATTTAAAATTTATATTTTAAAGGAGAACTAAAGTTTAACTTAAGTAGTAGACTAGAAATCTTCTACATTATTTTTTAAAGTTCTGTACCAGCCCAAGGCAACCACAGCCCTTTAACAGTAAAGATGTATCTCCAAAGATGCCCCAGTAGCTCCCCATCTTCTTTTCTGCTGTTCCACTGATTCACATGCTCTGTGCTGCTGTCACTTACTGAGCTTAGGGACCCACTCACAAGGGTTTAGTTCTCCTTTAGTGGAGTAGATCATTTATACACAACTCTATATATAATCTACATTTCTGTTATTCATACGAAAGACACCACATTGGTAGGCAGTGGCATAACTAGACATTACAGGGCCCCACAGAAAACAATTTTTCAGACCCCTACAATGTCTAGAGGTTGACCAGTTTTACTAATATTTATCAAAGCTGTATATCAATTAGGGCTTCATGGGCCCCTATACCTCCTGGGCTCCTCTGCAGCCACAGGGTCTGCTTACTCTGTAATTACACCCCTGTTGGTAGGGTAATGTAGTCCTGACTGAGTGAGAAAGATTTAGCTGACTTAGGTTTAGGTGTCCATCATTCCATCCTGGAAAGGACCAGCAATGAGCAGGTGTCCACCCAGTCTATTGTGTTCTACTGAAAGCCCTTGTAACTAGGTTACCTATGTTTTGTATCGCGTTTCGCTGACGTCATCAGCTTCATCAGAGGTGCCTCTGATGAAGCTGATGACGTCAGCGAAACACTTCGGGCAAAATTAACAATACTGCGGACGACAGAACGGGCCACGAGGAGAAACGAAAGAACTTTCTGCCGGCAATAACCATCAATTTCCCCTGCCTTGGATCTGTCCTGGATGAAAGTCAGCAATACTGATAAGTGATTGAATCACTTTTTAAATGTGAGTGCATTTTTTATTAAAAGTTTTTTAAATAAATACAATTTACACTATGGGATGCTTGCTTTTCTTCCCTTGCTGAGCTAGATGAAGGAAGGAAGAACAAAACCAAGATATACTATATGCAATATTTCAAGACTGGGTCTTGTGAGTAGGCATTTCTGCCATATTATTGCTGCTGGTTGGAACACGTTTGGGGTGACCTTTTTGAACACAGTTAAATATCCCAAAGGGAACCCTTACCTGAAATATTGGTTTCACATGTTAATCTAAATGCACAAATGGGTGCTTCGCTAGATATCTGACTTACTACACTAATACAACAATAGTGTCTTTTTCTCTTGTTTTCCTTAAATTCCCCCGTAGCCTTAGGCGCTGATCCATACTTTGGATTTCGAAATTGTCTATACCCAGTGTGGAGACTGTGGAAGGATCGGCAGGAGGAATTAAAACTAAAGGACTCTCTAACGTTTCTTTCCTATATACACATATTGTTTGTATATTTCAATGATACTTCCTGATTCTTGATGATCAGCATGACAGCACTTCCTGATTCTTGATGGTCAGTGGGTTTCGGGTCCAGGTTGCAGATAAGGTACTTGTGGGTTGGGTAGAGGGTCCAGGCGGGTAAGAATAAGGGTTGCGGGTCCGGGTCGCAAAAAATGGACCCGCGGAGGACTCTACTCTAGTTATTCTTGGTATTTTGACCTAAGGGGACCAAGTGGACCTCAACCAAAAATGTCTGAGGACCAATGCTATAAAGCTAACAGCACATGTGCTTTCAAGCTAATGTCATTGGGGGGCCTCTTGAAGGTGTTTCTGATTATTTTGTTCTGCGTCTCTGGTATATTGATTGTTTAAGGCACTGGCACAAGGGGTAAAGTCCAAACTTTCCCCATGTGCCAGTGCCTTCTGTTCTGACCACTTTCTGTTTGTTACTCCTACATAGTACTTATGATCCTAAGAAGATGTTCCAATCCAGGGAAGATGTATGCAGCCAAACTTATTCCAGCTCTGGCTTCTGTGATTTTCCAACTTTACAGATGATTATTTAACCCATTACACGCCTAGCTAAATCTCTGTTGCCACAAGAGTCCTAACCCTTTTAAGTGTGTAAGTTATGGAGTATTTCTGCTGTCGGATACTGTATTTAGCATTAGTACTATTTCCAGCTCACTCTCGGTGCCAAAAATATGCAGCTAGTTAGAGGTGTTCCTGCTGCCGCTGTGTAAAAAT
>CM044447.1:24427300-24444640 GCA_024363595.1 Xenopus borealis | reverse complement strand
GAGAGGTGCTGGCCATATTGGGGGGAGGGTTGGGGAATTGTGGTTGGAATTTCTTTCCCCAAATAATGTGGAAAATGTAAAATCCCAGCAATAAACCCCAGAGAGGAGCGGGGGAACTTAACCCCTGAAGAATAGACAAAGATGTGCTTATTACATTTTGCCTGCACTCTAAGGTTTAAGTATAAGTCTTGGGTACAGTAACTATAAAATTTGCTCTGTATTCACATTTATGTTCTGTCTTGTGTTTCACCAGGCACAGTGTTTCCTATTGTAATCACTTCAAGGACAGTAGAGCTCAGTGAGCAAGGTGAATCTTCAATCGTTTGTTATGCAAATCTTCTGCTCTTGGTCCATACCAGGCCCGGACTGGCAATCTGTGGGTTCTGGCAAAAGCCAGAGGGGCTGCTGTAAGATGCCATAGAAAGTAACTAAGTGGACTGGTGAGGGCTGTTTGGCCCTTTCTGTACTAGGAATGCCAGAGCCTATTTTGAATCCCAAAAAAACCCACTAGCACAGGGCTTCTGCCTATCTATACCAGTTTATGGCATATAAACTACTACCTGGTTATGAGCTGTAAAGAAGTGGCTACTTTACTAATATGTGTATTTTGATTGTAATCTCTTTTGAGCATCGCCTTCTTCACCTTTTGTATCAGTTATAGTCACTATGTAATTTTTAATGTAAACCCATTTATTGTGCAGTGCTGCTGAATATTTGGGCGTTCTAAAAATACATGTAAATAATATTATAAGGCACCAGTGTAGTTTCCCTACAGCCACAGTCATACATTTGCTTGCCATACACAAGCAGCTTTAAGATGTCGATTTAGACTGAGTTGGCAGCATATATGCCCATGTATGAGCCCACTCTGGTGGCTTATCCAGCTGGAGAATGGCCAGAAAAAATCCTTTTGAGGCGTGAACCACATTGGACTCATTGATGTAGCCCTCTCTTGACAACCAGCATATGTGTCTACATCATTTGATCATTAGGTTGTCGGCATTATATTGCCTAGAATAGAACATGGTTGCCAGATCAGTGTGATATCAGAGCAATATATCCCAGCACAAGGCGGCCATATAGGGCAAAGGTCCATATCATAGCATGGGACTTTAGTTGTAGATCCAGCATAATTTGTAGCAGAATGAGCAAAACTAAGTGCTGATTTGGTGAGACCCCCCCTCCCATAAGCTGTGTGAGATGGGGGCCACACAGGCTGTGGCTCCTGAGAAAAAGTTATGCCACACGGGCTGTATATACTCAGAGTAATCTATATAAGATAGGGCCACATGGGCTATAACCCCTTAGAGCAAAACTATATGATATAGGTGCCACACAGGTTGGAGCTCGTCAGAGCAGGTTATATGAGATAGGACAACATGGGCTGTAACTCCTTAGAGCAAGCTATATGATATAGGAGCCACACGGGCTCAGAATATTCAGAATAAGCTATATAGAAGATAGCACCACACAGGGTCAACCCCTGGAACGTTCTTCATGCTTGTCTTGCTCTACAACTTTTTAACATTTGAATGTGGCTCACAGGTATATAGATTGGGGACCCCTGGCTTAGAGCAAGCTATGTGAAATAGGGCCACACAGGCTGGAGCTCCTCAGAGAACTCTATGTGAGATAGGGCTACAGACATACAATGGCAGACAGGTTCAGTTACAATGTCTGTGATGCAAACAAATTCATGCTTACATGTGACATTGTCACCCATAGATGACATTCTAAAGGCTATTGTGAACAAACATGAAGCACTTTCTGCAAAACCTCCCCCATTTATACTCCTCCACCTCCCTCAGGGATTAGACAAGAGCATATTTGTGTGTGGGGGTGCCTTTACGTCCAGTGGCCACATCCGCCATGAATATTCTAAAAGAGTCTAAGCAAACCTACCCCCACCCTTGACTTAACCGTATAAGATGACACCATGGAGGAGATGTACATTGCAAATTAACCCCCAAACTTTACAAATCGTGTTTAAATAAATATATATTGATTCTGAGATGAGCACCCCATGTTTACCTTTATCGTTGATAATCTTCAGTGCTATACCTGCTGTGTATACACCTGATGTGATCTTTACACTTATAATCTTGTGCTTCACACTTCTGTGAAAGCTATTGAAAGCAGTATACTCCTGTCCCTTTTCTATTGCCCACACTGCTGGTTCTGACTGCAAGAACCATTTAAACAAGTAAGCATTAGCCAGATCTCCTCCAGCCAAGACCCCATTTCCCACAATACCTTGCACAGTTCTAAGATTCACCCCAGTGCCGGTCTTAAGCACATTGGACCAATTGGGCCCAATTTGGCCCCGCACTTATGGGGGCCCCGTTCCAGTGCGAGCTCTGATTCCTATTCCCTTAATCCCCCAGTAGCCCAGCCTACCCCTAATCCAGATTGGCCCAGCCCGCTCAGACCGGATTGGCCCAGGCCACAGCTGGATCTAATTGGCCCAGCCCACCCCCAAACTCAATTCAACCAGCCTGCCCCAAACCCAATTGACCCAAATAACAAGTAAAAAATTAATGTATATATAATTCATGGTGCTGCACACACACAGTTTACAGTGGTAACCAAAATTTGCACTTTTTTTTGCGCACATAGATTAAATAAAGGGAACATTTTCTCCCAGTTGCCCAGCCTGCTCCCACCCCCAACTGGCAGCTGTCACTTTTTACAGAGGGGAAAGCAGCCACTATTTGCCCATCCAGCTCTGTGACCCTGCGACAGACATCAAAGTTCCTTCTAGGGGGCCCCGCCAAAATGGTTCCAATTGGGCCCTGCACTTGGTACGACCGGCCCTGATTCACCCACTCTACTGGTATGGCAATCACGGAGCATTGCTTTCAATAGCCATTACATTTAAAACTACCTATAGTCACATGTAAATGAGTTTGAAAAAAGACACACATCTTTTGCCTAAGAAATTCCCGTCCAACGTTCAGCTAGAGTTGTTCATTTACAAGAAGAGCTAAATTGTTCCCCATGCATCACAGTTCCACATACCACTAGATTTGAACATAATGAAATTGTTTTAATTGCTTTACATTTGTCTTAGATAGAAAACATGATGGATGAAGCACAGCAGAGGGAGAGCTTTTTTTTTAAAAAAAAAAAGAAGATTGATAATAATTTGTTTTACTGGTACCTGTATGGGATCTGGGGTTTTCTGTATTTTGGAGTACTATATCTTAAAGGAAGAGTAACACCAAAAAAATTTAAGTGTTTTAAAGTAATGAAAATGTCATGTAGTATTGCCCTGCATTGGTAAAACTGATCTGTTTGCTTCAGAAACACTCATATAGTTTATATAAACAAGCTGCTGTGTAGCCATGGCAGAAACTGAAAAAAAGGCTATGTGTCACAGGTTAAATAGTGGATAACAGGTAATATCATTATGTTCTACAGAGCTTATCTGCTGTGTAAAGGTGGCCATACACATAGAGATCCGCTCGTTTGGCGATGGCCATGCGGGCGGTCAGATCGCGGGACCGCATCAACGAACAGATGCGGCCGCGATCCGACGGGATTTTTAGTCCTGCCCGATCGACATCTGCCCGACTTTCGGCCAGATATCGATCGGTGAAGCCCGTTGGAGGGCCCCATACACAGGCCAATAAGCTGCCGACTTGGTCTGTCGGCATCTTTTATTGGCCCGTGTAAGGCCACCTGAGCCTTTTCTCCTTTGAATGGCTGCCCCATTGCTACACAGCATCTTATTTAAATAAACAATAGTAGTGTTTCTGAAACAAGCACAGCTGTTTTACCAGTGCAGGGCAACACTGCCTTATATTTTTTTTACTTTAAAATGCTTACATTTTTTTGATATTTCTGTTCCTTAAGCCAATTAAAAATAAGGATTGTTTTGCCACCCACTTGGATGTATTCAGCTTAGTTACCATTGAGTACAAGATATGGTTTTACTATTACAGAGAAAAAACATTAGTTAAAATGATTTTATCTTGTAAGTAAGATTGCCACCTTTTTTGAAAATTTTTACCGGCCAGTGGTGGGGGTGGGAACAAAAAGGACGGGGCATGATGCAAAAGGGGCGGGTTGTGAATAAAAGGTAAAATACCAGTGAGTAGGAAAAATTGCTTCCCAAGTGAAACACAAGCAACCATACTTTTGTTTAGTCAGTGCATGCTCAGTAATGGATATACCCATCATAGGGTTGCCACCTTTATTGACAATGCTAGATGAATTATAGTGGGATAGTATAAGGAGCAGGTCATTTGGACATCCTGTGTTATCTGTCTCCATGATGTATTAACATTTGCAGTGGAGAGTCTTTTGCTCATTGATAGTGACAGTAGCATCACAGTGATGATGTAATAATAAGCAAGCAGTTGCACCTACACCGCCTCCTTGCCTTAGTTGATCCTAGTAGTATGCATACCCAGATTTGTGGCAAGACCTCAGCCTAGGGAGGCAAGGGGGCAGCATGCCACCCAGCAATGTTTTCGCAAACACTGAGGGACGCATTGCTATGAACCTAATCACCAGTGCTACAGGCACTCATGTGGGGGAGTACACTCGAAGGGAACCCTCTGGTGTATGGGTGGCCCAAGTAGAAATCTGGGCCTGGTGACAAGAATGTGCACTGATGTCTAAGTATAGAGTTTGGTGCCTTAAAGCAAAACTATACCCCTCAAACAAGAAGGTGTTAGGTGTAGGATATTGCATAAAACAGTTCATATGTAAAATCCTAATTCGTGTAAATAAACCATTTTCATAATAATATACTTTTTTAGTAGTATGTGCCATTCGGTAATCATAAATAGAAAATTGCCATTTTAAAAAATATGGGCCACCCCCTGGGATCGTATAATTTATGGTGCACACAAACATACCAAGCAAACTATACTTGTTAGGTCCCATGAGCCAATTAACAGACAGAGTTCTGTCGTTTGCTTCCACACTTCCACACTACCTCCCAACTGTTCCCTTTTTAGAGGGACAGTCCCTCTTTTGACAACTCGGCCTGCAGTCCCTCATTTGTACTGGAAAGTCCCGTTTTTCTCTTCACTGAACAGCCAGAAACAGGAACAAAGTTTCTAACTAATTGGCTTTTGGCAGAGAGCCCAGAACAATCACATCAGAAGATACTTTTGCAACAATTTCTAGATAAGCAAATAAGTAATTGTAACAATATAAGATAACAGGTCCCTTGGAAAAAGTTAGACTTATAGCTTAAAGGGCAATTCACCTTCATTAGCAAAACTGTAATAACTGAAAAACTTTCATAACCTGCCAAATATTGTAAAATGAACATGGTAATTAGGGGTTGTGACCAAATTTGCCACACTAAGCATGACAACTTTTTTGTCCCTCTTTTTTATTTCCAAAATGGTGGGAGGTATGTTAGAGTGGTAGTGTTTCTGGTCAGGTGATCTCTGTGGCAGCACACAGACCATCAAAACATGTTTCAAGTCAAGAGATGTAAAAGGGCAATATTTACTTAAATATATATTAGACACCGCTTTTCAGTTAATCAGGAATTAACTGGCTACATTACAATGAGTTTCCTCTTTGAACAATGATGGAGAGAGTTAGTGACTTAAGTTGGACCATAGACTTTCCCATTCAGGAACTCAAAACTGGCACAGACTGAAAAAGGAATCACACAAATCACATATTATAGGAAAACAGGATTACAGTATACTTGTAAGCAACCATCAATCTAAATGATAGAAGGTATTGCAAAGCTGTAGTACAAAGCCAGCATTTCAAGGTCCAGAGCTTGCAATTCATAAACCCCTCAGTGACCCCTCCATGCACTGCCAACACTCTCACACCATTACTGGCACCGTGTATTTAAACCCACAGGCTTCTGCTCTTCCTGTCAAAGTTGGAGCTACTTTCCCAGTGTAACGTGATTCATTTCAGTTCATGGTGATGGCATCCTGCCATGCTGTACTCATTCCCTATGCCAGTCACACTTAGTCACTGGCACTGCCCTTAAAGTAGCTCAGTGGGGTTGTTTTGCTTTGTCCAGGTTGTTGTGTATAATTACATTTTCACCCATATACAATTACTGGCATATGCTGGAACCACACCAGAAAATTATCTACAGTATATGCAAATACCCAATATTTGTGTCATAGTAAAGGCAAACAGCCATCCCTAGACTGGGGATGTAAAATAAGAGCTGTGATTGGCTGTATAGTATGGAAGGCTCTGTATGGCAGTACAACTGGTTTTTATACAACCAAAACTTGCCTCTCAGCCAGGAATTTAAAAATATGCACCTGCTTTGAGGCCACTGGGAGCAACATCCAAGGGGTTGGAGAGCAACATGTTGCTTGCGAGCTACTGGTTGGGGACCACTGCTATAAACTATTAAGCCATCTATTTAGCCTGTTTGTTCTCATAGAAATAGGGAATGACCATGAAATAGGCCAAATGTTTAGCAACCCACTGACACCTGGGCCCACCAGGAGCTTTCTTGGTTCCCAGTGGGCCACTGACTACATTCGTTTTTTCATCTGCTAATGGCTACTATACCAACGCTATGGCTAAAGTGCACAAGTGGGGATCATGTAATAAAAGGTGCAAAGTTCACTACAGACCAAGTCATCTGTAGCAACCACTACAATAGATAGCATTCAGTCACCACCTTTGTAAATGTAGGCATCTTACTGGTTGCTACGGGTTACTGCACTGGGGCAAACTTTGAGCACTTTATTACATATAAGAGAAGGCATTTTCATCACTGTTGTAATTACTGCAAAAAGGCTTCAACCCTTTGCTCCAAAGATTCATGTGCAGTTTCAAGTACCAGGAGGTAGCTGTAGTTCTTCCCTGTTTCCATAAAAACAGACCCCCTGGAAAGCTATTTTTTATCCCTGCCAAGATCTCAAAGTCAAAGGAAGATAATAAAGGGTATTTTTGCTTTTATGAGTGTGATAATACACTGCATTGTAAACAACTGTCTGACTCCATATTGTGACTCTATGGTAAATGCACCTTCCTCCTTCATTAGCTCATCCTTAGACTTCATTGCCTTCAGCTGGTAAAAAAAATGCTACACTGGTGGTGCGACACTGATAGTTCAGGAGCAGTACAGTGTCAGGCATAATGGGAGACTTCAGTGTGTTCCCCTTCGTCTGTCTCTTGGGGACTGATCTCAGTCTGCAAACAAAAGCCTAAGGGACAAAAATAACATCCGCGAGATAGCTGGCAGGATAAAGCTTAAGCTAACACATAGATGGTCCCACAGGCGGAGGTCTGTCTGTGAGACTGAACATACATGGCAGTCATTCCTTTAACACAGCAGGTTATCTGCATCTAGATAGAAGGAATCATTGTTGATATTTATGTATATTATATTCTATTTGTAGTATCGCTATAATAACAGTTAACTTAAGCCATGAATACCCTTTATAAAGTATACTCTTTATAACTGCCACTTACCTATGGCATTTATATTGTCACATTATATATTATTCATTAGGGTGAAGATTAGTCACCCCTGGTAAATCTGCTCTACTGTGGGCAACTAATCCTGAAAATGCATTCCCACCGACATTACTGTAAATCACCAATGTTATACATATTTCCTGTGCTTTGCATAGTAGCCTGAAGTTGCAGAAGCATATAATGGAGAGCGTATTCTTTCTTCTTTCTGCAGTAGTGTGCCTTTATATGGTCACAGAACTCCTCAGTTACTTCTAATAACTTAATAATTTACAGTAGGCGGTACAATATCCCTTGAGTGATACTCAAGAGTTCCCTGTATAACTCAGCCTGCAGCCTTGTGCCTTTATATGGTCACAGAACCCCTCAGTGACTTCTAATATCCATATAATTTACAGTTGGGGGTACATTATCCCCTATAATAAATAAGTGACACTCTGAGTTCCCTGTATAACTCAGCCTGCAGCCTTGTGCCTTTATATGGCCACTGAACCCCTCCGTGACTTCTAATATCCTTATAATTTACAGTAGGGTTACATTAACCCATATAATAAATGAGGGGTACTCAGAGTTCCCTGTATAACTCAACTTGCAGCCGTGTGCCTTCATATTTACCCCTCAGTTACTTCTAATATCCTGTAATTTACAGTAGGGGGTACATTATCCCTTATAATACATGATTAATACTCAGAGTTCCCTGTTTAAATTGGCCTTGTGCCTTTATATGGTCACAGAACCCCTCAGTGACTAACAATATCCTTATAATAAACAGCAGGGATACTTTATCCCTTATAATACAGAAATGATTTTCAGAGCTTCATGTATAAAGGCCTTATTCCTTTATGAATTCACAACACTCTTCATTCACTTATAATATCCTTATAATTTACAGTGATAATACATGAGTGATACTCAGAGTTCCCTGTGTAACTCAACCTGCAGTCTTGTGTATTTCAAAGAACCCCTCCTTGATGTCTAATATCCTTATAATTTACAGTAGGGGGTACATTATGCCTTATAATACACAAATAATCAGAGTTCCCTGTATAACGCAGCCTTGCGCCTTTATAAGGTCACAGAACACCTAAGTGACTTATAATATCCTTATAATAAAAAGCAAGGGTACTTTATCCCTTATAATACAGAAGTGATTCTCAGAGTTCCCTGTATAAAGACCTTATGCATTTATGAAATCACAACACTCTTCAGTTACTTGTAATATCCTTATAATACACAAAAGCCGTGAATATCTTGTAAGGGATATGCTTATAAGTGGTGAGTTCTGATGTCATCAGTTATAAACGGTGAGTTCTGATGTCATTTCTGTCACGACTCACTGAAACGTGTGTATTATAATAAATAAAGTACCCACAGTTGCGTTCTGCCTCGTGTTATTATATGGTCATGAAACTCCTTGGTAACTTATAATATCTTGAACTTATATTTACAGTAGGGGTACATTACATTTTCAACAGCATCTTTTTCGGATGAAGCCGCAACATGCTGTGTTCCCATCCGACAGGTGTGTTATTTTGGATGGCAAATGTTTCATGTAGCTTACCCACCAGATTTTTAGTTTCAGTCCTGTTTTATTTTAAACCATCTGAATGTGTTTTGTCAATCTGACACCATCCTACAGAATCTCTCATTTAAGCCCTTTAAGTGTCTGCAACAAGTTGCCGCCATTAGCAGCTCCAACAATCTCATCCAGTACTTCTACCTTTTGAAGTTCCAAACATTTACTTTTGGTCAGCGCCAAAATGACTGTGTGATTTGGCACTATAAATAGAAGCTTTTGTTGCACATTTGTGCAGTTTGTCATTACTTAAATGCTAACCCATTCAATCCAAACATAGCAAATGGATGCGTAAAACTTTAAAAATCTCTTTATGTCGCTTCCTGTAAGTTACATTCTACAGAGCTGGCTGGGGGTAAATGCTGCAGCAAAGTGAGTGCTATAAGTTTAGTTTATGCAAAGCATTTAAAGGGATACTGTCATGGGAAAACATCAGTTAATAGTGCTGCTCCAGCAGAATTCTGCACTGAAATCAATTTTTCAATAGAGCAAACAGATTTTTTTATATACAATTTTGAAATCTGGCATGGGGCCAGTCATATTGTCCATTTCCCAGCTTCCCCCAGTCATGTGACTTGTGCTCTGATAAATTTCAGTCACTCTTTACTGCTGTACTGTAAGTTGGAGTGATATCACCCCCCTCCCTTTCCCCCCAGCATCTAGGGTTGCCACCTGGCCGGTATGTTACCGGCCTGGCTGGTAAAAATGTGGGCTGATCCCAATGTTATTAATAGGGAAAAAAGATAACTATATAGGAAGGCCAGTATTTTTTTCCAGAAAAGGTGGCAATCCTACCAGCAACCTAACAAAAGAACAATAGAAAGGTAACCAGATAACAGCTCCCAAACACAAGATAACAGCCTTTAAGGATACTGATATCTATATATTTATATTCTGTTCCTATTTAGGCAAATGTGTGTGTGTTGCTATGCAGTGTTTCCAGTAGAGTTTACTCCCACACTTACAATGAGCAGCCTGAAGTCTATACAGCTAATTAATCACATAAGCACTAACCCAATTAGATCAACCCCTATAAGCAACTTATAGAGGAGGAATCATAAGAGTGCAGATAATTAAACAGTTATATTGTTTCTACAGGGAGCAGGATATGGGAGAATGTTAATTATTATAGGAATGCAAATAACTACAGGGACCAGAAAGCCACTCTCTTCCAAGATGATGGGAAACACATTATAGGGTGAAACTAATGCATTTAGAGAGGGGTATTAATATGCAAACCAAATATGTAACAGTAACAAGAACAGAGAGTGGCTAATGGAAATGGAAGCACCAAGACAATGGGCAAAGAGAAGGACACTGTGAGCCTGGGCAATGTTTAGGCACTAAATGGAACCTATACCCTGTTTATAAAGGAGTGTGTGCCATAAACACCTTGACTGGTGGGTTCTGGCAAATGCCAGAAGGGCTGCTGTAAGATACCAGTGATCCCCAACCAGTAGCTTGCAAGCAACATGTTGCTCTCCAACCCCTTGGATGTTGCTCCCAGTGGCCTCAAATCAGGTGCTGAATTTTGAATTACTGGCCTAGAGGCAAGTTTTGGTTGCATAAAAACCCACTGTACTGCAAAACATTCTCTCCTGTAGGCTGCCAGTTCATATAGGGCAGGGGTGTCCAAACTTGGCCCTCCAGCTGTTAAGGAACTACAAGTCCCACAATGCATTTGCCTGACTGTGGCTGTCAGACTCCTTCATTGCATTGTGGGACTTGTAGTTCCTTAACATCTGGAGGGCCAAGTTTGGACACCCCTGATATAGGGGCTACCAAAAAGCCAATCAGAGCTCTTATTTGACACCCACATGGACTTTTTCATGCTTGTGTTGCTCTCCAACTCTTAAATGTGGCTTATGAGCAAAAAAGGTTGGGGACCCCTGCCATAGACAGTCAAAATTTAGAGGGCTGTGGTTGTTGTTGAAATGCCAGGGCCTATTTTTAATCCCAGTCCATGCCTGGCCATGAATTCTGCTTTGTTTAACCAAATGAAAATACTGTTATGCATTATAATAAGATCAATTTATAACACATCCATAGGGAATGATTAGGGAATATGACGGGAATGCTTTTGTGTAACCATTAACATTTAATTGTAAGTAATGGTTTCCGTTTTCTCAACTTTATCTTATTATTTTTCTTTCTAGGACACAGACCCCAAGGGCTAAACTCCACGTGAGATTTTTTAGGATGGACAAAATACATACTGCAAATCGGATGCAGGTGCATGGGTCAAAATATAATAGGACTGATACAAAAATCTGATGTGGGAAATTTTCTGTGCAACACAGCTTTCTGACGAGATAACATCTGATGATGTCTGACCAACTTTTTTTCTCATTGAAATACACTGTCAGATTTAGATACATGAACAAACTACACAATTTGACTTAATCTGATCTGACTTTACATTCCAACTATAGGGGTACCAGATTTAGGCGGATTGTACAAATCTTGTGCTGCTGAGTGGTGTTGCATGGTAAAATTATATTAAATCTGATCAAAATCTCCCCCTAAAATCTTGAAGAGGAACTCCACCCAAATTGTTTGCATAATGAAAGAAAATATCATTATAAGCTATTTTTCAATAGACATTTATAAATAAGATTATATATATATATATATATATTTGTATATATATATATAAATATATATTTTGTACTCTGTACAGGTATGGGATCTGTTATCTAGAATGCTCAGGACCTGGGTTTTCCAGATAAGAGGTCTTTATGTAATTTGGATACCTTAAGTCTCCTAAAAAAAATTGTTTAAATAAATCATTATATTTTAGTTGGGATAAAGTACTGTTTTCTTATCACAAAGAAAAAATAAATCATTTTAAACATTTTATTTATTTGATTTAAATGGAGACTATGGGAGATGGCATCCCTGTAATTCAGAGCTTTCTGGATAATGGGTTTCTGGATAATGAATCCCAAGTAATACAGGTATTACTACTTGTTCTGACTCCTGAAATAACATAACCGAAGATAGCTGATTTAGGGCTCTGCCTTCTAATGAAACGTCAGAAAATGAAGCTTTACAATTTACATTATTGCCAATGGGAAAGCATTATCAAGAGATTTAACGCCTGCGGTAGTGCATTTTTAACATGGGTGACAAATCTACCTGTGCCTTAACAGACATGGAGGATAAATAACTTCTGCTAAATCGTTAAAAGGGTCAGAACCAGCAAACAAAAAAGTATAAGCAGATTCAGCTTTCATAGAGCAATTTCATTTACAAATAACCTTAGGACTATTGAAAATGTTTAATTTAATGTTTACTGAAAAGTTGCTTAGAATTATATTTTGTTTCCTAATGCAAAAAATTTTTTGGGTGGAGACCCCCTTTAATTTATGGAATGCTATTGTAATTATGCAATGTGGATGTGGTTTTGTCAAGAATTTGGCTCTCTAAAGAAGCAGGAGTCTCTGAAGAGTTTCCAGTTTTTGAATTTGATTATTGGATTTTGTATTGATTTCATTAAAATGCATTTTGGAAGCTGTTTTGGGGTAAGTGTGATTTGTATTTAAGCTTGCATTGGGCAATATCACTGGCTGTTATCAGGGCCCTACCACCCAAGGGGGTCCCAATTATTCACCCAGTAGTCAATGGGGCAGAGGGCCCTGCAAACAAATAGAATGGCACTACAGTGAAAAAAAAATGACCTGTGGACTCATGACTAGTGCTATGCCCCTGATCCGCCCAGTAATGACCATTAAACTTAGGGTTGGTAGCTATTTCAAATGTTCCTACCATCCAAAGGAGGGGGTTTGAAATGTTAAGTGGGTGGGCAAGGGGGTGAAATGACATCCAAGTGGATGGGGTTATTTTGTGTCCAGGGTGACTTAAAGGGAAACTGTCATGGGAAAACATGTTTTTTTTAAAACGCATCAGTTAATAGTGCTGCTCCAGTAGACTTCTGCACTGAAATCCATTTCTCAAAAGAGCAAAAAGATTTTTTTTATATTCAGTTTTGAATTCTGACATGGGGTTAGCCATTTTGTCAATTTCCCAGCTGCCCCGGTCATGTGACTTGTGCCAGCACTTTAGGAGGCTGCTGTTTTTCCTTCTCAATGTAACTGAATAGTACGCAGTGGGACGTGGGTTTTTACTATTGAGTGCTGTTCTTAGATCTACCAGGCAGCTGTTATCTTGTGTTAGGGAGCTGCTATCTGTTTACCTTCTCATTGTTCTTCTGTTGGGCTGTTGGGTGGGGGAAAGGGAGGGGGTGATATCACTCCAACTTGCAGTACAGCAGTAAAGAGTGATTGAAGTTTATCAGAGCACAAGTCACATGACTTGGGGCAGCTGGGAAATTGACAATATGTCTAGCCCCATGTCATATTTCAAAATGAAATATAATATAATCTGTTTGCTCTTTTGAGAAATGGATTTCAATGCAGAATTCTTTGGGAACAGGACTATTAACTGATACATTTTGAAAAAATTTTTTTTCCAATGACAGGATCCCTTTAAGTAGTTATCAAGGAAGAGAAAAGGTGACAGTTGGATAAAGTGGAAAGGCCAGGAGCTTAATTTGTGACTTGAGAGTATTACAAATTTACAAAGAATTACATTGCTGGAATATTTGTCATACTGGCAACCTTAATTATTCTACAACCCAACTATGACTACAGTACTCCCTGATAGAGGTCCTGGGTGCTATTGTGATGAAGGCTATGAAGGACAAATTAGCCAGAGCAAAAATCATGGCAACATCTGTAAGTAGATGTCAGAGGGGCTGTTTAAGATGCCATAGACCAGTGTTCCCGAACCAGTGGCTTGTGAGGGCAAATGTCAGAGGAGCTGTTTTAAGATGCCAAAGACCAGAGTTCCCCAACAATGTGGCTTGTGAGCAAAATGTTGCTCATCAACCCCTTTGATGTTGCTCTTAGAGGCCTAAAAGCAGGTGCTTATTTTTTCATGTGCCACCACAGGAACTTTGTCCATATTTGCATGCTCCCCAACTCTTATACATTTGAATATGGCTCAAAGTTAAAAAAAAAAAAGGTTGGGGACTACGGCAACAGACAGTCACTGGTTATTGGACCTATGGGGCCTATTCAGAATCTCATTTGGTAAGTTGGCACAGCTGAAGGTCAGGGTGAGTATTTAAGGTACTGGAACTACAGCAGGAAGAAATTAACAGTGTTTTTATGTATCCCTAATCAGCTTATGAGCTAAGTGGGGCCCAGTCTAACCAAACACTGGACAGTCATTGAATGGAAAAAGTCTGTAAAAAGGGCGGTATGTACAATTTCATATGATTCTTTAGTATATCTTTTATTGCTATTCATTCATAACTTTCATCTCAAAAGGAAAACTATACTTTCTGAATGCTTAGCTAGCAGATAAAATTTGTATATACGTATCTGTAAATATTGCATATCTTTTCCCATGAGCCACCATTTTGTGATGTCCCCTCAAAGGTCAACTGACATTAAATAATGCAGCTTTAAAGGAAAACTATACCCCCCAACAAGGAAGGTCTCTAAAATTATATTGCATAAAACAAAACTCTGCTTCATGTAAAAAAAAAACAATTTCATAATAATATACTTTTTTAGTAGCATGTCCCATTGGATAATCATAAATAGAAAATAACCATTTTTAAAATAAGGACAGCCTCCTGGGATCGTATGATTCAACAGTGCGCACAAACATACTAAACAAACTACAAAGTTAGGTCACATGAGCCAATTAACAGACAGAGTTCGGTCTTTTGCTTCCACACTTCTTCCTGTTACAGTCAGAGTTGAAATATTTCAGGTCAGGTGATCTCTGAGGCAGCACACAGACCAACTAGAAATGGTGGTTCAAGGCAAGAGATGTAAAAGGGCAATATCTGTTGCTCAAGTATTCATTTTCGGGGTATAGTTTTCCTTTAATTGTATCAGGAAGTGTGTGAGTAAAAGACACAGTTAGTCTAATCATTGGCTGACATAACTTAGCAAGTTAGTGTGCCCTTGGTTTCTATGTGAGAACTATTCCCTCATAAATCACCTATCAGGAAATAACTAAAATAGGAAGTAGTGTGGGCGTAAAAGACACAGCTCTGTCCATTTATTGGCTGAGGTAACTTAGCATGTATGCGTGCCCTTGGTTTGTGTGTGAGCACAGTGCCTTATACAAGGCTAGAGGGTGGAGCTTAGTACTGAGACTGCAAGACAAGTAGAACACAAAACTGTTATCTCCCCAAGTAGAATAGGCTGAAAAACATTTAGTATCATTATATTTACAGCAAGCTACAACTTTGTTGTGAAGGTGGTTTCTGAGCACAATCACTCTCAGTGGGAATGTGACTGAGGGGCTATATGAGCAGGCAAACTGGACATTTCAGATCACTCAAGTCAGGCAGTCAGCTGTAGCCTTTAGTTCTGAAGGACATAACTGGGGGTAAATTTCCTCCTTGACAAATACACTGTAAATCATCCTGCGTGTCTTTGCCGTTACAGCTGGCCAACCATTCAGTGTCGGACTGGCCCACAGGGATACCAGGAAAACTCCCGGTGGGCCCAGATGTCAGTGGGCCCCTTTGCTTCTAGCCATTTGGCCTTTTTCACAGTCATTCCCTATTTCTTTTTGGTAAAAAGATGCTTACTAATTGAAGAATAGAGTATAGTAAATAGATATAAAAGACTAGGAGAAAAAAGAGGTTGAGCGAGGAGAGGAGGAATAATAGTTTGGAAAGTGGGTCCAAGGTCTAAAGTTTTCCAGTTGGCCCCTGGTCTAAGGTTTTCTGGAGGGCCACTGGCATCCCAGTCCGACACTGCAACCATTGGGTTGTTACTGTGCCAATACCTAAAAAACTATTTTGTGTAGATAGAATATTATTGAATGTGAATGCATGGGATATTGCTTGGATTAGCTGCACTGTAATCCCATGCTGTTCTGTACAAATCAGTTCTTGGTATATTATGCAATTCAATGGGCATGTGATCCTGCTACTTGTTAATTTGTCTTAGTAAACATACCCCCCCCCCCCCCCCCCCCGCAGCACCACCACATGTTGGCATAACGTTATTCAGAGCCCGTGATTGCAGAATACAGGGAGGGGACATTTGGCAATTCTTCCACGTGTTGGCTAGATTTGCACTGACAACTAATGCTTGCCTGTCAGTGGGGCAAATCGAACTGTTAAGGGGCTCCAGTGGCCACAGAGACCAGTCCTTGTAGGGGTAACGTATAGTAGGGCACAAAGGCAGCAGCAGAGCAAAATGGCAGCAGTAATATTTTTACCCATTCTGCAGTCACGTCACATTTCTGCAATCTGTTCTAGCGTAGCTCAGTGCTCCTGGCTTCCTGCGGGAAGACTATTATACCACTCTGAGCTCCTAGAAACCTGCACAAAGGGAAATTTCTTCCACACAGCAATTTAAAAATAGCACACACATTTCGGAAATCTTCATCTCTGCCAAGGCACGTAAACTTTTCTATGCAAACTGTGTGTCACTAAATATTCAGCTATAGTTTTCTTAGACAGAGCAGTGGTTTTATACTTTATACTGAAAGTATGCCACATGACACCACCAGCATACCTTGCAGCCTTCAGCAGGCAACTTGTCTGCATGTGGGTAAGGCTATAAGTGACTTAAAGAGAATATCTGCTCTATATATAATAATTAATACATTTATGTCTCCTTATAATGGTCTTTATGCCTCCATTTGCATCCCTCCCAAGACAGATCTGGCTGCCCTACTCACCAGCAGTTGTATTTTGATTTGCTGCTTCATTGCGGCTTCATTATCTGCATGCCTATCTTAAGTCTAAGATGGAGCTCACTGCATTCACACAGAGTAACAAGGTTCAGAAGGGAGATAATGCCAGCTAGAGTGGTATATTATTCACTGGGTGTAAGTGGGCACACTTACAATAATAGCAGCATGGTTAAAATAAACACATAACAAAACCTCCCAGAAAGGTGAGCCCCCTTCTTTCCATCACATCAGTTTAATGATCCATGTACAGACAAAGTGCTGCATCATTTTTAACCCCCTACCCCCTAGAATTTTGTTTCAGTGTGTATATGAATGGGACCTTTGTGAGACAGCGCATTTTTGTGAGACGGTGCATTTTAATTACACCAGAAGTGGTAAAGTTAATATTTATTTGTTTAATTTTCTGCCGTGAATTACTCAGTTCAGTGTCTTTTACGTTGGATGCTCACATATGCTCAAGCAGTCACTTTATGGTACAAATCTTTCTCATCATTGCCTAGTAAAACCAGGGCCAGGAACTAGGGGTAGGCAGAGTAGGCGGCTGCCTAGTGCTCAGTCGTAGGGGGGTGCACTTTTGAAGGGAAATAATGTTTTTTTTT
>CM044447.1:24360244-24390533 GCA_024363595.1 Xenopus borealis | reverse complement strand
TTTTTGAAATAAGTTTTATTACAAGTCATGTGCTCATTACTAAAATCAATAAGTAGTCATTAGACTGAGTAGTGTATACCTTACCAGTATATAAGTAGTCCAGCATCAGGAGACAGTAGCATATTCATTATCAGTGCATTAGTGCTCCAGTATCAGTAGATTGAGCAGTTTATACATCATCATTTTATAAGCACCACAATTTTGGTAGACTTGGTAGAAGCACAATATATAAGTACCCAGGTATCTTTCAATGCAATACATACCCCAGTATAATTTCACTGAGCATGTGTTTATTATAAGTATAGACGTAGTCCAGTATTGTTACACCAAGCACTGATCATTATCATCAATATGGAAGCTCTGTAGTACTGATCATTGCCAGTGTATATATACCCGCCCGTATTATTAAAGTCTGGCTTTGCTTTAACTCATTGCATAGTGCTCATGCACATTAGTCTGATGCATATAAAGCTCTACACCATGGATGCTTCCTGTCCCTCTTAAGGTCTGAGATTCAAGTACACTGTCAATAACTAATACCCAAGTATCCTCATTTACATATTCCCCTTACTTCTCTACCTCGTCTCTAACTATCACATTCTCTTCTTGTTCTAGGAATTTCTGTGTGTATGTTGTAGAGAAGAATGTGACCTGCACACAGCAGGATGGAACAGAACCATATATCAAAGCCGAGTATCTCAAATGTACCTGGGGACCAAAATGTCGAGGGACCGTTATGTGAGTGCATACTTTTGTTTAGCTAACCAACAGAGAATCACTAAACATCACAGGGTCACCTATTTAAATGGTGTGAATAATATTTAAAGTCAGTGTAATGAAGAGCATAGTTCCACCATCCCACAATGCTTTACTGACCCTACTGAGCTCTTCTCTACTAATCTGTACAGACCTGATGATGTTGGCAATGACGTCACTGGTATAGACCACCTGCAAAGCAGAAACAGGCTATTGACACTAGCATGCTGCTCTCAGTGACCCACAATGGATTTCCCAATTAACCCAGATAGCCTTTTAAAGGACTGCTTCTTCCACTCTAGCAGGTGCTGATATATGTAATTTTAATCACCCCACTCACAAACACAAAGGGGCCTTCTGTAAAATAAGAAGTCACTTGCCATATTGTTTTAAAACCAACATGGCCACAAAAAAAGCCAACGAATATAGGACTCCTACACCATGGAATTGTGGGAAATGGCATGCAATTAGTCTCTTGGCCTTATAACCAAAGGAATGGGGAGCTGTTACAATAATAAGGTCATGGTCCATCTTCTTCCTCTAGATGTTGTCCAGTATGAATAGTAGACTAATACCACATATAACTTTCCTGTGCAGACTACAACCCTCTTTTTTCTTCCCCATTTCAACATAACAACCGCAAATCCAGTCCAATCAGAGCAATGAGAACAAGCATCTGACTTCTTCTGACCCTAATAGATTATGGGAAACTTAGCATGTGCCTGTATTAACCTTACACATTCTATGATGCAAAGCTAGTTGTGGCTTTGCATGTTGAAATGATTATTTATAGGAGAGGAATTCTTCACCTTAATGTCTTTTCCCATAATTTTTTCACACTTAAAGGTATAGGACACTCTACAGGCCCAAGTATAAGATTGGGTACAAGGTGGTGACTGAACTAGAGTGGCGTTGTTGCCCTGGGCACACTGGAGATTCATGTCAAGATGGATCCATCCCTCAGTCTGGTTTCCTGCCTCCCTACCAAGGACCTAAAGCTGGCCCAGCACATAGGCCTTTTCCTCCACCCAAAAGCCCTCCAACATACAATAATCTACATCCAGAGGGTCTTCCTGGGGCCCCCATTCCTCCAAGCAAAAATGGCTTTGGTAAGTAGTATAATGAACACAACTAATTGGTTTGATAAACTCTCTTTAACTGAAGCTCCCAGCATCCCCAGCAAGTCAGGATGTTGGCAGCTGCATCTTACCAAAATTTTTAGCTAGTTTTTAGACTCCGTAATATAGCCCCCCCTAAAATCTCAGCAAGCTTGAAGAGCCTCCTCATGTTTCAGCCATACCCAGAACAATGAGTGTGGCACATGTTTGGATTTGTGGTTCCGACAAAAGGACCCTGGGTTTGTGGTTGGTACACTGAGTTCTCACAGCCTTGACCTTTTCAAGCCATGTCTGATCATGTAAGTACGAGTTCAGGCCAGTACTAAAAGCTCCACATTGTCTAGCACTTTGATGTGCAACATTACGTTCAGGGATCCAAGTAACGCAGCCAACAGATTCAGAACATACCACGAAAGCTAACACCACATCAGAACACCTCCGAACCTCATGGCTGGGATCATGTAATCAGTCAGAAAATGTCTCCCCTGCCAATATAAAACCTGTGACCCACTTAATAAACTTGTTAGATTAATATCATATTTCTATTTAATTTGTCAATACTAAATTTCATTTTGCACTCAAGAGCCCTGAGCAACAGTTATTATAGACAAGGTTCCTAGCATTTGTCTTACGAAATATGGTCATGTAATTCCAGATGTGATATGTAGCATAGGGATACACAACTTGGTCTATAGTGTATAGCATAATATAGTAACCTTGACATCTACATTACAGGACTAGAGATAAACTGTTGTTTAATAAGAAATTAACTCTGAAAAAAAATGTACGTTAAAGTGGATATGATTGTTACTTGTTCATGTGTGCTGTAGATTCCTATTTCATATAGACCTGTGACAAGTCCCTTCTTATCACCAAATTTCTGCAGTGTTGTTAATAAGGTTCTGGTTTTCCCCTCGCAGGTCGAAAGATGACTTCTGTATTTGGAGAACGTATGGACCGCGTAGAGGAAGAGGTCCGACGCCTCTCTCAATCCTATGAAAGTCTGCAGGGAGTGGTCAACGGTCTGGGAGATTCTCTACGTCTTTCTATCCAAGAGGATACAAACAAGATGATTGGCTCCCTTATCAACAGTCCCAGTTCTGCCTCACAGTCCTCTGTGGGATTTGGAGTGATCCCTGATGCACTTGCTGAAGCACCCCACATCCCTGGAGACATCTCAGGAAAGGTAGCTGAAGTATCTGATATTTTACGCACCAAGACTGAACTGCTGGATGAGGTCAATGGAATGGTGATGGGACATGAAGCTCAACTGAAGCACTTGCTGGAAGCAGCAAAACCATCGCCTCTCACCTCCACTGAACTACTGGATCAGTATCTAGAGGGTAAATTAGCAGAGTCCAGAGCACAACTGCTGGAAGGCCTAGAGACACGTTTACAGATCATCCAAGGGGCATGCGATGTTAAGGTGCAAACAGTGAAGAAAGAATGCATAGATGGGGAGCAGGCTGCATCCTATAGGATTCAGCAGGAAATGGATGGCAGAGAAGTGGAGATGAGAAAGGAGATGTCTGCTCTGAATTCCAAAGTGATTGGGTTTAGTGCCCCTGAAGGCTGTTGTGGAAAAGTTGAGAGTCTTATTAAACGTGTAGAAGAATTAGAACGTGGCTTTCGACAGCTCACTGAAGACCACCATAGCCTGAGCCAAAAATTGGATGTGGAGATTGCACGAATTATGGTAGAACCTCAAGTTAATATGAGATTAGATGATGTTGAAAGCAGACTGAACCTTACAGAGGAAGGCATTAGGAGGTGCTGCCAAGAAGGAGGGGAGAATGGTAATTTCCTAGCTGAACTGGATGGAGTAAAAGCCTCTGTAGATGACAAGATGAGAGTTTTGGAGGAGAGGCTGCTCACTGCAGTAGGAGAGCTGGGCAATGCCACAATTCCACTGGATGGGGCTGTGATGCCATTGCTTGATGCTCAGATCTCTGACTTGCGTAGGGAGGGTATGGAGGGCATGTCAGGAATTCAGAGCCGGCTGACTGCTGTTGAGGAACTGTGTGCTACTGGATGCTCTATGTCTGGTGGTGAGTCCATCACTGACATCCACAATGAGCTTTTGCAATGCCGCGAACAGGATCAAGACCTTCGCACCAAACTGGACCACCTAAACAACACTATTCTGGGTATTCAAAGACATCTTGAAATTCAGAAGGAAGAGGCTATGCTAGGAGAAATCACTCTCCTACAGGTAAACCTGCGGAGTGTGGGAAGGTCCTTACACGGCCTAGAGGAGACAGTAAATAAGTATGCAGATGCTGTTGTCCAGGTAAACACCACAGCAGAGGAACGGGGCACTCGTCTAAATGAAGAGTTAGTTTCTGTGCAAGGCCAGGTAGAAGGGCAAGGTTCACAGATCCGAACAAGTCGAACACAACTTATGGGTCTGCGTGGGGATATGGAGAGGATTAAGGCTCGTCTCGCAGGGCAGATGGGAACCTGCCACGTCATTGCTCGTGATCTAAAGGGAGAGGTGTCTCAAGTTGAGCGCAGGTTAAAGCAAGTGGAGGGCTCTTGCCATGGGCAAGAAACAAGCCTCTTAAACTTCCTGGACCGTATTAACAGTACCCTGGCCTCCCATGAGCATGATTTGGCTTCCCTCAGACAAAACTCAGTCAACCAGCAGGCACCAAGCCTGGCACTGCCACCTACCACTGCTGCCACACCAGGGAAAAAGTAGCTGAAAAGAACCAGGTGGACGTAACATTCTTGAGTGCCTCAGAAAGAACTATGGGGTTAGGCATTGATATGCACCAGTGGGGAACTGCACACAGGAGGGAACATTAAAGAACAAGTAAACGTTTTTTTTTTCTATCTCTAAATTTGCTCTAAACAGCCCCTCAAATTAATGTACCTTAGACCCTGCTGCAAGTCTGCTCTGGTTTCTGTGTTATCAGCAGCTTGTTTCACCTTCTTCCTGGTGCAGAGTGAAGCCCAGCCCCTTAGCTTTCTGAGCTGACCTTATATCTTGGACTAGTCCAGGAGATCATTTGCATACTATGACATAGCAGAGAGCAGTGTGTGTAGCAGCTTTTGCTTGGGGAAACTAGCTTACTAATGAAACACTGGCTCCCTCTTCCTCTCTATTGTGGAACAGCAGCAAATGGACTGCTCAGTAAACTAAGGGGCTGGGCTTCACTCTGCACCAGGAAGAAGGGGAAACACAAGCTGCTGATAACACAGAAACCAGAGCAGACTTGCAGCAGGGACTAAGGTACATTAATCTGGGGGGCTGTTTAGAGCAAATTTACAGAAAGAAAAAGAAAAACATTTACTTTTCCTTTAAACAGCAAACATACATTGATACTGTGGTTAGAAATATCAGACTGAGTGGACAGACAAACCTGCTCCGTGGGAGAAACAAGAGGTTCTAAGTGTTTGGTGCTAGGGCATTATACATCTATATAAAGGGATATTTCTCAGCTGTGCCTTTATCTATGGACTCTCACATTGTGGTTCTCTGCCCTTTATTTATCTAAAAGTAAAAATTAATGCATGGTGCCTTGTTGGTACACTGTGCTGTAATGAGCTTGTTTTTCTTGGGGAGTACAATGCAAAAGGAAACTCAGATATAATAACAAGTCTGGGGGAAACAAAAGAGTGACGCCGGGACAGTGCCAGGACTGGCATACTGAAGGCTTGTAGATAATAGATCACTATCAGCCCATTCTGCACATTCCCAAAGTCTGTAATTATTTATGTCATAAAGACCATGGATGCCAAACCCATAGTTCTACAGCTGTTGCTAAGATAGAACTCCCATCACCCTCAGCAATGTATTGGTAGCCACAGGTCCAGCTAATAAATAGCATTCATCTGTATTTCATATCTTTCTGTGTAACACAGGTGCCCCCTGCTGGAATATGGGATAAAACAGACAGTTGTATGCCTGGCGCTGCAGACGGCTTAATTATTTATAAGGTCAAAGGGCAACCACCCCTACTGCCTCCCAATTACCTGGGCCAAAAAAACCTTCTAAACCCTTTTCTCTTTATGTATAATTTTTAATGGGAGTGTGCAAGATCTGAAACAATACTGGGGTATATTATTATTATGTAATGTTCTTTTAACACTCAGGAACTTGAGGAATAGCCACTGTTTATTCATAGTGAACAGCATCCCCAGCTGTTTTACTGTCGACACTGGCTAATTCCAGCTACAACATGGCCATTCCAAGTTCTCAGTAGCCCATATTAATATGAGTTTATGGATATCACACAATATGGTCCATTTATAAAGAAGTTAAAGTACACAAGTGCAGTTTCCAGTTGCAGCAAATTTGCAGCCACTGATTGATTGTTATGAGTAACTGCCCAGGAGCAAATTAGCCCAGTCTTGGTAATTGAGACCCATTGTCAGTTGAATGTACTAGATTTAAGTAACAATTTTAAAATACACCCCCGAACAATTTAGGTCTCTATAAATAAAATATTGCACAATACAATGTATATACAATATATATTTTAAATGAGAAGGAAAGGCTAGAAGAACTTGGGGGTGCCAAATGTTAGGCACCCCCCCCAAGTGTTTGTATTGACTTACCTGTAACCCTGGTGCTCCTATCGGAAGAAAACTGCTGGGGTTATACCAGTGAGCACCACAGAGCGATCTACTTCCGTCTTCTTCCTTTGCACATGTACAGTAGAGTGAAAAGTCAAACTTTAACTTCAAAGTCGGCTATTTCGTTCTACTGTACATGTGATTTCCCCGGGAAATTCAAAGAATGAAAAAGACGGAAGTGGATTGCTCTGTGTGCTCGCTAGAATAACCCTGGGTAAGTGCAGTTTTCTGCCGATTGCTAACATTTGGCAACATCAAATGCTTCTAGCCTTTCCTTCTCCTTTAAACCCAGCTTGATCTAAATAAACCATTTCCATAAAAATATACTTTTTTACTAGTGTGTACCATTGGGTAATCCTAAATAGAAAATTGCCATTTTAAATATTAAGGGCCACCCTCTGGGACCATAATATTCACAGTGCACACAGACAAATCAAGGGGACAGATACATATTAGTTTGCAAGAGCCAATTAATGGAATAAATTCTGAATTTTACTCCAGGTGAGATCAGATGATTTCTAATAGAGCACACAGACCAACACAAAATGCTGGCTCAAGAAAATGATGTAAAAGAGCAGTTTAGTAATATTCTTTAATTGGCCACTTAATATGATATAATCTGTTAGTTAAGTATTCATTTAGGGGGTATAGTTTTCCTTTAAGTAAAGTATTAACACCTCTATTACACAACTGATTTCTTGCAAGCTGACAAACAAGTTACAGTGTTTTCTATGGAGAAAGCCTAATAGACTGCAAGTAGTTGCATATCACTCTTTGTACACAGAGTCTGATATTATACCAGAAAGGTAATTTAATAAATGCAGTAGATCTGAGCAGGTCACTAGAAATATCAGGTGATAGACTTCAGTTAGTTATCTGTAAAAGACCCAAATGCCAAGAATCAATATACAAATCCAACATTGAATTTGTAGCATCAATTTCTCAACTGGAGTCCTTCGGTCTTCCACAGTTGGTGCATGCTGGAGGTTTCAGTTCAACAACTGCAGGAAAGTCACTCCACTAGAGCACCCAAGGAACAATCCCTTATAACTAAGCCTGGGTCTGTCCCTTTGTCAAATGCATCCCTGACCCAAAGATGAACCGAGTGAATGCTTGATGGCATCTAATTTGCACAATAATGAATGGCTGTTACCAAAGCTCAGTTCTCTGCAAGAAATGCCAGGTCTGTAAATATAAAGTTGAATACTGAATACTGCATCCAGTGGTTACTGTAGGACGATACTAGGACTTATAGTTCAGCAATAGGTGGGAAGTCTCAATTTGCAGGTGTGCAACTGCTGGCTTGATACCAAAGGATTGAGTGGGTTGACCAGATGTTCTGGCATCTACATTGGGTTAGGTTGAGATCACAGTAACTTTTAGCTGTACTCTTCAGCTGGTCTTCCTGTGCCTTAGTGTTGTGAAGGGTCATACCCCTCTGAAGATACTATTGGCATAGTATCCAACAGATTGGAATGCGGGACAATGGATCTATACTATACAACAGGACATGCACTTGCACAGCAAACTTTTCCACTGGGGTTGACCCCAGCAGGAAGTGTCTGCAAGGGCCAATAATCCTCCATTCACCAAGACTGCAGAATTATCTGTCCCACGACAGGCCATACATGCCCAGTTGAACAGCCACCATGGTTGAAAGTGGCCAATCCTGAGCATATATGCCACCTTTAAGCAAATTGTTTAAATTTTTCTACAGCAGGTGGCAATGACAGACAATGTATGTGGTGGTCCAAATACCTCATGGGCCATAGGTACTTCACCCCATAGGTTTGGAGATGGAGGCTTTTACTATGTTGCCCCTTCTTCATCTCCACAACATCAAATGGAACAAGTTCTTGGTTGCTACTTTGGTAGCCTACATGTTTGTTGTATTTTCTTTTTATTCATAACCTCTCCCATCTTCTATTTATGCTTAACTGTCTGGTTGCTAGAGTCAGTGGGACCCTAGTGACCAGATAATAGATTCATCACCTGGAGCACCTGGTTTAAATAAAAAAAGACTAATTGCATGAAAGATCATGTGCAGAGGGTAAACCCATGGATGAAATGCAGTGCCCTTAGAATGTTGCCATAAGAAGAAGACTGCTTTGGATCACTCAGTCCCTTCATTAATAGGGACCCCGCAACGTCACTCCACTTTATGCCAGTCTCTCAGACTTGAATATCCAACTAACACAGGAGCCATGGGTTTCGTGATTTTCTCTTTTACAAAATGTTGAATATTATTTGTTAAAAACAATTTACATGAAATGCTGGGTTCTTTTTGTATTATTTGTTAAATATTTTTCATATGAAGTGTCTCTCTGATTTTGAAATAAACAGGTCTTTGGTTAAACTAAAACAAATCAGAGTTTGTTATTTATAATGTAATAAGAGTCAGTGTTATAGAAGGGGGGGTGAGAGATGAGCCCCCATACAGGATAAATAATATCCTATTTATAGACAGGGGCTATTAATAGAACGGCAGGAAAGTATTTGGCCAAAGCTTATTGTGCACATTAAATATTATGAATGCATTCTGTACATTTCTGTAGCAGGAGTTACTTGTATTAAGAAAAGTATTTGATTAAATTCTCCAATGGCCTATTATCCCACTGCTACTATAGGAACCCCCTACTATACCTGCTATCCCACAGTCCAAATCCCTTCACAGAGACTATTATCCCACTGCTACTATAGGAACCCCCTACTATACCTGCTATCCCACAGTCCAAATCCCTTCACAGAGACTATTATCCCACTTTTACTATAGGCACCATCTCTCCCTACTATACCTGCTATGTCACAGTCAGACCTGGACTGGCAATCTGTGGGTTCTGGCAAATGCCAGAGGGGCTTCTGTGAGGTGACATAGAGAGTCACACCTTAGTGGGCTGATGGGGGCTGTTTGGGCCTCTTTGTGGGCTGTTTGGGCCTCTTTGAACCTGAAATGGCAGGGCCTATTTTGATTCTCAGTCCAGACCTGGTCACAGTCCCTTCCCAGAGTCTATTATCCCACTGCTACTTCAGACACCACCTCTTCCTACTATACCTGCTATCCCACAGTCACACTCCCTTCCCAGAGACTATTATCTCACTGCTACTATAGGCACATCTCTCCCTACTATACCTGCTATCCCACAGTCACAGTTCCTTTCCAGAGACTATTATCCCACGTTTACTATAGGCACCAGGTCTGGACTGAGAATTAAAATAGGCACTGACATTTCAGTACAGAGGCCCAAACAGCCCCACCAGCCCACTAAATACTTACTTTCTATGGCACCTTATAGCAGCCCCTCTGGCATTTGCCAGAAACCACAGATTGCCAGTCTGGGCCTGATAGGCCCAATCTCTCTCTACTATGCCTTCTGTCCCACAGTCACAGTCCCTTCCCAGAGACTTTTATCCCACTGCTACTTCAAACACCATCTCTCCCTACTATACCTGCTATCCCACAGACCCTTTCCAGATACTATTATCCCACTGCTACTATAGGCACCATCTTGCCCTACTATATCTGTTATCCCACAGTCTCTTACCAGAGACTATTTTCCCACTGCTACTATAGGCACCATCACTCCCTACTATATCTGCTATCCCAAAGCCATAGTACTTGCACATGTAAAAATAGGTTTGATTCTGGAGAACCATAACAGACGTTCTAACTTTTATTTCCATAAAAAATTCACTGGCATCAAGTATGATTCCAAACCAGTTAAATACTAGCTAGGTGGCAACCCTAGGGACAAAGAGCTTTATAAATGGAGTGACGTGGCCTCTGGACCAGTTACCAGTCAATAGCCATATAAAGCAGATATGTACTTATAGTACAAAATCACAATAACTGTTTACCCCTGAAATCTTAAAACAAACACACGGGGCACAGAGAGAAGACACAGGAAGCCAGGAGCAGCTCTGCTTCCTGTAGAACAGGAGGCAGTAATGTTACTCAGTTCCACAAAGGTTTAAGCTGAACTATACATTCAAATGGCACCAGATAGCCCTGCCTGCAGAACCCTACAATGTCCAATGGAGGTGCCACGCTGCACAGTGATAGGAAAGTCTGTTTATATTGTACAAAACATGAGGAGTTAAATGTCCTTATGTACAAGGTAGGGATATCTGAGTTGTATATCAGCAGGTGGCAGATCTCTCAGTGCTAGGAAACCTGTGCAAATTCCTCCTCACTGAGACTGGGCAGTAGGTCCCTCCAGAAGGAAAAGTGGCTGAACTCTGGGGAAAGCAGCGCAGAGGCAGAACAGCATGTGGTTGGAGGAAACATGACATTGACCACTTCACTTAATGCAGAGTACCTAGAGGAGGAATAGTGATGAGAATCAATAGAGTGAATAAAGAATATATTGGTGGTAGGGGGATAAAAAAGGAGAATAAAGGAACATGGGGGAAAGTGGTTACACTTATGATTTTTATTAGTGCCCCTATTAAGAAGGAATTCTAGGAGATATGCAATACCCTGTTCCCTTTAACATACTATTTATCATACAGTGATACCTCTGTGCCCCCAGCACCAACTGGACTCAGTATTATATTCTAATCCTTCATTATGAGCATGGATGAGCATGTTGTTGCTCTATTCTAAATCCAGGGACTAGTCCGATTGCCATTTTGGAGTCTGGAAGGAATTCCCCCCCCCCCCTCTGAGACAAATTGGAGAGGCTTCAGATGGGGTGTTTTGCCTTCCTCTGGATCAACTAGCAGTTAGGCAGGTTTAAAAAAAAATATAAAAGGTTGATGGCCATATTTCTTTTTTCAATCTAAAGTACTATGTTACTATGTAAAGTAATTTAAGTGCTCCTTCTCATTATACTTACAATTATTGCTCTCCTTTTTTATTCCCTGACCCTTCAATCACCCTCTTTCTGCTCTATATTTTGGCCCAGTAGAGCCAATCAGAATTCAACAGTCAGTTTTTGCATGTCACCAACACATGCCACCTGTTTCTTTTATGACTTGACAGTTATAGCTGGGGGCTGGTCCACCTTTACCTACATCTATCACATAATAATCTATATCCAAAAGAAGAAAATGGGGAGGATCACAGGGATTTAGTAGAAGGAGGAACTCTTTAAAGTCATAATAAAATCTGCTCCAGAGTCTCCCTTTAACCAGGTACACCAACTTACGAGGATTTAAAGCTGGGATTCAGATCCTGAGTTAATTCTCCCTTTGTGTTCACAGTAAAGATTCGAGATTCCGGAACTCCCACCTCCCTATAGGCCAAGACGTCCTGTGGGGATTGGATGAGAAGTATCTTTATAAAGATGATAGGTGAGAGTAAATAGTACAAGGTGAATTATACAGGTCAGGAACACCTTAGTTACTATCTAGTAACACCTTAGTAAACCTATATTCTTTTTAGTAGGGCGAACGTTATGTATCAGAATATACAGTACATAAGCACAAATGCTCATTCTTCTTCCACCATAAACCTTCTGCTACCAGGGCCAGAACTAGGGGTAGGCCGAAGAGGCACATGCTTAGGGAGCAAAGCTTGGGGGGTGCAAGGAATGTACCTCATAAGCAGCCTACCCCTAATCTGCCACTGAAAAAGGTTAAGCGGGTACCCCAGTTCTCTAGGGACCCACTCACAATATACAACATATATATATAAAATATAGAATATAAAATCAGGATACAAGGCTGATTAGGAATTAATTCAGATTCACCTTATAAAACCAGGGCCACTATATCTTACTTTTGCCTGAAATCATGTTCTGTGCTGGCATTAATATTTTATGAAGAAAATTGCCCCCTGCTGTAAAGAGTACCATTTAATGACTCAGTTGGCTGCCTGTCCCGATTGGTTCATACCACTCCCTATGAGTTGCTTGGTCATCCCCTATTCTGACTTTATTATAACACAACAGGAGCAATAGGGTAAATGACAAGGAAACAGGTTAGCCAGCTTGAGACAATGGCAGTTTGTCCAAAGCTGATACCTTCACTTCATCTTTAGGGAGAACAAGCAATTGGCCTTGAAGGTCTGTTCAAACATCAGAAATGTCAGCATTCACTTATCCTCCCAAACTACACTTTGGTTTACCCATGTCCCAAAGCTCTTAGTATACTGGTGTGCCTCTTGCTTACTTACATTGGGTCTGTTCCCAAAAGCAGCATGGAATGGATGTGGCTCTGGGAAGAGCTGGCAGATATCTGAGAGGCAAGAAATCTTGAAGCGCTCAGGGGCTTTTTCTATAACTTCCCTGCAGGAAAGAAGTAAAACAGCAGTGATGCACAAACAATGGAAAGATGTCTTAGTGAAGCTTCAGAGATAGAAGGGAAGGATATCATAGCCATTTGGTCATGGATGTGGTCTTTGGCTGACAGTGCTGCATTTCCCCTGCCCATGTGATCCTACTGTTGGTCTCATTTGGTCACCTTCTTTTTAATCACTGTTTCTCCTGAAGAGACCCATCGCTGAAAATACCCCTCTGCCTACCCCACAAACAACAGTAGCAAGGGCAAATACAGTAAACAAACAGAATTCTTTGCTGGCTTCACCTGTGCAGGGCAGTGAAGAGACTGCTGGGGGAAAGCAGAAGTGGTCCTGGAGGTAGAGTGCAGCCCCTCTCACTCACCCCACGGAGGTAACCCTTTGTAAGCTCTGCTAGACCCACCGAGCGTGCAGAACAGTACAAGAAGTTATAGCCATTCCTAGGAGAGACAAGAAGAAACAGCTCTGTAATATCCCTAGCAAGTCATTTCAAGGAAATAACCAATATTGTTATTTTGCTGTGTATGGGGCTGGCTACCCTTGTTAGTGGGACAAGGGTAGTCCCATATGTATGCAAGTCAAATACAATCACTGGGTAAAGCCACAAAAACTTTCTATCAGTCTGGCCATTAACGGTTAGGCCAGACAGGAAGATTCTGGAAGATTCGTTGCCTGGCAAATAATCTCCCCAAACCGCTTCCCCCTGCCTTCCAGCTGATTAATGAAGAATCGCCTGTGCACAACTGTGCCCCCCTGATGGCTGCCCTGTACATCTATGGCCAGCATTAGACACTCACGTGTGGATGGCATGGTATAGTTGAACTATTCCCGGCTGTGTCCAGTCCTTTCCAAGCTGTGGCAATATATGACCGAGAGCATCTGACCTGAGAAGGGCAGAAAATTTTGTCACTATGGGAATGACAGGGAAAAGCAGAATGGAGAACTTTATGTGGGTTTTGAGAAGATAGTTTAGAGGGTTAGTAAGCTTAAAGTAGACATTTTGGTATAATGTGTCCAAGTAGAATGTATAATACCTCCAACAAGATAAGGTCTTAAAAGGACTAAAACAAAACTAAGCTTTAAAACCAGGTAAGTAAATGATTGTAAGCTGGATCAAACAGGTTAAACCTCTGTCTGCTACTCCAGGTTTCTACCTCATTTTCAAATGAAACCTGTACAGGTATGGGACCTGTTATCCAGAATGCTCGACACCTGGGCGTTTCCAGATAATGGATCTTTCCATAATTTGGATCTTCATATCTTTGATATTTTGATATTAGAAAATCATTTAGACATAAATAAACCGAATAGTCTGCTTTTGACTCCAATAAGGATTAATTATATCTTAGTTGGGATCAAGTACAAGCTACTGTTGTATTATTACAGAGAAACAGGAAATCATTTTTAAATATTTGGATACTTTGGATAAAATGGAGTCTAAGGGAGACGGCCTTTCCGTAATTCGGAGCTTTCTGCATAATGGGATTCTGGATAACGAATCCCATACCTGTAACCTGCTTTGCAGGGTTTTCACCTCCGTTTAGAAGTGGACACACGCCTTTAAAATTCAGTGGAGCCTCTATCAGCTGCTAGAGATTTCCATCTCGTAATGGAATGGCCGACTATGTTCTATATCACCTATATCCCTAAAGGTCTGCTTAAGAATCACCTATAATTAGGGCTGCCACCTAGCCGGTATTTTACTGGCTTGGCCGGTATTTTTGATGGTTGATCCCAATGTTATTAATAGGAAAAAAAGGTAAATATATAGGAAGGCCGGTATTTTTTTTCAAGAAAAGGCGGCAACCATATCTATAATTCATGCTTTAGGCTTCACTGTTTTAAAAAACAACCAACACTATTATTCAGTTCTGCAGCATGTGGATCCTGTTGGCATTGGATTTTTAAAGAGACAAGATATTCCTATAAAAATTAACATCAGTGGTGAGCCTGACTAGAGCACACTGGTGTCAAAGGGGAAAGTAAGGTCCAGCAATATGCTATATTGCATAAGTTAGATTGGAGGGTAGGGGTGCAGGTTAGTTATCATCAAGGTGATTACTACGAATATCAGTTAGTGAATATTAGGGTCATCCAAAAACAGTACAGTAAGTAAATAAAAGCAGCCCCAGGGATCTGTAAATGAACCCTTATGTAATTTCTACATTCACAGTTGGGATTCATAGTTGGGACTTTAAGGCCAAGGGTTCCCCTATCCGTCCTGGGGTCCAGGACATGTGTTTTCTCTGTTCTGCCCTTTATCTATTCCTGTAAATAAGCCTTTAGCCATACAGGTTAGACAAGAAACGTTTACTTACTCTGCTGGCTGTTTTCCCTTTAGCAGCTATATGCCAAAAAATGACAATGTATTTATAGAGGCTTATATCAAACATGTAACCAGGGAGATTAAGCTGTTGGAGGAAAAGTATCGAAAAGGGGATATTCACCTGCTCCCCAACAACTTAAATAAAATTGAATATCAAGCTTTGCAGGATCTAAGGGCGAACCCCACAATAATTATAAAAGCAGCTGACAAGGGAGGGGCGTTGGTGATTATGAACAGAGAGGATTATGTTGCTGAGATATTACACCAATTAAATGATAATACCACCTATTGTAAATTGAAAGTGAATCCCCTAATGGGGATCCAAGCTAAAATAAAAGTAATTTTGGATGAAGCCATACAATTGAATATTATAGATCGTAAATTGGCTTCTTTTGGCTTGGTTTTTTACGTTCTCCCGAAAATTCATAAAAACATGGAATGCCCCCTAGGTAGGCCTGTTGTGTCCTGTGTAGATTCAGTCCTGTTGCCGATTGCCATTTTTGTGGACAGAATTGTAAGACCATATGTAGAATTACATCAATCTTACATTGGAGACACGAGCGATTTTCTGAATAAATTGGCAGATTATTCAGATACCGTGGAGGGAGTATGGTTAGTGACTCTGGATGTAGAGAGCCTCTACACCTCCATCCCACATGATGGGGGTGTGGAGGCTGTCTCACTAGAGTTACTCCATGATGACAGCTTGGATGGGTCCCAGAAAAAGTTTGTAATACAATGTTTGGAACTTTTGTTGCATAATAATTATTTTCAGTTTGAGGACGATTTCTATATGCAGATTAGGGGGACAGTGATGGGGTCCAACGTAGCCCCCGCTTACGCAAACATCTTCATGAACCAATTCGAAACTAAATTTGTATATGCTAATGAATTATTTAAAACACATTGTAAGAAATGGATGAGATACATCGATGACGTGTTTGTGTTGTGGGCGGGGCCTCGTTGGACTCTAGAACTGTTTGTTCAGGAGATTAATAATGCTTTACCCTTTATAAAGTTTTCCCTGAATGCACACTTGGAAGAGATTCCATTTTTGGACACAAATGTGTATAAACTACAGAGGGTCTACTAACAGATCTGTATGTTAAACCCACAGATCGAAATCTGCTACTTCATTTTAAATCCTTTCATCCGCCACAATTGAAAAAAAAAATTACTCAAATCTCAATTGAGTAAGGTTAAACGGATAGTGGCATCGAATGAAGTAGCAGACAAGAGACTGGTGGAGATGTGTGAAAATTTCCGTGAAAGGGAATATCCTGATCATCTATTACAGACACAGTTGAAGGAAATACAAAAACAAGATAGAGCAGAAATGCTAAAGGGGAAACCGAAAGGGGGAGAAAGTAAGGTCACATTTGTGACACAATACGTTAAGTAAACAAATCGCAAACATTTTACGGAGGCATTGGCCCCTATTAAAAGAAAACCTACCCCAAATTACATTGTTTGCTAGACCACCTGTTATAGCCTATAAAAAAGGTAAATCACTGGGATCCATGCTGGTACACAGATATAAGACAAAATACAGACCCAAGGAAAGGAAGAAAAGGAAAAATGGGGACCTTTCCTTGTTACAATTGTAATTGTTGCTCTAATGTGCAACAAGGGGATAGTATTTTTCACCCTAGGAAGGGTTACCCCATAAAAATTAGAGGTCAATACATGTGTTGCTCCACATACGCGGTTTACATCATTAAATGCTCATGTGGGTTAGCGTATGTGGGGCAAACCAAGCGGATGGTCCGTGAGCGTATCAGGGAACATAAATCAGCTATTAATACAGGTAAAAAGGAACAGGCGGTGGCGGGGCATTTTATTTAATGTTCACATAGAGTAAACCAACTTAAATTTCAGATAATTGAGACTATGGAAACTACGCAGAGGTAATAAATTAAAGGAATTGTTGTATAGAGAGGCATACTGGATCCGTAAATTGGAGACCCTGGAGCCAAGGGGTCTCAATAAAGGATAAGATTTGAGCCCTATTTTTAGATAAATATATTTACCTTATTTGTTTATGTCAATAAGATAATAATCTGGATTTTAATATTAAAAAATGTTTTTTATGTGTTTTTATTCACTTATGTTTTTACAGATGTTTGTTATATACACATGCTGTCGAACATTCACCTTAAGGTTTGAGCACCTACTTATAATATTTATATGGACACTATGTTTGTTTGGTATTGTTACATTACTCTGATTGTTATGAGAGTTATAGTTCTACTTTTGTAAATGACCACTAGATGGTGGTGGAGAGTATAAAAAGCATGTTTAATGGAGTGTCAGTAAGCTTGACAAAAGGCCGCATGGCCTGAAACGTTGCGGTGATGCCCAAAGCTGAAATAAAGGCTTTTTAAACACTAAAGTTTCTCAGTTTGGTGCTGTTCTACATACAAAGACTGTTTTCCCTTTATTTAAACCAGAAGTCCCATTGGAGGATTTGTCGACTGGAAATCATTAGCAATAAGGCTTAAGGCGAGATCACAGTATGGAATTCCTGCTGCTAAAGGACCTCATTCGATCCCATGCTCCCAACCAAATATGGTCTGCTGTACTGGAGACGTGCATAGGTAATTGCCTATTAAGCACTGTGTTTACATTACCAAAGTCGAGGGGAAATCTGAGCAGCAAAGAACATGGCAGCAGGGCAGGAGAAAAACTATGTATTAAAGAAAGGAATGCATGGTCAGAGGCAAAAGATTGAATTCCCACCATGGGTTCAAACCTGGAATCCTATGAAGGCCCATGTCATTGATTGATTAGCAGGATGCAGGGTGAAAACTGTCATTTAGATGCCAATGTAAAATTGCTCCAATTAAGCTTTGCTTTGGCCAAACACAAAAGTCATTAATAACCAAAACAAAGAAACATAAACATAATGTGTAATGAATTGGGTATTTTATTTTTCTGAAAATATATAAGTTTGAGAGCTCTTGCATCTGGTTACAAGGAACCTGCCATTTTTGGTACTATTCTATTGCAGGCGGTGGTAGAAAGAGGTACTGCAAGTGTCAGCTAAATGCTCCACTGTCTCTCATGAATCGTGTGCAGCTATTGCACCTATTGACTCTCGAGTCACCCTGATTGTGGCGGTAGATAAATGCCATCCAGTTTATGCCATTTTTCAGATTGCCTTTTGGTACTGGAATGAGAATTCATTCTTTTTTTGCAATTGGGCTCTGGTGTTATGTAGCCTGATCTACTATCAAAGCCTTGCTCTAAGACAGCTCCACACAACTTTAGACAAAAGAAGTGACATAAGCAATGAGACCGATATTACAGAAAAGCTATGGTCTGAAAACAAGGGTTCCAGGTTAATGTTAATACAGAAGGAGAAGCTTCTGACCTTGTCACTGTACCGTCTATGTCACTGACAATGATCCGGTCTTCACAATCCCACAGGTAGATCTGAGCTCGACTACGACAAGTCCCTTGGAACTTTGTGCAGACACTGAACACCACGTCATTGGCTCCATTGTGTAGGTTTAAACATTTCTGTAGGAGAAAGACTACTGTGAATCTGATTCCCCTTTTACAAGTATTACACACTGTGGGCAGCTAACAATCTGATCTTGCCCAAACCTGGCAGGTGTCAGGGTTTCTCAGGAAGCAAACACTTGCTCCACCAACATAGAAATGGGTTTGAGTAGAAGCCCACAAACTCAGCCCGCTAATGGAACATAGATAATTTCCCCCTTCAAAAACAATTGTTTTAATCAAAAAACAAAAGCCTCCCTTTCTTACTATTTGCTCCGACGTCAGGCGCAGGGACCGCTGATATGTTAAAGGTTGTGCTGGGGCCACCACTGGTGCCTCTCTGGCTTCATCATCCTCTTTTAATCTAGAAATAAGGCATAGAAACAAAGCAGTTATGCATGGGTTGTCAAACATAACTATATTTCACTATTCTACTTCTACTACTACAATTTATTAGTTGCTTGCAGACACGAATGCAAACTTTTTGGGGTGAAACCATTTGCTCACTGTATTGCTGATGGATTTTTCTAGAAGACATACCTAATATATATATACAGCTTTTTGTGTCTATTGTAATGGCAGTACCACAAACAACTTATTGGAGGCTGCTGGTCCTCAGGGGGGTCCTGATAATAAAGATAATAAAGAAAGACTGCACAATAAAAAGGCTCACCTATTGGAGCTGGACTCCACCTTCTGCTCCTCACATTCTGGAGGGTTGGAGACTGGCTGCATGGATGGATGGAGAGAGTGGGGTGAGATGGCGTGATGGAGGGATAAGAGAGAGAGAGCTGGGTTGCGTGTCAAGCAAATTAAAGGGAAGGTACCCAACATGTGGCTGCCCAGCTGTTGTTGAACTTGGCTGGTGGCTACTGAAGCTCAGGAACAGCTGGTGATCAGAGAATAACAGACGTACAAGGAAAGTAAGGGAACAGCTGACAAGATTCTGAGCAGGTGTTTGATAGTGTGGTAGGACGGTTAAAAGGGGAAAGCAAAGATATACATGAGAGCAATTATACAAAACAAAGACAGGAGGCAGGCAGGATGGAATATACAAATTAAAGAAGTACCAAAGTTCAGTAAAGAGTCCATTGACAGTATACCCTACCCCCCTCCACAGGAATCTGCCTTCCCATCATCCCTTCCATGCATTTCATACCGGACCAATGTTGCGTCTGCGCCAGGAAAACCACCAGCTTCGATTTCTGGGCATCTTCTGCTGTGTGACCTGATTAATTACCTCCTAAAAAGGCAATTAGTAAAGATATTGTGTTTGAGTGGGTGAGTATGAGAGAGCAAAGTTGAGATGTTTTGAGGCTAAAAGTGATAATACCTGCGGCAGCTCTCGGTTAAACACCTGCATACACAAAATAATTGGGGCCGCAGTCACCCAGTTATAGTATCTGCAGAGAGAGAAGGGGGTGGGATGAAAACTGGCTGAAAAATAGGATATTTGATGGAGGCACAGAAAGAAGTGGAGAGCAAAACAGTTGAAAAAGAAAGGAGACATATACACAAATGATTATGGAGGGAAGACATGCAAGGAGAGAATAACTGGATAAATTTAGGAAGAATATAAGGTTTCCCACTTGTTGTGTATCCGCAGCACCAGCCTGGGATCTTCCATGATTGAGGGATTCTGGCAGAATTCAGAGTAGGAAATTTGATGCTTGAAAAACCAGTCTGGATAGGGGAAATGGTGAATCAAAATCAGGAGAAGTCAGGAAACGGCATATGGATGTTACAAAATATAAATAGGAGAAATCTTTTTCACATTTTTGCACTTGTCCATACTCACCCTCTGGAATGTCCCAGCTTTGTGCCAGACCTCCACATAGTGAGAGCGCAACACAGGCCTCCTGAGGCTCCCCCAGTTCTTCTAGGTCCTCATTAATGTGTTTATCCTTGTTTCCATTATTTTGAACAGGTGGTGGCAGTGGGTATGGATCACTAAACAAACAAAAATAGAAAGTCATAATAGTGTTAAAGCAATGGTTTACGTTTCTCAGAATTCATAGACTAACCTGTTTGGGAAGTACAGAGAGACTTCCTGGGAAGCTGGAGATAAGGCATCATCTGGAGCCAAAGCTGTAAGTCCATTGGAGAGGTCTAAGAGAAGGACAGAATTATTGATAAAGATTAAGAGAAGACTTTTGAGAGAAACCTCTAGAGAGAAGTAGGTGGTAATGAACATGATCCTTTGTACAGATGAAAAGTTAACACAAATAGCCTGACCAACTATTATATAGAAATCATCTTGATCCTGTGGATAAAGAAATAAGAGGTTCTAGTAGTTCTACAAGGCCAGCTTGACAGACATGATGAGGAAAGGTCTGAAAGGGAGTGGAAGAACAATAAATAAGAAAGAAAACACTTCTTACTAACCCTCTTTATGGTTCTCTAGCCCTAGGATGTCATTCTGGCTATTGAAATGAGGTGCTGCTTCTCTTATCAGCTCCACCATGGGAGAGGTGGTGGTGTTGCCTAGTTCATTGCCAGGGAGTTGAGGGGCCTCTCTACTGGTTGGACTTGGAGGAGCAGACTGGGTTTTTTGGTGCCCCAAATCAGACCAGCTGACCTTAAAAGGAGGTTGACAGAGAATTGGTATTTGTTTTGACTCATACTGGAAGGTTCTTCAGAGGCTAAATATACAAAATGTGTTGTTATTGTCTTTCATCTTTATCACCTGTGGCAGTCTTCCCCAGTCCCACTCCATGCATTGCTCAGAAGTAGAAGAATGAATGGGTCTCATTTCCAGCTCAGAATCACTTTTTGGTGATGGTGATCGGCTGCTGAGTTACAGAGTGTTAATTAACACAAGGACATGTTTGCTAAACAAGTAACGTATTTATGAAGCGTCACAGATTACAATTACATCTCGTGATTACCTCCTGTGCCCTTCTTCAGAGTCTGGGAAGGAACCCTCACATAGCTCATGAGAGATATCTTCTGACATATCCACAAAGGAGAAATACATGGAATCACTGGTATAGAAAAAAAGACCAGTTGCAACATTACCAATATGTCAATTGTCAAGACATAAAAATATATGTTAGTATATAAATACATTCAGAGTCTAAATTCTAATAATTTAACAGATTAAAAATTTAGAAATGCAGAAAGAAATTTAGGTTTGATTCTGGTGCCAGTGGTCTCCCAGTAGTTATTCCTCTGGTACTGTTTGTACACAAAGCTCAGTGTTAAAGACCTAGTCCCTCACCAAGCAGGAAGTGTGGACTCGCCAACATCGTCAACTTCTCCTGTTGCTTCTTCCTGTTTCCTTCTCATTCTACTTTTTACCCAGTGCTGCCTCCTTGTGGGGGTGTCACAATCAGGTGTTGTGTGCATGGACTTGGGGGTTATGGGGGCCAGTGAGGTTTCATTGTTTTCTGGAAGGGGTGTTGAGGGCTGATGCACTGTTGTTAAGGTGATGGAAACAGAGGGGGCTTCTGTGCTCTATAAAAGATATAGACATGCAGGAAATGTAATCAACAAACTCCACTTTTTCCCATGATAATAGTTCAGTTTTCTCAACTCGAATTTCCTTTCTCACCTCACTTCTATCTACCTCTTGGACAAAGAAGCCTTCTCCATTCTCTCCAAGTCTCATCTGCAGATCCACAGGTTCCCCATTCACCTCAATATCCACCTGCAGAGAACAATTGCTTATAAGAAAGGACTCATGACTATTACACTACTGCCCCTAAATAAAAATTAAGAATTATTCTAAGGTAATGTCTCCATCATCTCAGTACATTTTTTTAAAGCTGTCATCTCACCCACCATCAAGTAGATAAGTAAACTAATGAAAATCTGTAAAACTTTTGGTATTGAGTGATCTCCCTGTGTTACAGCTGACCCCCCATATTATGGGATGACCCCCCTGTTTTTTAAACTGATCCCTCTTGTTTAACAAAGTGATTCCCATCTTACAGACTGATCCCTCTGTCTTATGGACTGACCATTCCTCTCTTAAGCTGGCCATAGACAAAGCAAAACACATTTTTGTATAAAATTCTGTGTGTGTATGGTGGGAAACGAGCCTACCGATATAGGCAGAAGACTTGGATATTGGTTGGCTTGTCGTACGGGCAGGACAAAAAAATTTGATCAGGTGCCTTTGAAGGCACCCAAACATCGCCCACTGTTTAGAGCTGTATGGTCAGATACAGGTAGACTTCTATTGTTTCTACCTGTATATCTGACAATTCAGCTCTATGCGTGTGTATTGTAATGAACGATCTTTCTTGGAAAGATCTTTTTCCAAAAAGGATTGTAATGTCTATGGGGCAGCTTTATAGACCGATACTCCTTTCTTATGGACTGATCTACCTGTCTTAAGAACTATAATGATACCCTTGTGTAACTGGCAAATAACTTATAACCCTTGTGTTACTGGCAAATGATCATGCGTCAATGACCAGCATTAATCCTGAAGTGCCAAAAGGACTATATCCTAAAACTGTTGTGAGCATAAAATCACCTGAAGATCCCAGTTCTAGTTTAATGGTGACATGTGCTATCACATTCTATAGGAATTATAGGCAATACTAGACCACAACCTAGACTGTAGATACCCTGCACACTCACCCCAATCTCTGCAGAGTGCAGTACTCCAAGCTTCCCAAAACGCACGTGAAAAGGTGAGGACCGGAAAGAGCCATCTGGCTGCCTGACCACAACCACATCAATAGCGCCAGAAAGCGTTGCTGGATTGACACCGCTATACAGCTCCCGCACCCGACCCAGCACAGAGCCAGCCAGCTGTCCAACGTAATTCATTCTCTAAGGACAGTGAGAGAAAGGAGCTATCAGCATGGTCAAGATACCTGTGGCAACAGGTGACAGTAGGTACTGTAAGTGAAATTCTATATTCTATATCTCTCCAGAGTGAATATAACCTCCCAACACCAGCACATCTTATATATCTCATATGTGTATGGCCAACTTTAGCAAACCATGGATTTACTACTAAATATCAACCAACCAGATGCTTCCTACCATTACTCTAACTGCCTTAGATCAATGTAAACTAACTGCTGAGTGGTTGCTTTGAGTTACAAAGGTTGTCCTTGTTTATGCTTGGTATTCAGCCCCAGGTGGAAGATACAGAGGAAACATGGCAGCTTCTACAGTTATGAGCCATGGTGTCACCATTTCATTCCAGACGTGACATGCAACCATCTCCATTCCAAAGCCTACATGTGTCTGGCTGCTGGGGCCCTGAGAAGAGGGAACTGATTAGTAAGACCTTGTTTAGACAATGAAGGGGGGGGGGAGATTTATATGTTTCCCATTTTCAGCTGATGGCTTACAATCTTTCATTTAAATGTGTGTGATTTAGTGAAATTGTTCCCAGTCCCCAGAGCATTATGGCTGCGCTGTCTGTTACAATCAAGATCCAAAATTAATCAAAGCCAAGCTCATGCCCTACCGACTGCTGTGAACAAATACTGGCACATTCACCAGATATATCTTAATTTGCAGGGTCCAACGAATCAATAACAGACCTGTCACTGCTCCCATATTTTTCAGGGGTCACATGTATTATTATTAACTACTGAAGGAGGCTGAGAATGGGGCATAGTCTAATGGAATGTTCTGGACATAATGGAACATGGACAAAAATCAACTGTGTTTATATGGTGGGAGGGCAACACAGTTATAATAAAATGCATATAATAAAAGTGGTCATGCAGGTCCCAGATCCAATTGAGATGGCCTAATTGGGCTGATATAGGGCCAACAGCTGTATCATCCATTTGGGCCAACTGAGATGGAGACCCATCCCACAAATCAGTTGGGCAGGCCTGTCAGTGGGCCCTACACATGACCAAATAAGCTGCAGATTCAGTCTGAGGGTTTATCTTCCTCGTATATAGCCAGACTACAGTTGTCCTCATTTTCGTTAGATAGCCCCCCCACACACACAGTCCTAGATAGGTAGATAAATGTCTCATTCCTTGTAAACCCAAATCATGTCACTGTCTTGTGATTACATCCCGCTGCCCCTTGGAGAAGAGCAGTATTTATTGGCTTAATGACCTCTACTAATGCCAAGGAGAAGTCATAAGATCTTGGTGCCATCAGAGCAGGACTGGACTGGGATTCAAAATAAGCCCTGCCATTCCTACTACCCCGAGGCTCAAACAGCCCCCACCAACCCACTTAATAGTCACTTTCTATGGCAATTTACAGCAGCCCCCCTGGCATTTGCCAGAACCCACAGATTGCCAGCCCAGGCCTACACCAGAGAGTGGCGCTCCCCTACTCTTACTTACTTTGTGCTAGAGCGGGTTGAGGGGGGCTTAATCACAAGTACAAAGAACCACTTGTGCTTTTAGCACTAGAAGAGTCAAAAAGTTAGAAGGAGCACTTTTGTTATCTGCAAAGTTCTGCCCAAAATAAAGAAAAATGATTTCCCACATTTTAACCAAAAAAAAAAAAAGTTGGGTTCTTTACTGAATCCCTAACCAATCAGGGGTCATATATGGCTGTCGAGACGCCACCTGTTTGTTTTCTGCTAACATGTTTGACATATTTGAGAAGGAATGCTTCTTCTTGAGTGTCTTGATTGTAAATTGTTTAAACCTGTGCCAGCACCAGATATGCTAGAAACCCTTGTGATCACGCTGACCGTCCCTCTTGCAAAGGGTGCTGGGTAATGGCGTGCAGCTGAGCAATCAGTCAGGGATAGCAGATATTTGGCGCACCCATACTTTATTGCACTTGGTGCACAGATGTTTAGGGGATATATTAGCATCAGGCAGGCAATTTGCTGGCAGAAAAATGTGCATTTTGGTTGATACAGTGCCAAACACCCCCTGGCACAGAGTTACTTCATAGCAAGGACAAAGTCATACAGTTCAATACAATATAGTGAAAGGGACACAGCAAAGTTAATATCAGTTTATAATAACTGACAGATATAAGAGATCACAGTCTTAATATTCATCAATCTAAGAAAGGCCAGCCCCTCAATTTGGAAGGCACTCAATTAGTGGAAAATGGGTAAATAAACCATTGATTTTGCAACAATTGATCTTTACACTGTAGTGAAACAGATGGTTTTGGTCAAATATCTAAAAATAATATATAGTAAAATGCAACAGCGCAATAGCACCCTCTGCTGGATACTGCTGGTGTTAACCACCAGGGGGTGCTGCAAGCTAGGAAATTCACTGAAAACAGCATTTCATTTGTTGCTTAATAAAATCTTCCCCAACTAGAGGGCCCCTGCAAGCTATTCTACTGATGAAAGCACAAGGAAGAGACAGATAACAGAATACATCAAAGGGCCCAACAGGAAGGGAGTATAAATCAGAGCAGGGCTGTCCAAATAAAGGGTGGGGGTCGGATGTGCCCCCCTGCCTGCAGACCACATTGACTGCTGTGTATGACATCATCACAGACAGCAGGAGGATGAATAGAGGGGCTGTCACTGAACTACATTTCCCAGCTTGACTAGCTGCCTCCTAAATACCTGTCAATGGACAAAGCATTTTACTGGGTTTACAGACTGCTTAAAAAACAAAAAAAAACAAAGAGAATCCCCTTTAGTCAAATGCAGGTTTATACGCCAGCTTGCTATGATTAAACCACACTCCTACAATTACTAAAACTACAATCCCCAGCATTCCTATACAGTCAGCATAATGTTCCTCAAAGGAACAGCACCCATGCAGTAGCATACACTGCTGCCCAAGTAAAATCTTACCAAGTCAATAATGTACTCCAGTGAAATTGAGATTTCATTATCACATTTTAGACAGCAATGTGTGTTTGCTTTGTGGGCACCCTTCACCAAGGAGTTTATCAGTACTTTGTTTGCAGTGCTATTATGTTTAAGTTTTCTTTTAGTATGTTATAGAATGACTAATTCTCAGTAACTTTACTGTTGGTCTTTTTTTTTATATCGTTTTTGAATTATTTGCCTTCTTCTTCTGACTCTTTCCAGCTTTCAAATAGGGGTCACTGCCCCCATCTAAAAACAACTGCTTTGTAAGGGCCCTTACATACTAGTGTTTCTTACCTGCGTTCCGTTTGGCTGCGTTCAGCCGCAGGGGAGCACATGTCTAGACGCACTCCATGCTGTGTCTGAACCTGTGTTCGGCGCTTACACGTGTCTGGTGGGTACAACACCATTGAAACTAATGGAGTGCGTCTAGAACTGCGCCAAACGCAGGGGAGCACAGGTAAGAAACGCTAGTGTGTAAGGGCCCTTAGGATACGCATTTTTAATTATTGCAACTCTGTATCACTAAAGGTGGCCATACACGGGCCGATAAAAACTGCAGACAGAGCGAGACGGCAGCTTATTGGCCCGTGTATGGAGCCCTCCGACTGGCTTCCCTGATCGATATCTGGCCGAAAATCGGCCAGATGTTGATCGGACGGGACTAAAAATCCCACTGGATTGCGGCCGCATCTGTTTGTTGAAGCAGTCCCGCGATCCAGCCGCCGTATCTGCTCCGTTCTGATCCAATCATTGGGCCCTAGGGCCCACAATCGGATGAGCCTGATTTCGCCTATTGCATATCGAGGAGAGATCCGCAACATCGCCAAACGAGTGGATCTCTCTGTGTACCTTAAGTCAGGCCCTCTCCTATTAATTTTCAAATCATGTGTAGTTGCTATGGTAATTTGAATCCTAGAAACCAGATTGCTGAAATTGTAAACTGTAGAGCAAAGGCTACATAATTAGAAAACCACATATAATATAAACAGGGTCGGATTGGCACAGTTGTGTCCAACCAGGTTCCGAACGTCAGGGCCCCCGCACACATGCTCAAAAGACGGTGCGTCATGTGCAATGCGCGAAAGATAAATGCACCGTGCGCATGTGTGAACTGCAGGCCCACATGCGCTAATGGCAAGCGCACTGCCGCCACACAGATTTTAGGGGCCAATCTACGAGTGGGTCTGGGCTAGGGTTGCCACCTGGCCATTTTTTTACTGGCCTGACCGGTATTTTTGATGGCCGATCCCAATGTTATTAATAGGGAGAAAAAGCTGAATATATAGGAAGGCAGTGACAAGCCTAGTCTGGGCCTATGAGGGCCGGAGACCACCGGGTTTTTCCCCCCGTTTCCCACCCTCCCAGTCCGACCCTGATATAAGAAATGAAAACCAACTACAAATTGTCTCAGAATATTTCTACATCATACTAAAAGTTAACTCAAAGGTAAACAAGCCGTTTAATAGGAACTAAAAATGAAAGTTCTGTTTATAATTAGGATGTCACATCCTGTATGGTTACTGCAAGGAGAATCCTTAGTTCTAATGGCTCCATTATCTATTCTTACCCCCAGCTACACTCACACCCTGCCTTACTGACCTCCACCCGCAGATTCCTGAAATTCTTCCATTCCATTGTTCCTTCCCTTTCCCCCGTGCCTGAGCCTGCCCAGCTCATTCACATCACCAAGCAGAGAGAACAAGCCCAGCACTGATGCCAGGGGATCGTCTTACCCCAGGTGGAATTTCAGTCTTGATCTATTCAGATAATGCTACAAAGGCTTTATTTCTAATGGGGTGATACTGCACAGGATAATAACCAGGGTACCTGTCATGGGGAAATTGAGATTTTAAACTTATAACATAGGGCCTATAGGGCTGGAGGTCAGAAAATAATAAAATAGTGCCATGCAGGTCTACTATCCCCACTTTTTTCACACCTCCTAACAGAGACTATCCCGCTGTATATATTGTTGCCACCTTTTCTGGAAAAAAAAATACAGGCCTTCCTATAGATTTATCTGTTTTCCCCTATTAATAACATTGGGATCAACCATAATTTTTACCGGCCAGGAGGCAACTCTAGCTGTATAACCTGAGACCCCCCCTCCCCCCAAATATGTGCAGATGCTTCATAACACTCTCACTAACACACTACTAATTGTTTAAGGGATCACCACAACTCTGTTTTGGGGGAGGCATCACTATAAGGGCAGAATTACACAGGCGACTTACCCGCGTTTTGGGCGGATCTGATGCTCTGTGCAAAAACGGATGCGAGAAGTCCGATGCGACCGGAACAAGGTAAAGTAAGCTGGATGGTGTCGCAGGGTTGATCCGACGCGACCTGACTGTCAGATGAAAATGCTGCAAGCTGTGTCTTCATCTGACAGTCGCATCGCGACGGATCAACCCTGCAACACCATCCGACTTCCTATTACTTTACCATGTTCCTGTCGCATCGGACTTCTTGCATCCGTTTTTGCGCAGAGCGTCAGATCTGCCGAAAACGCAGGTAAGTCGGCCGTGTAGTTCTGCCCTAATGCAGATACAACCCTGAGCCAATTATTATTTGCAGCTCAGAGAATTTAAAGCTACAGTAACCCTCAAATCTACATTCAGTTCCTAAAGTAGTGGAACAGGCACACTTTAATACTGAAGGTTCAGAGAAAGCACACAGAGGATAAGCCGACATAATGCTCTACAATAGTGGCAAGTACAAAACTGCAGCAACACAAGCACAGCCCGTACTCGCAAACACTTACAACACATGCAGTGCAGAACCACACTGGATTCGAGAATTAGTCCAGAGATCTTTCTTCTTTATTGTTAAATGATGAAATTAAATGTTAGCATAGCAGGGCTGCAGCAGTGATAGGGAAATGTAGAAGTTAAATAAACAATGAACCCCCCCCCCTGACCCTCCCCTGTAACATGGGGTTAAAGTCTTACCTGTCTGTGTGTCTGAGCTCTGCAAGATGCACCCTGTCCTTTCCTGGTTCCCGCCCTCTACCTGTCACAGGTGATCTCACCCTACCCCATCCCACTTTCCTGTCCCAACCGGAAAGGAGACACAGGTATTGTGTGTGTGTGTGTGTACTTGTGTTAGATAGATATATATTATGTGTGTGATTTATGTATACATTTGTATATTGTATCACTTTGTATAATGCAAGCAGTTAGACACCTTTGTGCTAGAGACAGGCAGAATTCATTGCTGGGTTAGGATTCTCTTAATAGGGTGGAGATGCTGTGAATATGGCACTGGCTTGGCATTCTGCGCTGATATAATGGAAGGGATTAGGGATTAGGGTTGCCACCTTTTCTGGAAAAAAATACCTGCCTATATTCTTGCTATTTTTCCCTATTAATAACATCTCCTCTCCTCCCAAGAGGGACAGTCCCTCTTTTGACAGCTTTCTCATTAGTCCCTCGTCCGTACTGGAAAGTCCAGTTTGTCTCTGCACTGAACAGCCAGAAAAAGAAATAAAGTTTTTAACTTAATTAGCTTTTGACAGAGAGTCCAGAACAGCTAACAGGCGCAAACATGATACTTTGTAACAATTTCTAGATAAGCAAATAAGTAATTGTAACAATATAAAATAACAGGTCCCTTGGGAAAAATTAGACTCACAGCTTCACGGGCAATTCACCTTCATTCAACAAATATGTTCACTTTCATAACCTGCCAAATTTTGTAAATTTTACATGGTAATTAGGGGGTGCCTTGCTAAGCACTGCAACTTTTTTGTCCCTCTTTTTATTTCCAAAATGTTGGGAGGGATGTAACATTGCCATCAAGCATCATTTCTACCAGCCAGTCCAGTAAAATACCAGCCAGGCAGCAACCCTACATCTTTTGAATGAAAGGGGCAATGCCTTTAAGAAATAGAAATATACGGATATGTGCTGTCACCTTTACTGTTTCATTTTAAATCCGCATCGGAGTCAGGCAAATGCAGCAAGGTGTTCGTGTTAATCAGATGATTTTTGTTTTCAGCATTTGGCTGTTAGGGGATGTTGGGAGTT
>CM044447.1:24327760-24358126 GCA_024363595.1 Xenopus borealis | reverse complement strand
CCCCCCTGCACACACAGTATAGTTGTCCCTAGCATCTTTTACACAGCTGTGCTCACCATTACACACACATGCAACAGTGTGCTCCCCCAGCACATTGTATGCAGCTGTGTACCCCCTTGTACAAACAACACGGTGTGCCCCCCTGCACCTAGAGTGCTGCTGCGCCCCACCCATCTCAATGATAGTTGTGCCCCCAGAAGAAGCTCACTCTGTTGCTGGGTTCCCTGATAGCTCAATACAGAGAGTTGTGTGCTCTGTGACTTGGTACATCATTGCTGTAAAACTGACCCTTCGCACTATGGGCCTGCCCTCTTGTACAGCTGTTTCCCATCTGAGCTTTAACAAACAATGTACCCCCTGTACACAGAGGGGCCCCACCCCTACATCTCTGTGCCCCTTGCAGCAGGCTATGACATTTCTGTACATGTTTAGCACTAGTGCCCCTGCTGCAAGTCACAATCACTGCACAGTTGCGCCGCTTTGCCGTTGTACCATCAGTACTGCTGGCTGCGCCTGGATCGCACTTTTGCCCCATATAAGGCGCAGCGGCCGTTTCCCCGGGGCACACAGCCTTGTATAGGGGGCTCCCCCTGCTGCTATAAAAGGCAGAATATCCTGTGTTTTGGTTTGGATCTCCCTGTCCCTCGTATCCCCTCATCCTCCTCAAATTCTTTCTCCTTGTATGGCCAAATCCCAGGCGGGAGGGCAGGCGGGGGGGCATGTGTTGTTAGGGCCACATCCCACATTGGCTGCCTTCCTCTGCTGCAATTGGGATCGCAGAAAGTTAGTGCAGAGCTTCCTTGGCTTCTGATCGGCCGCCACAGAGAGCAGCACTCACACCTACCCCAGGTAAGACTCACTGGCACGTACTCACCGGCTCTGAAGCTCAGTGCCGAGCACAGTTGGTAGTGGTACCAGCACCCTTCTGCCTTCCGCCTTCTCCCTCCACTGGATCCCCTCCACTTCCTCATTCTAACTAATATTACTCACACAGCTCATGTCTGCCCCTGCTTTTAACCTATTCCCATCCCTGACACCTCGGCTTGCAAGAAGGTAACAATAACTATGTCAGAATGCTGGTTTCCATAGAGCAGAGCTGACTGAGGGTTGGAGGATGACTGTCAGTTAGAAGTGTATTTGCTCTCAGATATAGTTACACTGTGCTGAAGGGCATTGAACCCTTGTACTGTTACTTTCACTAGACTTTTAAAGGACTATTAACATATGGCTTTATTCAGAATTCTGTAGCCATATAAACCATCTTTTCCATGGAATTTAGTGCTGGGGGTGCAGAAGCATTTAGTGCCAACTTAAGGGGCAGTGATTGGATCATTCTGTGGGTCTACATAGGCCCCATGGGGTGAGGATGGCATGAATACTACTATATGGCCCTTGCTAGATGGCATTTTTAAATCATTTTATATCAGTTGGGCAGGAAATTCCAAACGCGCTATAAATTGCAGATTTGGTCTGGAGGGGCTGCTTCATGTACAGCGTCAAGCAATGCTGGGGGCAGGAGTATGAAAGCAGCTGGAGAATAGATATTTATCTTTAGGGTGGGGAGGATAGTGCCTGGGAAAATACATGCTACTGATATATGATTGCGCAAGAGGCTCCTCTCTGCAGATTGTCGTTTAGGGGGAATAAAGCTCTGCCTAGGGTGTGCCATATAGATTTATAATACGCAATAACTGGTGCTTAGTGATGTCATCTGTCATAATTAATTCTTAGTGATGTCACTTGTATGAATCATTCCATAAAATGTATGAAATGATGAGTCCTGTGCCTACACATTATCAATGGGGGCAATTCTAAGCATGTTGTAGCTTGGCAGGCAGACTACAGAACACTCCAAATCCCCCCTCCCCATCAATTCCTATACAAATTGCCTTCACCCACTTAGGGTTGCCACCTGGTTGGGTATTTTATCGGCCTGGCCAGTAAAAATGTTGCAAGATTGCAATGTAAATAAAAGGAAAAACCATAAAAACATTGGAAGTTTTGTTCTAGAAAAGGTGGCAACCCTACACCCACTACATTTATGGGAAACAAAAGCGCAGAATAACCACATGTGCCATTACCCATAGGCAGGGACTATAAGTATAACACCCATTGCGCTTCTTAGGGACCATTTCTGTGCCTTCCCCAGAGCAGGGCCCCCGCATACAAGAACAAGTACATATATGGGAATAAGTGCAGTCATACTGTAAATTCCATATCTGCTTGTATAGCAATAACAGGGTACCCAGGGGCGTAACTACAGAGGAAGCAGACCCTGCGACTGCATGGGGGCCCAGGAGGTATAGGGGGACCCTAATTAATGAGTCATTTTAATATATAGGTAAACCAGGACAAACTCTGGATATTTTGGGGGTCCTAAAATTAATTTGCTGTGGGGCCTGGTACATCTAGTTACGCCACTGAGGGTACCCAGTACTTTGCAGTGCCATGTTGCATAGAGTAGGCAGTATGTGGCCCTCAAATGCATTTTTGGCTTGTGCTTCCATATGTATGACATGAAATTAATTTAGACAGGCCCAAAATTATCAGATAACTGGCCTGGTTTGCACCAAGTTGATCAGAGTTACGTGCTTATTTGTTGCATAAGTGTGTACTTTTGTGTGTACTTTTGCAGCATTTACTTCTGTGTAAGAGAGTTTGTCATGCGCAACTACACCAGCTCTTCTGTAGCAACACACTGTGAAGTACAAACAGGAGGGACTTTCTGCTTGTGGGCACAGGTGCATTAAGCACAAACTGCCACTCCTTCACCCACTATCGCTGTAATTCTACTGTGAGTAGCTACTTACAAGTTACTTAATGTACTGGCCTCTTAAAGGAACAGTAACACCAAAATATGAAAGTGTCCTAAAGTAACGAAGATATAATGTAGTATTGCCCTGCACTGGTAAAAGTGGTGTGGTTGCTTCAGAAAAGCAATTATAGTTTACATAAACAAGTTGCTGTGTAGCCATGGGTGCAGCCATGCAAATCTGAAAAAGGAGAAAGGGCACAGGATACACAGCAGATAAGAAATAAGCTCTGTAGTATACAATAGGATTCTTCAGTAATTATCCGTTATCTACTGTGTATACTGTTCTTGAATGGCTGCCCCCATGACTACAAAACAGCTTGTTTATATAAACTATAGTTGTGTTTATGAAGCAAACACACCAGTTTTAAAAGTGCAGGGCAACAAACAGTACATGACATCATCATTGTTTTAAAACACTTTAATTTTTTGGTGTTACTGTTCCTTTTTAGCACTGGGTCAGTGGGGGGTGCAATGCACAGGCTTCAGTGCATTGATAGCTGTGCAAAGTGCTTGTACATCTATGGGTCATTTCAGGAGAGAAGATGACACCAATACAGTGGGGTGGGGGGAGTATTTGAAACATTGTAAATATGCTATATAGGGCTGCTGGGTGTGAATGGTCCCACTTTCTCCCTTCTGCGCCTTCTAAACTATTGTTCTCTCACTCCTGACAGTGCTGAGTGGCCTTACTTATTTACTGTCAGGCACCATTTCCGTCTGAACATGTTTCCCTGCTTCTAATCTCTTCTCCATCCCAGCCACAATTCCCTTTTAGAAGCTATGATCCCCACTGCTACTATAGACACAATCTCTCCCTATTATTCTTGCTATGCCACAGTCCCTTCCTAGAGACTATTATCCCACTACTACTATATGCACCCTCTCTTCCTACTATACCTGCTATCCCACAGTCACAGTCTTTTCCCAGAGACTATTATCCCCACTGTTACTATAGGCACCATCTCTCCCTACTATACCTGCTATCCCACAGCCACAGTCCCTTCCCAAAGACTATTATCCCACTGTTACTATAGGCCCCATTTCTCCCTACTATACCTGCTGTCCCACAGCCACAGTCCCTTTCCAGAGGCTATTATCCCACTGCTACTATAGGCACCATCTCTTTCTACTATACCTGCTATTACACAGCTAAAGTCCCTTCCCAGAGGCTATTTTCTCATTTTCACTACTACTATAGCCACCATCTCTCCCTACTATACCTGCTATGCCACAGTCACAATCCCTTCCCAGAGACTATTATTCCACTGCTACAATTGGCACACGATAGTGCTCAACCTGCAGACTTGCCACTTGAGTGGTGGGTGCTCAACTGCAAGTCCCCTTCCTTGCTCGGGGACAGAGAACAGTCTAGGCAAAAATCAGGAAGCACACCAAAAAATTTTTGTTGCTTAAAGTGAAAAAAGGTGATTTATTAGTCCATATGCATTCACCAAAATCGGCAAAGTTTCGGGCCCCTCCAGGTCCTTTATCAAGCAACAAAAATTTTTTGGTGTGCTTCCTGATTTTTGCCTAGACTGCTACTATTGGCATCATCTCTCCCTACTATACCTGCTATTCCACAGTCCCTTCCCAGAGGCTATTATCCCACTGCTACTATATGCACCATCTCTCCCTATTAATTAGCGCTATAAAATAGTACATTATTGTAATGAAAATCATTCTTTTTAGAGCAAATATGTTCCAAAAATAACAGTTTTAAATTTGGGGTTGTAGCTGGCATGTGAATTAGAAGCAGGTCACTAGAGAATGAGCAATATATCCTGTTTACCTTATGGTTTAAATGCCCTAATTAAAAAAAAACAAAAAAAACATGTTTCTGTTAAATATATTGGCCATTCTTTAAAGACTAAAGCCATACAAGGTGACTGCTGACTACACCAGCAGCTTATTGAATCTGATATGTGACCAAAAATGATTTCCATGACTGATATCTGATTTGCATGAGACCATGAAAGTGGTTCTTTTCCAGCTCATCTACAAACTGGTTGGTCGGATATTGTCCATAATTTCCCAGTGTATGGCCACCATTAGCAAGGCAGCCTTGTTGTTCTTCTATCACAGATCCTCGAGTCTATCCATGGCACTAGCAGTAACAAAAAAAATGCGTGCAAGCTATACACACCCTTGCTGAATAATTTAATGTAGTGTAATCAGACCGGCTTTATATAAAACATCTATAGAATACAATGAACAAAGGATATTTAATGTCAAGTGATCCGACCGGATTAGTATTAAAGAGATAGGTGGAGAAAAATGTACAAATCAGTGATGCCTGCAGCAACAGAACTGAAGTCCTGCAGAGGAGTTCCACTGTGTAACCTCAGCATTCATGCTACCAGTTCTTCTCCCGAAAGAACCAGGACACAGTCCAAACAATTTTTAGATAGTTACCTTTGAATAGGCTTGCTATAAAATATATATAGATCATAGAAAATAACCAACAAGGTTGTCCCTTAGCTCCAGGGTGTGTGCATTGCATAGTTACATGGTTAAATAAAGTTTAAGAAAAACAAAGTCATCAAGTTCAACCCCTCCAAATGAAACCCAGTACACATATATACACCCACCCACTGAAACCGTATATACCAGTTTTCTATATAATACACAAGAGCCATGAATATCCTGTAAATTATATCCTTATAAACGGTGCTTAGTGATGTCATCAGTTAAAATCGGAGCTTAGTGATGTCATTTCTGTCACATGACTCACCGAAACTTGTGTATTATAATAAATATAGTACCCCCTGTTGCAAAATATGAGGATATTAGAAGTATTAGTATACTCTGGGTACTCTGTTTATCTACTTTTTGGAGTCATCAGCTTCAATACGGGGAATAGGTTTAGATTTTAATGTTCTCGTCCCCAGCAGCAAGTGTCATTAATTCATATTTCTAAACTGGTCTACTTTTGACTGGAGAGCAATCATTGTGGCCTCCATATTGTCTCTTCAGCTTTATTATTGTCTCTTAGAAGTTTGGTTACTAATGACCCACAAGGAATGGTATTTGTTTTTGGGTTATAAGTGTTTGATTGATGGAAGCCTCTCAATGTTGATACCATGTATGGCTGTTTAGAAATTCCTGTACAGTGTGGTGTAAAATCCACATGTATTTTGAAACCTTACCTTCTTATAGGGGTACAAGTATATCAAGATCACCAATACCTGGAATCCTAAACAATGTTAATAACCAAAATATTTTTCTTGGACAGGGAATACAAAATTCTAATTCTACAGTCATTAAAAGGGCATTATACGGTTTACTTCTAGTAAATAGAGATTACTCCCATCACTGTGTATATCTAGTTAAATGTGTCTACCCTTACGTCCCCATTTGAAATATTTCCCCTAGGCTCCATCAGGCTCAGCTTGGGCTCAGGGCCTAGATATTTTTGTTTGTGGAAGAGTCTGTCTGATATCAGAGTCTGCAGGCCCAGGGGAAATGGCTGGAAGGGCAGCATTACAGAAATAGCAGTGAATTCATGGAATGGGTTTCCAGCAGGAACGGCAGAAGGAAACATTGCTGGGATTCAGTGCTTCTTTATAAGAACAGAGAAGGATCTGTAATCCCATCCTGCACACATTGCACCAACACATCCTTAAGAAAAAGACAGATATGTTTTATACGGGCTCCTCACGCTGTACTGTCTTTCCACAGGTCCCATAACCACACGCAACCATGTCCAGCAAGAAGACAAAAGCCAAGACTACCAAGAAGCGTCCACAGAGGGCGACTTCCAATGTGTTCGCTATGTTTGACCAGTCCCAAATACAGGAGTTTAAGGAAGCCTTTAACATGATTGACCAGAATCGAGATGGCTTTATTGACAAGGAAGATCTGCACGACATGCTGGCCTCTATGGGTAAATACACAACATAACACAACTATACAATCAACACAGTACTAATGCCTGCAGATGCTGGACCGATGAGCAAATACACTACAACACAGTGTCCAAGGCACTATAAGATGCATATGCTCATGTTGGGAGAAATCAGCTCAGAAATTCAGGGTTCAACTAAACCTAATATTATATTAAATGTAAGATAATACATGTTCTACTATAAATTGGTAGGGTGTTAGTAGTTACAGTATTCCTGAGTATCACTAATGTATTAGAAGGTATAAAGTACGAAACGTAAATTATAAGGATATTAGAAGGAGTTCTGACCCACATAAAGGATCAAGACTGCAGGTCATATTATAAAGAAATTGAAGGCGATATCTAAAAACACAGTGTCCCTTTGTACATGACTGTCTGATATCACATACCAGTTTTCCTCCAGCCGAAAGCTGGTCATACATTTGAATGTCTCAAACTCACCAAACGAGCAAATTTTCCCCAATGTACCCACCTTGAGGGGATAGCTGGAAAAGATCCGGATATTGTAAAGTGTCAGTTAGCCTCAACAATGGTTATACAGGTGGTCGGCACCAACAAACCAATGCGGTCCTTGATCTGGCAGGATTTTGAAACCAGTCCGATACCTGGCGAGATATCAGTCAGGGAAAGCCGTCTGAGGGTCCTATACATGATATAAGCTGATATATGATTAGATATGGGCTGGCACAGACTTGGCTTCTCTCCAAAACTTGATGCAACAAAAAAGTTGTTTTATTGGACAAAAAAACCCATCACAAACGATAGCCTGATAGATGACTTAAGTGCCCGCTAGGCACGAAACACGTAAATTTTTTAATGTAATCCTTTCAGATTTTTTTTTGTAGAATAAAACTACCTTTTGCATCATGTTTTGGAGTGAAGTCTAGTCTGTGCCAGCCCATAACTAAACATATATCTGCCAAATTGCCTCCCCCAGCTAAAGGTTTGGGGGCTTGAGTACCTGCACCCCCTGTTATCATTTTATACAAAAAACTGTTTGTTCTTACGCTCAGCCGTGCAGGGGTTAATTCCTCAGTGCTTCCAGCCTCAGAAAAGGATTACCGCAATCCTATGTAGACTCTTAAATCGGCAGTTTAGAGGAGAGCACTCAAATGGCAATTTCTGCTACAAAATTTTTTTATTGACTACACATCACACAACAAGTTTCGAGCATAGCCCTTATCTACCCTAAGGAAAAACTGGATATTTCCCCCTTTTCCCCCCTCTATTCCTTTCCCTCCTGCAACCAGATTATGGACCAATAAGCTGCCAACATCTGTCAGAAACATTTATTGGCTTATGTATGGGCACCTTTAGGTGGGAATGCAATATTGGTCACTAACACAAAAATTGTTCACAAAGCGATTAATGTTCACAAAGCGAATAAATGTTCGCAAAACAATTTTGCCTTTGGCGTAGACTTTGCTCCTCACACGACAGTAGGCTCGCTATTGCAAATTTGATAGTTTGCACCTTCGAACAGGTGTTAACATTGACAATGCGCAATTAAGATTCGCAACGCAATAAAAGCCTAATGGAGAATATTACATGAGACATGCACATTTTTATTCTTAAATGTGTTTTGCGAATTTTCAAAGATAAAATCCCCCACACCTTTGGATATGAAAAGATAGGGAAAGTTCTGGCTCAGCTGGAATGGCCACAGATATCTAGATCTTTTATCCCAATTTTAGATGGGAGTATTAATATATGTTTTTATGTATATACCACTAGCTGTCACATTCCCAAATATTACAGTCCGATGCACAACTTTAGAACTTGGGTAACTGATTTACAGTTCTGAATAGTCCAACTTTATTGTAGAAGGGCTGTTATGATGCTCATCGGACTGAATGTTTTGCTGATTTTTACAGGTAAAAACCCCACTGATGAATATTTGGAAGGAATGATGAGTGAGGCCCCAGGACCCATCAACTTCACTATGTTCCTGACAATGTTTGGAGAGAAATTGAATGGCACAGACCCTGAGGATGTCATCAGGAATGCCTTTGCCTGCTTTGATGAGGAGGCTACAGGTATAGAGAAGGGACACATTTTGATGGCCTAGAATAGATCATCTCCAGTAGAGAAGATATTAGTGGTCTACCATGGGGACATTTAGCCAAGTATTTGGTCTATATAAGTATACTTGATCCTCCTTCTCTTGTTTCATTTAATTATTAAAATTATTCTAATACTTTCCAAATTGGATGACTGCCTGGAAGGAGGCTGCAAAGCACTGTCCTAATACTATTCAAAAAAGTATAATTTGCTCATCCCTAGGGTTGCCACCTGGCCAGTATTTTACTGGCCTGGCTGGTTAAAATGATGGTTGATCCCAATGTTATTAATAGGGAAAAACATAAATATATATGAAGGACAGTATTTTTTCCAAAGAAAGGTGGCAACCCTACTCATCCCCACCTCTTTTAATCTAGGATTCATCAATGAAGACCACTTACGAGAACTCCTCACTACGATGGGAGACCGCTTCACAGATGAGGAGGTGGATGAGATGTTCAGAGAGGCCCCGATTGACAAGAAAGGCAACTTCAACTATGTGGAATTCACCCGCATCCTGAAACACGGGGCCAAGGATAAAGACGACTAGAATTACAACGAAGGCAATGCCCTGTGGCCCTAAATGAAAGAGATGCTGTCCAAATGACAGGCAGCGTTTAGCTCCCAATTTGTAATTATGTAATATGAGAAGCCTTCCCAACTGTTGCAGTGGCCATATTTAAAATCCTTCACAAAAATGACTGTAATGCGCCTACTCCTCACGCCTGTCACTTTAGCCATTCTAATGGGAAGACATCATATTAATATATAAATAAATGAATTTATTCAAGAGTTGTGTGGAACAAGGATGTAGCCTGCTCTGTTGTTACAATGTATCCTTTCTTTTCTTCCTGCAGTTCTGATGATTTGGGTTTTCCACCTAAATAAACAGAAGTTGGAATATATCTGTGCACTTGTATGGTATCCATGGGTCAATCCATCTTTTAAAGTATTACTATATATATACTATACTATATACTAATACTATACTAATATATAGTATTATTATATAGAGTTAAGATTGCCAAACACAGGCTGGTGAAATGGATGACTCTGTCCCCCTGTGTACAGGGCCTGATTGTCTGATATCTGTCTAAAAATCAAGCACATAGTCTAGCAGGTTTGAAAATCCCTCATCATGTCTGGGGCGGATTAATGAGTAGGCTATCCTAGGCTATAGCTAGGGTCCCAGAGTGCTCAGGGGCCCATCACAGAACAGATAACAATAAATATAAAAGAGAAAAGAAAATACAAACAATAATTGAAAACAAGCTAGATGGGCCTCACTGCCTGTGTATTAATCCATACCTGCCTATAAAAAGTGGCTTCAGAGGTTATAAAGGTCCACTCCATACATAACTTATACTTCCAGACCAGGACAGCATTGGTAGGGGCATGTGGAAAGTGTAGCTTAGGGGCCTCACATTTCATTTGTCCACCACAGGATGTGGTCCTTGTCTGATAGACCTCCATAGAACCTACTGTATGATCCATTGCTGATTGCATATGCCGGTTTGGCCCTGCACTTGGGTGACCAAAGGTGGCCACCTTTAGTGTAGGGGGGTTTCTCAAGGATATAGAAAGGCTGATCCCAGATGATTAACCCTTCCCAAGAAGTTGCACCAAAATGAATGTGTCTAGTTATTAAAGTGGACCCGTCACCCAGACACAAAAATCTGTATAACAAAATTCCTTTTCAAATTAAACATGAAAACCAATTTAAAATTTTTATTAAAGCATTCATAGCTGTTTTAAACTCATTTAAAAATCTCAGCTGTCAATCGAATATTGTCTGCCACTCCTCTATGCCTTAGGCATAGAGGCGGGGCAGATAGTTACTTTCACTTTCCATTCAGCACTTCCTATATGTCACTGCTCTCCACACATTCCCCCAGTTCTCTTAACAATTTAATTGTGTAGCCAGGACATGGGGATAGACATCAGGTCCCCCATTCTGGTGCACAAGCAAGATTCTGAGATGATACAAGGCTTGCCTTAAAGGGAAACTGTCATGGGAAAACATGTTTTTTTTTTAAAAAAAAAAGCATCAGTTAATAGTGCTGCTCCAGTAGACTTCTGCACTGAAATCCATTTCTCAAAAGAGCAAACAGATTTTTTTATATTCAGTTTTGAAATCTGACATGGGGCTAGCCATTTTGTCAATTTCCCAGCTGTCCCGGTCATGTGACTTGTGCCAACACTTTAGGAGGGAACAGCTTTCTGGCAGGCTGTTGTTTTTCCATCTCAATGTAACTGAATAGTATGCAGTGGGACACGGGTTTTACTATTGAGGGCTGTTATCTTGTGTTAGGGAGCTGTTATCTGGTTACCTTCCCATTGTTCTTTTGTTAGGCTGCTGGGTGGGGGAAAGGGAGGGGGTGATATCACTCCACCTTGCAGTACAGCATTAAAGAGTGATTGAAGTTTATCAGAGCACAAGTCACATGACTTGGGGCAGCTGGGAATTGACAAAATGTCTAGCCCCACGTCAGATTTCAAAATGAAATATAAAAAATCTGTTTGCTCTTTTGAGAAATGGATTTCAGTGCAGAAGTCTACTGGAGCAGCACTATTAAAGGACAAGGAAAGTGTAAAATAGAATAAGGCTAGAATTGCTGTATTTTGTATACTAAAAATAAACATGAACTTACTGCACCACAAGCCTAATCAAACAAATGATTTATGCTTTCAAAGTTGGCCACAGGGGGCTGTCATCTTGTAACTTTGTTATACATCTTTGTCTGACACTGGTACTGCACATGCTCAGTGTGGTCTGCTTGAGTTTTGCATGACTGGTAAGTAAGGTAGGGGCTCCCCCTGCTGTTCATAAGTGATTGTTTCCCTGCCAGAAGCACTGCATACAGTCAGGTTTCTTATAAAAACGGTACATGTTTTAAAATTAAAGTATATTGGAGATATATTTCTTTTTCATTAAAGAAAGTAAAAATTGGATTTTATTTCTTTGCCTTTCCTTGCCCTTTAACTGATGTGTTTAAAAAAAAAATCTACAATTCTTCTGGAACAGCACTATTAAATGTATTAAATGGTTTGTGTATTTTGAAAAAAAAATTTGGATAGCGGGAAAAAATCTGATTTTTTCAGACTTGCTTTCGTGAATTGCACGTTTTTGAGAGGGGGGGTTTGCTTGAAAACCCCAAATTGTTTCTGTTTTCTGGCTAAACCCAGCGCAAACCACAATAACTTCAAATTGAGTTTGGTGTCTCTCCCATTGACATATACAGGACCTCGACAGGTCTTAGATGGCGGATTTTTGCAGCATTGGGGTACAGGTATGTGACCTGTTATCCAGAATGCTCGGGATCGGGGGTTTTCCAGAGATCTTTCTGTAATTTGGATAGGCTGGTTTTGCTTCCAGTAAGGATTCATTATATCTTAGTTGGGGTCAAGTACAATCTACTGTTTTATTATTACAGGGGAAAAGGAAATAATTTTAAAAAATGTAGATTATTTGGTTAAAATAGAGTCTATGGAACTCATTCCATAATTCAGAACTTTCTGGATAATGGGTTTCTGGATAACAGATCCAATAAATGTATAGTAAATCTAAATAAAATCTAATAAATTCGAGGGGGGGGGTTTGTTCCACAAAAAAAATGAAATTTTTGCCCCATAAAGCAAACCAGATAAATTTGAGGTTTAGTAGATGAAAGTAGCACATATCCAGGCCCGGATTTGTGGAAAGGCCACCTAGCCCCGTGCCTAGGGTGACAGGATTTTAGGGGGCGGCATGCTTGCCCAACCACACCCACATTGGTTCAGAAACACTGGGGATATGCAGGAGATACTATAGTTATTAATTGCCCATGTACCAATTCCCATTGCTCCGGTCCTGATGATGAAAATTTTAAAATAAAGGGCGATGGGGGCGATGAACGGCAGTGGGCCTAGGGGCGCCCGCTATGGGCCTAGGGGCCCTGCACCTATCTAGAGCAAACTGTTGCTTCAGTTTGGCACCCCCCTTGTCAGGGTTACATATATTAACTGTCAATATACACTATGTATATACACTCCAAGGAATGTATAAGTGAAAAAACCAATATATATATACATATATAGTGAATAAAGTACCCCCTCTTGTAAAATATAAGGATATTATAAGTTACCGAGGAGTTTCATGACCATATAAAAACACGAGGCCGAAGGCCGAGTGTTCTTATACAGGTCATGGAACTCCGAGGTAACTTCTAATATCCTCATATTTTGCAACTGAGGGTACTTTATTTATTATAATACACACGTTTCAGTGAGTCATGTGACAGAAATGACATCAGAACTCACCGTTTATAACTGATGACATCAGAACTCCGTTTATAAGGATATAATTTACAAGATATTTACGGCTTTTGTGTATTATATATATATATATATATATTATAACAAACAAGGGAAATTTGAGCTCACCACTAATTTTTAAAACCATTAGGCGGGGGTGCAATGATGCTGAGAGCACTAGATACATATAGACAAATACAAAATCCTCTGCACTCAACCCATTATCAACATATTTAAGACACTGAGACATTTTGTGCATGCAGCTACTGAAAAATGCCTTACCCTTTAAACAACAGGGCTTGTTTGTCCCTATATTGCAATATATTTAAGCTGGCCAACTACGTCAAAGTCATCCCATATCTGGCTAGTCCTACACTCAATTTTCATCTGATTCATTAAGAATTATGTTGCTTTATTATTAATTTTAAATATATATATATCCAAATCAGTGCACTCAAAAGTCATCCGCCTGGGTGCAGGTAAAAAACAGTACAGAAGCACCGCACTCCAAGGACTGTATAAGTGAAAAAAACCAAAAGAATTTATTTCGACGTTTTGGCTCCTATACTTGCGCCGTTATCAGGAGAGATACGTCGAAATACCTTCTTTTGGTTTTTTCACTTTGGAGTGCTTCTATATCCTCCTTGTGTAAGGTCCCCAGGTGGGACCGAAACGTTGGATTGAGATGTGTTTGCACTGAAAATAAAAAATCACCTTCAATATTTGGAATTACAGTGAGTGCTGGTCTGGTTTCCCTTCAACTGACAAATGACATAACAAGCTATAGATTACTGTGTAACAAACATTCTGTCACCGTTTGTATTTATATATGAATAAAAGCAGCCACATTTTATAGCAGCCACCACGTATATATAGGGTTACCACCTGGCCGTTTTTTTACCGGCCTGACCAGTATTTTTAATGGCTGATCCCCATCTTATTAAAAGGGAAAAAAGCTGAATATATAGGAAGGCCGGTATTGTTTTAAGAAATGGTGGCAACCCCACCTATATATGACCAGTAGAGGTGCTGAAAGGTGTCTAGCAAGCAACATGGCAGCTTCTATTCCTACAAAACTCCCCAAAAACTACTACTATAAAAACATGGAAAAATAAAAGGAAAAGTATGGAGTGATTCTAAGTACACGTGACAACTCTCACACTGATGACAGGTAACTAGGTGAAGCCCTGTGCTGGTGCAGAAAGGGTTAACGATTAACACATTAATTAAATCAGAGGTAGCTCAGAGGGAGGTAAGGAATGAAAGGGGGGAGGCTGATTGTCTTCCTGTATCTCACACCCCCAACGCCTGTCATGCACAACAATAGAGCTGAAGGTTCCACGACAGAAGGTGACAATGTCCCTTTGGTTATGTGCCTTGAAATGCCAACCACCTTTCCAGGTGCAACAGACAGAACAGTGGGGGGTCAGGTGTCACCACAAACCAGTATTCAACCCATCAACACAGATCTGCACAGCATTACCTGCCTTTTGTTCTGTAGATACACACGCATTTGTATCACTATGCCCCCCTGCGCTACAGCCTTTGTCAGCCCCTGACAATATTTACATGTATATCAGAAAGGTTCATTTGAACTACAGGCCTTCCCTATACAGTTTGGGAATAAAAACGGCAACTGCTAAAATAACAGCACTTGCAATGTCAGCTATATAATACATGGTTAATGCAGGAATAAGGTCATGTGGCAGGGCCAAAAGCAGTTGCAACTTTCTGCGCCCCTTTGCAGTTAAATATAAAACCCTATATAGTGTCAGTTTTAAAGGGAAGCTGCTCCCTATGTTTTAGTAACATTCACTTTTTTTATATAGTAGATCAGTATAAAGCATTGCTGCAAATTATTCTGTACAGAGTGTTTTTCTCCATTGTTCCTTTTTTTAATATGTGTTACATAGTATTATATAGTGAATAAAGTACCCCCTCTTGTACTGAGGAGTTTCATGACCATATAAAGGCCTTCACCTTTTATACAGGTCATGGAACTCCGAGCTAACTGCTAATATCCTCATATTTTGCAACTGGGGGTACTTTATTTATTGTAATACACAAGTTTCAGTGAGTCATTTGATAGAAATGACATTAGAACTCACCGTTTATAACTGATGACATCAGAACTCACCGTTTATAAAGATATAATTTACAAGATATTCACAACTTTTGTGTATTATATAAGTATTATAAAATGTAATATGTAATTCTCAAAATCTAATAACAGCATGGCTTTTCATTTCCCAAGCCATTATTACAAGGAAGGATGCTTGCTGGGCTGTAACAAGCATTTACCTCTGTACAGGTATGGGACCTGTTATCCAGAACCTGGGGTTTTTCAGATAACGGATCTTTCGGTAATTTGGTTCTGTATACCTTAGGTCTACTATGCGCTTTGGGTCCTACGGGAGAAAAGCGCTTTACAAATGTTGTTTGTTGTTGTTGTTGTTGTACTAGAAAATCATATAAACAATAAATAAACCCAATAGGCTGGTTTTGCATCCAATAAGGATCAATTATATCTTAGTTGGGATCAAGTACAAGGTACTGTTTTATTACTACAAAGAAAAAGGAAATCATTTTTAAACATTTGGATTATTTGATTATAATGGAGTCTATGGGAGACAGCATTTCAGTAATTTGGAGCTTTCTGGATAACTGGTTTCCGAATAACAGATCCCATTTTTCATTGACCTATCACCCTACCAAGTGGGTGTTTCACTATTATTATTTGCAACTTTTAAATTGGTCTTTTTTTTTTAATAGTTTTTGAATGATTTGCTTTTTACTTTTCCAGCTTTACAACTTTACTTCCAGCACTGACCCCAGAAGTAAAAAACAGTTATTCTGTGACGCTACAATTTCACTTTTATAGTTTTTATATTATTATATTCAGACACCCTCACACTCATATTTCAGTTTCTCATTCATACCATTGCCTGATTGCCCAAATGGAAAAAAAACTAATTATAAAACCACAAAATAGTAGTAATAATTGCAAATTGCCTCAGAATAACACTCTCTACATCAGTCCCAGATGGTTCACTTTTAAGTTAATGTTTAGTTTGTTATAAAATGAACCATTCTAAGCAATGTTTCAATTGGTCTTCATTTTTATTTCTAAGGTCCCTTACACACGGGGGTTAGACGCACCCACGAGACGTGTGTAAGCGCCGAATGCAGGTTCAGACGCAACATGGGAGCGCAGGTCACAAACGCCCGTGTGTAAGGGCCCTAAAGATGGAAACAAGCATAGTTTATATATATATAAAAAGTAACTCAAAGCAACTGGACTTGCTGAGATATTTTAATGAAGACGTTTCACTGCTCATCCAAGCAGCTTCTTCAGTTCAACTGACTGGTGTAGGGGAGTTCTCGGCAAATAGACTCTTCCAACAATCCAATCACAATGGCACACTGCAACTCTTCAGAGAGGTGACATTTGAAATTCACAGTGGTCTTGATTCTGTGTAGTTACAGTGATAGAATAACCAAAGTGTCATGCAACTCCTAGACACAGGTGTTACTTGTGAGAGTTGCATGAATGGATGTGTCAAGAGTTCTGAAACCGCCGGGGAACAGATGCGAGAACAGCATTGTATGTAGCAGACAGGTGGTGTCGAAGGCCCCCGCCTCTGTTCAGGGATGGTTTCTCCACCTTAACATTGTGATTGGATTGTTGGAAGAGTCTATTTGCCGAGAACTCCCCTACACCAGTCAGTTGAACTGAAGAAGCTGCTTGGATGAGCAGTGAAACGTCTTCATTAAAATATCTCAGCAAGTCCAGTTGCTTTGAGTTACTTTTTATATATATATACCATGACCTGGATGAATGAGAATCTTCATAGTTATAAGCATAGTTTATGTACTGAGACAGGGTTCCAAGTGTGACTAATTCTACTAATTACATCTGAATAAGTGAGCTACAGTTATCTTTATTGCTAGCTCAGAAAGATCCAGCACTTTAGGAGAGAACTGCTTTCTGGCAGGCTGTTTTTTCTCCTTCTCAATGTAACTGAATGTGTCACAGTGGGACCTGGATTTTTACTATTGAATGCTGGTATTAGATGTACCAGGCAGCTGTTATCTTGTGTTAGGGAGCTGCTATCTCATTACCTTCCCATTGTTCTGTTTTTTGGCTTCTTGGGCGGGAAGGGAGGGGGATGATTTCACTCCAACATGCAGTAAAAAGTGACTTAAGTATCAGAGCACAAGTCACATGACTGGGGGCAGCTGGGCAACTCATAATATGTCTAGCCCCATGGCAGATTTCAAAAATAAATACAAAGAAACCTGTTTGCTCTTTTGAGAAACTTATTTATGTGCAGAATTCTGCTGGAGCAGCACTATTAACTGATGCATTTTGAAAATAATAATGTTTTTCCATGACAGCATCCCTTTAACTACAACTCTCTTTTCAAAAGCTGAATTTATGATTCTAGTTAGAGAGATGCATAATGTTAAAAAAAAGGGTTTCTTTGAAGTTAAAATTGTGGCAAGTTGTGCTACTACCTCTTCTGTGCTGTCTCACAGAAGGGGTAGTGGTAGCATGGAACCCCCTTTCAGACAAGGCGTCAGACGTGAGACCACAGGAAGTACAAATATATGTTTATTCTTTATAGTAAAAAAACACAACAATGTCTAATTGCAATAAACAATATATATTTGAGTTCTACTATTCATGTCATCCTTATCCATTTAAGCAATACTAATTATTTTGAGGAATGGAAGCTGCCATGCATAGAAACGTGGCACATGCAGCAAAGTGATAAGGATGAGTTCAATCCAACCGGAAGCCTTGACGCCGTTGTTGGACTTTAACTCCCAGCATCCCTCCAACCTACTTAACATGAATAAAAAATAAATAATTGAGTAATGGTTAAAGAAATTAAAAGTGAGGAGCCCTAATATGAAGGGAGAGGTTGTTTGACCAGCTGTCGTTAAACTACAACTCCCAGCATCCTAGCAATAGCCAAAGTTACAGATCATTGTCTGCCAGAGGCGCTGCAGCTTGGACATTCCTTCCACTATCAGAACATGAAGATTTACAAAAGAAAAGAATCCAGGCAGTAGGTACTGGAACCATGGGACTATAGAGGGGGGAAGGGACCATTTGCTGGTAACTGAATCACACACAAACACAAAAGTCCCCATGAAAGGATTCGTTGGAAAGAGATTTGACAGTTAACCCTTTCCATACCAGGGCTAACCCACAGCAATTTTACACAGGCCAGATGTAGCAAAATATTTTATTATTAACATGTATTTTTATAGCGCCAACATATTGCTTTGCGCTGTAAAATACAGCAACACACAAAAATATACATTTGCTGGGAATTTCCCCATAATTCTGTGTTTGCTCTTCCTTATTAATATATAAATTATCATACAGTTTATCAGAATAATGTGATAACAGCAACAACTGTATGGGTATATGGTGTACATAGATGTCACCATATAGTCCAGGACCGATATACCATGCAAGTCATGGGGGTCACAAAATTTAGAAATGCCATGATGGCCGAAGTCACCACTATGGTTATTTTTTATTTCATCTTCTTTAGTTTTGGAATCCTCTAATGGGTATCATGACAGCCTCACATTGCTCTGAATATGGCAAAGGTAACTTTATTCCAGGGCAGGGTTGCCACCATTTCTGGAAAAAAAATACCGGCCTTCCTATTTTATATTTTTCCCCTTTTAATAACATTGGGATCAGCCATCATTTTTACCAACCGGGCCAGCTAGGTATCAGCCCTATTCCAGGTTGGGTTGCCATCTGGCTGGTATTTTATTGCCATCTGGCTGGTATTTTACCAGTCTGGCTAGTATTTTTGATGGTTGATTCCAATGTAATTAATAGGAAAAAAAGATAAATAAATAGGAAGGCCGATATTATTTTTTTTTTTTCAAGAAAAGGTGGTAACCCTAATTCCAAGGGCTTGCATTAAGGGAATCTATTTTTTTGTTTCCATGTGGCTTCTTCTTTATTCTGACCCCTGGCAGCAAAGGAGTTAAGGCCTTTTCCTACCCCCTCAGGGGTTATCACTAGAACCCCCCCAACTGACCGGTTTAGTCCAGCCAGGAGAAGAAGAAGCCCAAATTCTTTTGGCAAACAAATTCCCTTACACAACCCCCCCCTGCCCACCTCCTATGTAGGAATAATGCCTAGAGCAGAGTACATGTGAAATCTGACACTAGCACTGATAGTAGATAGTCTTTGCCTCTGCTCCCTCCAGGACTGTAGCTTCCTGCACCCAGGGGCTACATTTAGTGACTATCTCTCCCACCTCCAGTCTTCCATCACACCATGCCCTTTGCTTTGAGTGCTCTTTCCGCTTTGTGACAGGGAAAATGATGTCAACAGATTCCTATATTTCCCTGTTTGAGAAGGTTGGTCAGTGGGCGCTAGGGTTGCTAGCTGGCCAGTATTTTACCGGCCTGGCCGGTATTTTTGATGGTTGATCCCAATGTTATTAATAGGAAAAAAAGATAAATATATAGGAAGGCTGGTATTTATTTCAAGAAAAGGTGGCACCCAGCTGCGAGGGCACAGCATTTAGGGTTGCCACCTTTTCTTGAGAAAAATACCGGCCTTCCTATATATTTCGCTTTTTTTCCTATTAATAACGTTGGGATCAACCATGAAAAATACCTGCCAGGCCGGTAAAATACCGGCTAGGTGGCAACCCCTAACAGCATTCCATCTGAAATTAAAGGGATAATGGCAATTGCATAATGTGCTCTCTAATATCAAGGAATATATTACAAAATATCCATGTACCCACAGAGACACTGTCTGTCTTTTCATGGTTACATATAACGCCAGCAAAAACAGCAGGAAGAGAAATGAGTAACTTGAATTGTTTCCCCTCCCCAGGGAAAAACAAAAGTCTTTTGCAGCTGATAATGCACAGAAAACAATCATTGCCCAACAAAAAAAAAGGACTTTTTTTTATTTAAATGAAATTAACTGTCATTAAAATGTCAGTTTCTATCTTGGGGGATTGAACAGGTCTGGAGCTTTGAATATTCTGGTTGCCAGTCTGTCCATCTCTTCTTACTTGCTTCTCTGTTAATCACGTTGGCAGCATGCCTCATGACATTCATATTGCAGGGGGAACAATGGTGGAAGCCTTGGCACCGTTTGCCAAACAAGGGAAAGCATCTAGAAAGAAAAGCAGTGTTTATATAAAAGAGACAAACAGACGTTTAACATGATACGTAGTTGCAGTGGCTTTGAAACTGTGTGGCGGCTAGGGTTGCCACCTGGCCGGTATTTTACCGGCCTGGCCGGTATTTTTGATGGTTGATCCTAATGTTATTAATAGGGAAAAAAGATAAATATATAGGAAGGCCGGTATTTTTTTCTAGAAAAGGTGGCAACCCTAGTGGCGGCTCCTACTCAAATATATGAATGCAAATATGATTTATTAACTAGAGGGAAATCAGCGGGGGCTAACTGTTTCCTCTAAAGTGTCTAGGTGTGGCATTAGAACACACACCAACATCAGTACATAAAAAGATGTGCCAGTGTGTGTAGTTAGTGTAACACACGGCTGATTTAGGAAATCATTAGGTTTGAGGCGTTTAATCCCACTCTTCCTATTCTAGCACTTGCACCTGCCCCCACTACAACAGACCTGGGCTTGCAGGCACATGCTAAATGGGGGGCTGACTTAGCTGACTGCTGTCACTGTCACAGAGTACATCACTTTTTCTCCTCTCACATTCTGATGATGGTCTGCCAGGTTTATTACTCCTATTGGATTTTGCATTATAATGTTTCCAAGCACAAGCAGTATTATACAGGACTTTCAGCTATGTTCAGCTGCGACCAATACTAAAGCCTTTGGCTGGGAGTAACAGTTCAATAACAGACTTTACAGCCCTGATATAAATCCCATTATCTTGCCCCAGTACACACTCCATTTCAGCCTTTCAGCCTCCTAACTGGACAAAGCTGTGTCTAGGGTTGCCACCTTTTCTGAAAAAAAATAAAAAATACCGGTCTTCCCTATTAATAAAATTGGGATCAGCCATCATTTTTACTGGCCAGGCCAGTAAAATACCAGCCAGGTGGCAACCTGAGCTGTGCCTCATACATACTATACCACAGCCCATTGCCTTGACTCCATCTTGCCTTACTAAACACACTTTCCCGCAACTGCAGTCCCCACCTAGAAAAGAAATGCATCGGAGGAGTTTATTTTCATCCCCCCCATGTGGGTCCCACAATAAACAATGCAGCCCCTACAGACAGCGCTAAACAAACATGCATTAGGGGGAGTTGGAAAAAAATCTCCCAAACGCTCTGGTCTTCCAGCTACTGCACTACAATACCCAGCATGCCTCAGTACTTGTTTATTGGTTGATGGATGCTGGGAGTCGTAGTCCAACAAATAGAGTGCACAAAGATTGAGGATACAATGAGAGAATGAAGCAATTAAAAAAAAAAAAAAAGGCATATTTTAGGGAATAACAATAATATAGTGCATAAAGTACCTCCTCTTATTATATGGATATTATAAGTTACCGAGGAGTTTCATGACCACATAAAAGCACAAGGCTGAAGTGTTTTATGCAGGTCATGGAACTGTGAGGTAACTTCTAATATTCTCTTTGCAACAAGAGGGCACTTTATTTATTATAATGCACTAGTTTAATGAGTCATGTGACAAACATAATTCACTGTTTATAAGGATATTCATGGCTTTTGTGTATTATATATTGAACAAAGTACCCACTGTTGCAAAATATGAGGATATTAGAAGTTATCTTGGAGTTCCAGTATGTTTTTATACAGGTCATGGAACTCCGAGGTAACTTCTAATATGCTCATATTTTGCAACTGGGGGTACTTTATGTATAATAATTATTTATAATAATACACAATTTTTAGTGAGTCATGTGACAGAAATGACATCAGAACTCACTGTTTATAAATGATGACATCAGTACTCACTGTTTATAAGGATATAATTTACAAGATATTCACGGCTTTTGTGTATTATATAGTGAATAAAGTACCCCCTCTTGTAAACTATAAGGATATTATAAGTTACCGAGGAGTTTCATGACCATATAAAAACATGAGGCCGAAGGCCTTCCCATACCTAAATGGATCCCCATACCTTAAATGGATTAAAAATATATATTTTATTTATTACGTAAACCCAATAGGATTGTTTTGCCACCCATAGGGATTATATCTTAGGATCAAATACAAGTACAGGTATGGGATCCGTTATCTGGAAACTCATTATCCAGAAAGCTCAGAATTACAGACAAGCCATCTCCCATAGACTCCATTTTATCCAAATAATCACATTTTATAAAAATTATTTCCTTTTTCTCTGTAATAATACCATGTACCTGATCCAAATTTAGATATAATTGATCCTTATTGGAAGCAAAACCAGCCTATTCTGTTTATTTATATTATTATATAATAATTATTTATATTAAATTATTTTATATTTATATTTAAAAATAATTTATATTTCTAACAGACGTGAGGTATAAAGAACCAAATTACGGTAAGATCTGTTATCTGGAAAACTCCAGGTCCTGAGCATTCTGAATAATGGGTTCCATACCTATACTGTTTTATTACTACAGACAAAAAGTATATAATTTTAAAATGTGAATTATTTGCCTATAATGAAGTCTATGAGAGATGGCCTTCCCAAAAACCTGCAGAATGGGTTTCCTGATAACGGAAAGATCTGTTAATCGGAAAAATCCAGGTAAGGTCCCGAGCATTCTGAATAATGGGTTCCATACCTATACTGTTTTATTACTACAGACAAAAAGTATATATTTTTAAAATGTGAATTATTTGCCTCTAATGAAGTCTATGAGAGATGGCCTTCCCTTAAACCTGCGGAATGGGTTTCCTGATAACGGAATGATGTTATCCTGAAAAATCCAGGTCCCGAGCATTCTGGATAACGGGTTCCATACCTGTGCTGTTTTATTACTACAGACAAAAAGTATATATTTTTAAAATGTGAATTATTAGCCTATAATGAACTCGATGGGAGATGGCCTTCCCGTAATCTGCAGAACGGGTTTCCGGATAACAGGTCCCATAGTTATTTTGTGCCCTATTTAATACAGATTACAAGTGAAGAAGAGATAGATAAAGAGATACATATAGAGTCACTATGGTAGCCTATATGCAACTATACATATATACATTTTATATATATATATATATATATATATAATATAGAAAGCAGAGTTTCTGGCAGGAAAGTGGTTAATTGCTTTCACACCACCTTAAAAAACACCGATTTCATCCAGGCTAATTAAATAAGAAAAAGGGGTCTCATTCTAAAGCAAGTGACAGAAACTTGAGACTGTCCCTCACCCCTTCACATTCATTATCCAATCCAGACCCTAAATTCAAATACTGCCCCTCCCCTGTCAAAGAAGCCTGGCTGGAGGGGGGGGTATATCTGTCACTGTCTAGCAGCTCATGTAAAGATAAACTTGCAATTGTAGGGCTTCGGTTTTAACTGCTGCTCACAGCTACAGCGACCTACCTACCTACCCACCCACCCACCTGGGGCAGGTGACAAGAAGCTCATCTCACCCGGAAGGAGTCAAAGAAAATGAATTCTACTTTTGACAGTAAGTTATTTTTTCTCTTTTATAGGGGTATAAAGTGGAGACCCACATTTAAAAGGCCAGTGTGAAATCTGATAAGGGGGATCCTTATTTTATGAACATGGGTGCAACCAAGTTGGCTTTTTACCTGCCGCACCAAAATGGGGCAGCCTGCATTTTTTTTCAAACAATCCCAAAGTTAGTTTGAGGCTGAATCTCAGAAGTGACAGCTGGAGAGAGACAGAGGGGAGGGAATAGACAGAGGGGGGAGCCCTGAAGTTCCTGTTTCTGTTTGAAACAAAGAGTCAGTTAAAAAAGGGGACAAGTACACACAGTATTTTGGAAGAGGAAAACTGGGGAGCCCTTGCACAAATCACGCAGCGGAACCCCCCTCCCTCTCTCAGACATGGAGGCGACCAGTAAGTTGATGTGAAGTTTGTATTGTGGCCTGGGAGCGTGTGGGCGGGAGTTCGGTTTAGGAAGTTACTATTTGCATTGCGAGGAGGGATGTTCTGATTACAGGCAGCTTGAGCTTTTCCCATGTGCTCTTGAAACGCCTTTGTTCCATTCTGTCCAACACTCGTTTTACACTTTTCCCCCCTTCGTTTTTAGACCCCCGACACTTGTGAAAATTCGAATATTATTGTATTCGCATTTATTGGTCACGGGATGTGGAAATAAAATCTCTATCGTTGGGGGGTCGGTCGGTGTGTTATATCGCAGACCTTGCAATAATGTTTCCTCGGGCATTTTGTGACAAAATATAACTTGTTTATATATTATTATTATAATAGACTGAACAGAATAATGTGCTGGCAATGGGGGGGCGGCACGTTATTTATTCCTGAGGTGTGAGTGGTCCTTGTTAATTATTATTTTAGGAGCAGGTAAAATACAAATTACAACAAACGCTTTAGTTTCCTCGTTGCACGTACACAACAAGCCGCCCCCCCCTCCAAATGATTTTAAGAATAAAGGGTTGGAGAGAAGGGGGGAATCTCCCATTTGCTCTTGAATTGGAAGCATTGATCTATTCTACTTGTTTTGGAGGGAGAAGTGTTTTTGTCTTTTGCATTACAAGCGAGTGAGGGGCTTGGGGGGGTGGTGTCCAAATTCCTCTATTGTGATTGTGCATGGGATTGTTGTGGGTTTGCAGGAAGCCTACTCACACTTTTGTATTTGCCATGGAGGGGAAGCTGATTGTATGTAAGGGCTCTTACTCACGAGCGTTTTTGCTGCATTCAGCCGCAGGGGAGCGCAGGAATAGACGCAAGCAATTCTCTTTAATGGGGCTATACTCACACAAGCGCATGTAGGCCCCAAACGCAAGGAAGAATGCAGCATGTTGCATCTCAACCTGCGTTCGGCACTTACTCGCGCTTGTGAGAGTTTAGCCCCATTGAAGAGAATTGCTTGTGTCTATTCCTGTGTTCCCCCTCGGCTGAACGCAGCAAAACCGGAGCGCAGGGAAAACGTTCCTGAGCTAGAGCCCTGAAGCAGGCATTAAGACAAGGTAGAAAGTTGGTAATTTTAAAGGGAAAATGGAAAAAAAATATATTTTTTATTTTATAAAAAGGGATGCATGTTTTATTGGAAAAGAAAAAGCAGTTCTGATATTGATGTTACACTATATTGCATGTATTATGTGTATGGTTGCCACCTGGCCGGTATATTACTGGTCTGGCCGGTATTTTTGACCGTTCAGCTCAATGTTATTTATAGGAAAAAAAGGTTAATTATATAGGAAGGTTGGTATTTTTTTTTTTCAAGAAAAGTTGGCAACCCTAATTATGTGTAATTTTTTTCACCTCTTAACTCTTCAGTATGACTTAAAGGGCACCTATTGGTTAAAAATGCTATCCCCAACCAAAGGTGCGAGCTGATATAGCCCACTTTCCGGTTGAGAATAAGTTTTTTTTTTTTTTTTTTTAAATGCCCCCGCCAGTGCTATGCTACTCGCACAGTGAGGGAGCTCCCGGTGAGAGCAGTGATGTCCGCTCACTTGCATGCGCATAATGAAAAGTGGTCCCTAATCGAGGCAGCTTGCATTATTATGCGCGTGAGCGGACATGGCTGCTCGTACCGGGAGCTCCCTCCCTGTGTGAGTAGCATAGCACTGGCAGGGGGCATTTAAAAGAAAACTGTTTTCCCCAACCAGAATGCGGGCTCTACCAGCCCGCACCTTTGGTTGTCCACCTTTGAGTTAACTTTTAGTGTGACGTAGAGCATGCTATTCTGAGACAATTTGTAATTGGTTTTCATTTTTTATTATTTGTGGTTTTTGTGTTATCTAGCTTTTTATTCAACAGCTCTCCAGTCTGCAGTTTTAACAATCTGGTTGCTAGGGTCCAAATTACCCTAACAACTACGAGCTGATTTGAATAAGAGACTGGAATATGAATAGGAGAGGCCTGAATAGAAAGAGGGGTAATACAAAGTAGCAATAACAATAAATTTGTAACCTTACAGAGCATTTGCTTTTTTTTTTTTTAGATGGGGTCAGTGACCCCCATTTGAAAGCTGGAAAGAGTCCGAAGAAGACTTCAAATAATTTATAAACTATTCTAAAGAAAAAATGAATGACAATTGAAAAGTTGCTTAGAAATGGCCATTCTATAACATACTAAAAGTTAACTTAAAGGTGAACCACCCCTCTAAACTTTTCGTAAATTCTAGAATGGTTTAATCTAAGCAACTTTGCAATTGGTCTTTATTTTTCTATAGTTTGGTCTTTATTTTTTATAGTTTTTAAATTATTTGCCTTCTTTTTCAGCTTTCAAATGGGGGTCACTTACCCCATCTAAAAACAAATGTATTGTTATTGCTACTTCTTTCTATTCAGGCCCTCTCCTATTCATATTCCAGTCTCTTTTGCAAAACAGTGAGTGGTTGCTAGGGTAATTTGGACCCTAATAACCAGATTGTTGAAATTACATAGCAGAGAGCTGATGCTAAATAACTCAAAACCCACAAATAATAACAAATTAAAACCAATTGATAGCACTCTCTATATCAAAGGTGAACAGTTCCTGTAATGTAATAGTGTTTTCTGGAAAAAATCTGAATATTCCCCCATTTAAAGTGAATGTGAATGACCACTAGGCCATGTCTCGGCCTCACAAGGCAGCACCCGGTGCATAGCCGACATTTCCATTCCCAATGAATGGGGGGAGATTTCTAGCATTTTGCCTCCTCTTGCAGAGTAAGAAAACATAGGGGTGACAATTTAACTGCACATTACCCTAAGAGGGACCCTGTAATATTGAGGTGTCTCTGCCCTAGCCAAATGTCAAACAGTGTCATTGGGGAGTTTTATGTATATTTTAGTGCTTAAACCACCCCCAAACGTGCCCCATGATTAAATTAAAACACAAAATGTCCCAAATCTGTAGATAAGCCATTAGCCTAAATCCGCCCCCTGGTGCAGAGGAAGAGGAGGGGGAAAGGTGAGACAGAGAGTTATAAAATGCAGTGTTAAACCAAAAGGTCTCCAACCCCCCCAGCCCCCGAACAAACACAAGACAATGGTGCAGTATCTCTACTTACAGACTCCATGCTGCTCTGTGTATTGGTGTCTGCACACTGAAACTTGCCTTTAATGAAGATGCGGCATAGTCAGGCAATTTCACAATACACTCTGTTAATCCATTTACTAAGTAGCCTTAATGATGTGAAAGTGCTGTAAAATATAATATATATCATAATTATAACATTAAACAGTACTCCTTCATTGGGGGTTCCACTGTCCCTTCTTATAGACCTTTTTTTAGCTTCACCAAAAAAAAATCCAAAAAGCTAAAAACAAAACCTATTTTGTAAGCCGTAAAACTCTTGAGTATCACTCATACTTTACAGTAGTGGATACATGAGTTCACTGTATAACTCAGCCTGCAGGCTTGTGCCTTTATATGGTCATAAACCCCATCAGTGACTTCTATCCTTATAATTTACAACAGAGGTTATATTATCCCCTATGATACACTTTTAATACTCTGTTACATGTATAACTCAGCGTTGTGCCTTTCTATGGTCACATAACCCCTCAGTGACTTCTAATATCCTTTATAATTTACAGAAGGGTTAGGGTTATATTATCCATTGTACAAGTGCTACTTTTAAGATATTTGAGTTCAATTTAAATGTGCCAAAACATACAATACCAGGCATATGGGGGGCAGGACAGATGCCATACCTACACCAAATGCACTCGGACAAAAATCATAAAGTGATGTGTTGATACAGTGTGTTACGGTTCAGCACTCATGAAGACCTTGATTTCCTGGTACTCATGAGGCAACACCTACTTCCTTCCTGCCAAAAGCAAGCAGTTGTGTTTTATGAATGAAATTGCAGGCAAATAATAGTCTGAATGAATGAAGACAAAGAGAAGGAAGCCGATTCTATTGTGCACACCACTAACCTACTCGGCTTCTTAAAGGTATACAGCCTGATAAATTGCCATTAGAAAGTGCCCATGCAGGGCCTAAACTGACCTTGGGGAGCATCACACAGCTCAACTGGCATTTTAGAACAATAAAGTTAGCATGAAAATTGAACTTAGGCCTCCATGAGCCAGTCCTCTTCTAGAGTGCCTCCATCACAAAATGTTGCACTGAAATGGTTCATATATTTAGTGAATGCTTGTGTCTTCCTGCAGGCCTAGTGATCGACCACGACATGGACCCCAGCCTCCATACGGACAGCGGGGAAGATGATGGCAGTTCAGAGCTTGATATTTCGGGTGCCAAGAGGAAACGGAGGGGAAACCTCCCAAAGGAGTCTGTGAAAATCCTGCGGGATTGGCTTTATGAGCACCGATTCAACGCTTATCCCTCCGAGCAAGAGAAGCTGAGTTTGTCTGGGCAAACGAACCTCACGGTCCTGCAGGTGAGTGGCCTGGTTCTAGGGGTATGGCCTGTTGTTGGCATTTTGGATTTCTGCCTGTAACACAATAGGATATCCATGGATGGTGATCAGGAAAGTTGTAGTTAGTGGGGGTTTGAATAAAGCGAAATCTGGATGATGGGCTTTCAAAGACCATGGTAGTGGGGATGAGTATGAAGAAGAGGATAAGAGGTGGTTGGGTAAAAAATTATGGCCATGGTTTTGGAATTTAGTCTGAAAATACTTGTGCTTCTACATTTGCAGATCTGTAACTGGTTTATAAACGCCCGCCGACGTGTTTTACCTGAGCTACTGCGCAAGGATGGGAAAGACCCAAACCAATTCATGATTTCACGAAAAGGCGGGAAGTCACCAGAGATGTCTTCACCTTCACCAAGAACACCCACTCAGCTGCCTAGTGTCTTAGTGATGCCTCCTACTACTACTGTCCCCGCGAGGATAGTCTCTGTGCCTCTGCTGTACCCCATGGCACAGCCAGTGACTAACCTGACAACCGTTAGCCATGACCTCATCTTGCCCAATATGGTGCCCACAATAAAGTCTGAACACAGTGGCACAACTGTCTTATTGCCCAAGAAACGGGCCAGGAGCCCAACAGATGAACTTGTCAACACACCACCTCCTTCACCCTCACCCCCACTGCTGTTCGGAGGGGCAAGTATTAGCCGGCTAAACATTCTGGCTCAAGTGGCAACAATGTGCATGGCAGAAATGGAGGCTGAAGAGGCAAAAAGAGAGGCTGCCCGCTCTGCTCTTAATGCATTGTACAAGGCTGCACCAATCGCAACCAGCACCCCCAATTAAGAGTTGTGCTGTCCCGCTGAATAAAGAGGGGGTCACATTCCTGAACTTACCCCTTCTTTATGGACTGTTTTGCTGGGGGCACTTACAATGAATGCTGGGAAAAATAAGGATTTAAACATTTTGTGACCAAGCAGGATATTCCAGCCCCAAAGATGGTGTCCAAAACATGTCTGCAAAGAATGCACATCCCCTGATCTGAAATTCAGGGGAACCTTTGCTACACGTTGGATTGGGAGGTTAAAGAAAGGTCCAAATCTATTTTCACATAAAAGAAACTTTATCTGTTTACAGTATTTATCCCCATTCTTTCACTTTGATTATTGGAAGGGAGATTGGGATTAGGGGCAATAAGGCACCTTGGGGCAAGACAGGCAGGTTGGCATCTTCCTTACTCATTTCCAGCAAAGTGCACAGTGCTGTGTTAATATGCTGCTACCCCCTCTCCTTTTGTGCACTTTATAGGCCAAAATGGCCGCCAGTTACGCAGCGTGCTAAGAGTACTGAGTATCTTTCACACCACTACAGCTGGATTTTCAGAGTTGCTTAGACCGCACACAATAATGACTGAGCTGAGTCCGTCATACTCGGCACCACTGTACACAGTTGTTAGGTAATTACCCAAGTGTGCTTAAGGGGATGAGATTTATGTTGATGTTGTTGACTAATCCTCATTAAATGAACTTCCTTCCTGACACTGTTTGACAACATTGGCCTCTCCAGCTGTTTTGGAACGACTACAGCTTCCAGCATCCCAGAGAGCTTGCTGGGAGTTGTCGTTTCCCAACAGTTCCAGTGATCAAGGCTGTCTAAAAAAAATGTTATGAGTTTACTTTTTTTTTTTACTGTGAATATGTAGTAAATACCGTGTATCTATTACTCCATATCTGTATTATCCAGTATTTGATGCAGAGAAGGTGAATTTGCTCTCTGACTTTATGTAGACTGGAAAGCAGGACAGAGGAAT
>CM044447.1:24271984-24282938 GCA_024363595.1 Xenopus borealis | reverse complement strand
TGGGATCTGTTATCGGGAAACCAGTTATCCAGAAAGCTCTGAATTACAGAAAGGCCGTCTCCCATAGACTCCATTTTATCCAATTTTAAAAAAAAAGTAATGGTAATAATTAAACAGTAGCTTGTACTTGATCCCAACTAAGATATAATTTAATCTTTATTGGAAGCAAAACCAGCCTATCGGGTTAATTTAACGTTTACATGATTTTCTAGTAGATTTAAGGAATGAAGATCCAAATTAAGGAAAAATCCATTATCTAGAAAACCCCAGTTCCCAAGCATTCTGGATAACAGGTCCCATACCTGTGTTTTCTCTTTAAGAATCACACAAAAGCCTTGCTTACGTTGAGAGCTGCTATGAAACAGGACGAGGCTCTACACAAGCAGGGCCCCTAGGCAGCTGGCTATGGGTATCCAAGGACTTCCATACAATTTACATTATCAGAAAAACAGATCCGCCTTGAAAGCTAAATTGGAAAATAATGGGACACTGTTAAATTGTCTTGTGGATTTGTTTCTTGGATATTCATTCCAGCCATAATAGGCATTTAGCCGTCTCCTGTAACAGTGCTGCACAAGAAATTCTACTCCTAAACAGACCCAAGATAAATGAAGATTAGCTGCCAGTGTCTGGATTGTGACGTCAACCAATGTATCAAATCGGACAGCCACCAAAAAAAGCCATGTTTTCTAGATAAAGCATGATTTTTTGCCTTTCCACTAATTTAGGGACAGAAATTCTAAATAAATACACGGGCATATGAAAAAACTCACGCGGATGCCTTTCCCATACTGCATAAAACCAAGTGATATCATTGTTTGCACAGTGTTGTTTAAACACAGAGACTTTTTTTTTTTCCTTTGTAGTGTGAAGTCATGTTGACAGAATGATATACAATTAACATTGTTATACACAGTAGTAGATGTATGCCACATTTAATGGCAATGTTCTTGCATTATCCAGGGAAATGCTCAGGGACAGAATTAGGGGTAGGTAGAAGAGGCACATGTTTAGGAGCACGATGAAGGGGCATTTGGCATGAACCTCTTTGGGCTTCTCCGAGTCCTCTTCCCCTCACTGGTCACTTAAGGCTAGTGGCAGACGTGCAAATTTAGGGAGATTTAGTTGCCAGGCAACTAATAGACTCTTCAGCCAGGTGACAATCTCCCCGAACTACCTTCTGTGTGCCTGAATGAGGAATCACCTGCGCTAATGCACTTCGTTTTCTGAAGTCACCCGAATTTCCGAACTTCCGAAATCGAAGCGCAGGGAGTGTATTTGCGCAGGCGCTTCCTCATTCAGGCACACGGAAGGTAGATGGAAGGCAGTTCGGGGAGATTGTCACCGGGCTGAAGAGGCGATTAGTCGCCTGGTGACTATGTATCCCCGTATCTGCTCATCTGCCACTAGCCTAATAGATATTATCGTCCTCCAGTGTGTTGGCACCACGCGTGTGTATACACGCCACCCTACTGCACCTTCACAGCTCATGCAAGCACCCGCTTGTTCTCGATGTAGGGCAAGGAAGCCATCCAGGGCGCCTTCGGCCCGGCACTGCTTATATTGTTTTCTGATGGATTCCCCAAAGATATTTGGCTAAATATTGGCTGGTACCGTACTAGGCATTCCGTGTGAATAGGCTTTGCCTGCCCTTTAAAGGAAACCTATACCCCTCAAACAATGTATGTCTCTATAAAAAGATATTGCATAAAACCAGTTCATATGTAAAACCCTGCTTCATGTAAATAAACCATAGAAAACTGCCATTTAAAAAAAAAAAAAAAGGGCAGCCCCCTGGGATTGATGGTGCACCCAAACAAACCATACATGTTAGGTCATATGAGCCAATTGTGTCTTTTGCTTCCACACTTCTTCCTGTTACAGTTAGAGCTGCAGTATTTCTGGTCAGGTGATCTCTGAGGCAGCACACAGACCATCACGAAATGGGGGTTCAAGGCAAGAGATGTAAAAGGGCAATATTTACTTTATTATATATACCAGTTTAAGATTCTTTAATATGTCACTTAATATGATATAAACTATTTGTTGCTCAAGTATTCATGTTGGGGGTGCAATTTTCCTTCAGCACCTGCCATGGGCAAGCAGTACAGAAGTACAGGGCTTCATTGCTCCTTGCAACCATTAGCAGTATTCTTCTCAAAAGTAACATGTATTTTTGGATTCTAACTGCAGGGCAGGGTTTTAGGGGCAAACAGTGTCCATGACAGAACTGAACTCGGGACCCCAGCACTACTACTAAGTGTTAAACAGTCCTACTTTGTATATCTAGTATGCCCTGCCACAACTAAAGGCAGCGGGAGATCAAGGTTGCAGAGGAGTCACAGGATTTACTGCTGCAAGGATCAGGGAGATGTCGGGCCAGTGGAAGGGAGTAGTAGACTAATCAGACAGCTTCAGGGAGGTTATATAATAGGGAGAGGCAGAAAATGCATTTGTGGAAAATATGAAGAAAGGAAAGGGGGGGTGGAGATATTCAAACTCTTGCAAATGACTTCTTGGAATTTCAGGCCAGCCTGTGATTATATGAACACACATAGAGCACTAACTCCCGCCTGTACACTATCTACAAACAGCCGGCAACTTAACCCCCATCACTGGCCCCATATTAGTATCACAAGTGCTCCCAGCAGGACAGACACATCCTCATAGCAAGAGCTCTCAGCAGACGTACACATTGCATACCAGACACCTCACACCATATTCTGCATAACACACATACACACACACACACACACTTGGAGGGGTTACTGCCTGTCTGTGCCTCCTGATAGTTTGCCTTGATGTATGACCTACATTTCCTGCTGCTTTTACTGACCGACTCATGCTGCTGCTCCCCACTCACACAACCCTATAACTTACACAGCGACGTGTGTGCAGTCAGGCCTGTTTTAACAGGCTGTTCACTTTTAAGTTAACATTTTTAAACAAGTAGAGAGGGATTTGCTTAGACAATTTGCAGTTGGTCTTCATTTTTTATTGCTTGCACTTTTTGTGTTATTTAGCTTTTTGTTCAGCAGCTCCACAGTTTGCACAGTTTCTGCAATCTGGTTGCAAGGGTCCAAAATCCCCTAGAAAGCATGCATTGATTTGAATAAGAGACTGGAATATGAATCGGGAGGGCCTGAATAATAATATGAGTAATAAAAAGTATAATATAATAAATGTGCAGCCTTGTAGAGTATTTGTTTTAGATGGGGGTCAGTGCCCCCCCCCCCATTTGAAAGATGGAAAGAAAGGCAAATAAAAAAAAACTATAATGTATGAATAATTAAGACCAATTGGAAAGTTGCTTAGAATTGGCTTTTCTATAACAAACTAAATGCTAACTTATAAGTGAACCAGTGGCCGACAGAGAGTTTTGTTGCCCACGGTTATTTATGCGCAACTGTGTGGGACAAATCTCCCGAAAATTTGTCTCTGTTGCAAATATCTGCTGGCGGTAAAACCAACAAATCTCAAAGCCGCCCGAAGTTTCCACCGCACGGCCACTGCCCTTAGAGGAAGGTAAGAGAAAGGGTAATCCCTTAGCTAATGATTGTCTTTGGACAAAGTACAATTTAGAATTTTTTTTTTTTTACATGTATGACAGAAAGCCTCAAGTTATATATGACAAAATGCACAGACACCAACATCTGTGTGGCCCTTACTGACATACAGGCTTCCTCTCTATAAATCAGACCATTTCCCTTGTTTAGATAACACATCAGCACCTGGCGTTGTATGATGCATACCATAAACTAGGTACAGAAAATGTTGCGACACGCTGAACAGCTGAGAAAACGGCAACACGTTTTTCTCCCAAATTCCTTTTTTCCTTTATGGTCAAAACTGACAAATCCGATTAGTGAATTAAAATTAGATTTTCGAGATTTATCATACACTGGACCTTTAAGAACCTGTTGAATTACTGTTTTAGTCAATAGAAGATGTCCTGGGATCGATTTGGAGTTGTTTGCAGCCTTCCTGACATTCAAGGTTTTTGGTTTTTTTGAGAGGAAAAAAAAATAGTCGCCAGCGGTATGGCTCTCGTGGCACTTTGTCTTCCGAAGTCGCCCAAAGATGCCTAACGAGGAAACTTCAGGCGAATTTGGAAAACAAAACGTTGCGAGTTTATATATAGCTAGCTAGCAATTTACATTCAAGCAGGCGGTATTGCACGGGAAGGCAATTCGGGGAGATTGTCGCCCAAAAGAAGAGGCAATCAGAATCTCCCCGAATCTGCCGTGTGTCACAACCCTAAAAGCAGTTTCTGCTTCACTACTTTCCCTGACTACTCCTCCTGCTGAAACTCAAATTCTGAGATTATGCAAACAGGTATTGAATGAACAGGAGCCTCGCTCAGAGGAACGCTGATTTTCTGATACATTGTTTCTATAGTCTGGCAAATTTAGAAGGGGTTAGAAAACGTCAGGCAGAAACTGCTTTCCATTGCAATTTCATTGAAGATTATGTATTGGAGAGTTACTCAAGTTACTGTACAGTTACATTATAAAGCCAAGACTATCTGGACTTGTACCTATCCAACGTCCTCTTTCCAAACCAAGGGGATTAACATGAAGTTCTACCTCCCTTTACTGCTTTTGCAGCCCCATCTTTTCTGGGGAGCTTTCCACTAGATGTTGGAATGTTGTTGGTTGGATTTGTTTCTAGTCAACCAAAGAGTATTAGTAAGGTTGGGCATCAGACCTATCTTCTATATCCTATCCCACAAGGGTTACGTTGAGTTAGGACCTGTTAAGTTCATCAACCTGCACCCCGATGCTGCACTTTGAAGCCATTGCCGTACTTTTTTTGTTTTGAGGTGCAGAGCATAGCCAGGCTAGGGGAGTAAGGGGCATCTGAATGAGAACTAAAGGGGTGCACTTATAATACCCTTCCTCTTCTTCCCCTGCTCTTGTTAAAGAACCCTTGAGAACCTAGTTTTTAATGTAGTGGTACCACACCCTGAGCTATGGGAAAATCCCTTAAAGGATTAGAAGAACTGACCAGTTGCCAGTCACCATCTTATTTATAAGAAGTCATATTATTTATAATATACACTTACAGATGATTGATAGTAATATATTTGTAGATACCTGTACAGGAAACCTTGGGAGTTTCCTGTTCTATAAAATGAACTTTGCCTTTTAATTTCTGCAGTGTTGCAAGGCTGGATCCTATTAGCAGAACTACATACACTACACAAGCAGCACTCCTTATTGTTAATAATGTATGGGAATTAGTGAAGGATGACTGTGCTGGGGAAATTATACATTATTAATGTTATGGAGCCCTGCTCTTAAAGGGCAAGTACCACTAGAAAGAAAATAAATCTGCACCTACTTATTGCATGTATTGATGTTGTTTTTGGAGCTTAAGGGCTGCAACACACGGCCTGAAAATCTTTGCATCTGTGGCCAGCTTTATAGTCAACAGATACAGGGGCGACCCTGCCGCCTGAGTCGGCCTTCCTTTTGCCACCCTCAACACAGCACTCCCCTTTTCAGCGCCAGAGGGGGTCGGGGGTCCACGTCGCTAGTTCAGAGATTGCAATTGTGCTCTCTGCACTAGAAGAGCCGAATTTCCAGGTTGAATTCGGCTCTTAGGTACCAGGAGCGCATTTTTGCCACCCCTGGCAACCAGAGAGGAGCTGCTGCCTGAGGCAAGTGTCAAAACTGGTCTGATTGGTGGAGCACCCCTGAACAGATTATGGGACTCAAGTTCCAGTGTTGGGTTGAAGAGTATTCATTATAATACACAAATGGTGGATGTACATAGCAACAAGTAGTGTCTGCATCATTATCAACCCTTGTACATTATAAGGACCTAACAATGCAGGAACATGGAAGGAACTGATACAAGAAGAGATGTGGATGTTAACAGGGAGGTGATGAATTCCAGCCATCACTATGTTATGTGTGAATAGAGGGGGGTTGGATTATATTTAGACAAAGATTTATTACACATTGCGGCTCAGTCAAGAGGAGTCAGAGCAAAGATCTGATTTGACAAGTGCTGTCTGAGGCAAGCTGTCACTGGCAGGCAGCATAGGCGCGTGTGGCCTGCAGGACGGACCAGCATTGCTGCGGGCTGTACATTAGACTCTTCCCCAAAGATTAACGTAACCATAATTATACAGAACCAGAAATGATGCATTCCTAATGCTCTAGAGCCATTAATAACAAGTAAAATGGAAGTATGCTTAGTGATGTCAATTGTGTCACATGATGTGCTGATACAAACATGTACAATATATATACCTATATGCAGGTATGGGATCCGTTATCCGGAAACCCGTTATCTAGAAAGCTCAAAATTATGGAAAGGCCGTCTCCCATAGACTCTGTTTTATTAAATAATCCAAAAATTTTTTTTAAATGATTTCCCTTTTCTCTGTAATAATTGTAGTAATTGTACTTGAGATATAATTAATCCTTATTGGAAGCAAAACCAGCCTGTTGGATTTATTTAATGCTTAAATTCTTTTCTCCTAAAATTAAGGATCCATATTACTAGAAGATCCGTTATCCGGAAAACCCCAGGTCCTGAGCATTCTGGATAACAGGTCCCATACCTGTATATACTTTCCTACTAAAAAGCATTCTTGTGCATATCCACACACTGCATTCTTCCCAGCATATAATACAATGTGCCTGTATCTCCTGTCTTCCTCACTCTCCAGGAAATGGCCGCCAGGCCTCAGATGGCAGTTACTAGGCAACGGCCCATTTTCCTTCACACCGTTGCCAAGGTGACGCCCTCTCTAGCGCCCTCCCATTAACCCCTTAGTGACTGTGGCAACTAAATTAGGCCCAAAAGCCTGTCTGGGCACATTCTCACTGCAGCCACACCAACTATAACTTTGAAATGATATGATTAGAGTGCAGTAAGATACAGTAAGATGGGAGGTTAAAATTATATAGATGCTTTACTATAATTCATAGCAATATGTCACTCACTGTCATAAGTATTTGAGGGCAACATAATACATTTTATAATGCATTTACACTGGGGGAGGGCCATCCTTCTATGTACTGGAGTACAAATGTGAACAGCAATCCATCCTGCTCATAGATCTCGCTATCCCCAGTCCAGAGTGAGTGACTGAGCTACTACTAGGGCTTGTATGTACCACTGGGCTGAGTCGGCAGGGCTGTCATCATGGGTGTACTAGGGGTACTGCAGCTACAGTATCCAATGATGGGGAGGGGGTTTGCATAATTGGGTGCTAGGGGCATTTTTTTTCCATTGGTGTCCCTTTTTACTTGTAGAGAGGCCAACCACCCTGAGGCATCATCTCTCCCTGCTATACCTACTATACCCTAGTCACAGTTCCTTCCCAGAGGCTATTATCCACACTGTTACTATAGGCACCATCTCTCTCTTCTATACCTGCTATCCCACAGCCACACTCCCTTCCCAGAGACTATTATCCCACTGCTACTATAGGCACCATCTCTCCCTACTATACCTGCTATCCCACAGCCACACTCCCTTCCCAGAGACTATTATCCCACTGCTACTATAGACACCATCTCTCCCTACTATACCTGCTATCCCACAGTCACACTCCCTTCCCAGAGACTATTATCCCACTGCTACTATAGGCATAATGTTTCTCTACAAAAGCCAAAACAGTCGTCCCTGCTTGGAAAACATCTGTTTATTGTCACAATGAGAATAGATAGATATATATACACATATATATATATATATATACTATCCCTGTACTGTATGCTGCAAGTAAAACTACTGTCTTTCTCTCTAGTCTGGCTCTCATGCTTGTTTACATGAGATGAGATTACTGGCTCCTGAATCCTGCTGTGCAATGTGGTACCATAAAAATATACTTAGTCTCCTAAAATGGTTCATCATCCACCCTCCCTTTTTACTGTGTTCAGTAATAACTGGTGCAAACGTGCTCAAGCAGAGGAAAAGGAACCGATTTATGGGTGGACGCCGCTCCCCGTTGTCACCATATCCACGTGCCCCGCTGACAGCAAGGAGAGTAAACTGTTGACATAATTATTTTGTCTCTCCCTGTGAAACAAAATATAGCACCCGAGTCAGATGCTGTCGATTGATGCATTTCTACTAAAATGTGCAATGGTATTTATAGCTACCTGCTTTCCTGTCTGTGAGTCTGACTGGCTTATTCCATTAATTAAGGATTAGTATAAACATGCCACCCAGATCCAGATACCCAGCTGTTAAATCCAATGAGTAGGGAAAAATGTCTGCTTAAAACAGATAGTGCTATGATGTTTATTAGCAACAGACAGACCAGTCTGTAGAAGGGTGGAACCATTAGACAATGCTCATAATTATTATTATTATTATACAGATATTCATAGTCAAAACATGGACATGGGATGTATAATTTGGACCTTGTTTGAATGCTGGTCCAAGACCCACGGGACCTGTGGATCAAGCAGGTTCTGGCTGGCAAATTAACCCAAAGGTGTGGATTTACAAACATTGGAGGAGGAGCAAGTTGGATGGGCACCATTAGTTGACCCACACATCACTAGTTTGGGATCTATTATACCGAAAACCCGTCTTCCTTTCTTGAAATGCTATAATCTCAAAAGAAAAAAATGTGTATCTATATTCTACCTCCTTCGAATCATAGGAGTCTAGCTGTCTCTAAAGTAGAAAATGAGGCATGATCATTGTCCCCCCAGATATTAGACATCACGTGCGGTCACTTGTTTCTTGGGTATCACATATACTGAATAAGAGCAGAGCAACCTTGCCAAGAAGACTCCCATTGTTAGTATATGTGCTATTTTCTGAATTATTTAATGAATAAAGTACCCCCTCTTGTAAAATATAATGACATTATAAGTTACTGTGAAGTTTCATGTTTTTATACAGGTCATGGAACTCCGAGGTGACTTCTAATATCGGGATATTTTGCAAAAGGGGGTACTTTATTTATTATAATACAAAAGTTTCATTGAGTCATTTGACAGAAATGACATCACTAAGTTCCGATTATAACAGATGACATCACTAAGGATACAATTTACAAGATATTCATGGCTCTTGTGTATTATATAGTGAATAAAGTAACACCTATTGTAAAATATAAGGATGTTATAAGCCACGGAGGAGTTCCATGACAATATTATACTGTATTTTATACAGTTCATGCAACTCCGAGTTTACTTCTGATTTCCTCAAATTTTCCAACCAGGGGTACTTTATTTATTATAATACACAGGTTTTAGTGAGTCAAGTGACAAAAATAACATCACAACTCACTGTTTAGAACTGATGACATCACTAGTCACCATTTATAAGGAAATAATTTACATGATATTCATGACTTTTTTGTATTATATGAAGGTAAAGTCTTGCCGATTAACATAAAAGAACAGAAACGCACTCACATTAGGGTATTAATTTGACACAAATGGTCATGGATGATGTAGTAAGCAATAGTGGGGTGCAATGTAACCACGGTACTTACAGGGTTTGCTCAGACAAGCACAGGCCCCACAATATTCATATTTTAGGAATAATCACATCTCAAAAGGAGAAGATTCAAGTATGTATGTGAAAGATCATAATGAACATGTTCTGTATGTGTAAAAGTGGTTATTGACATATTGCGCTGTGTAACCACAATGAATGTGTCTATTCTCTGCCTATGAATGCACTGCGATGGGATGACGGGGACAACAAAGATGTGACACTGAATTCACTTTCCAATGCTGTGCCACAGGACTGAACAAGCCTGGTTGTGTAATGTCACACAATAACTGCCCTCCATTAGTGAATACACTGGGTTACTGTGTGCACAGATACTGAGTAATTGGAACACGGCACGGCAAGCAGTGAGTGTCAAGCATCCAGACACAATAATTAAGCTCACAACATCCCTCCAGACACAGTTTGCATTTTATTGGACTGCCAGACAGATATCAGGCTGAAAATGGGCCAGATATGAACTGGACAGGTTTGAAAATCCAGTTAGATAAGAAGCGTTTCTCTACGCCCCTTTATATGATCTGTTCTGATCTGATCGTTGGCTGTTGATCATATCAGCCTAATTTGGTCAAACCATATTTATGCCCTGTGTAACAGGAGATGACCCCCACTTGGATGCCAGTGTTCTGAGACCAGCTGAGATCCAGTGGGACCAATTAAATACTTCTATGGTACAGCACAGGTTAAACACCCCCTCCATATGTCATGTATGCCACAGCACAGGTTAAAATCCCCCCCATGGCAAGTAAGGACAGCCCACCAACTCACAACACAGAGGCAGCTGTAGTTAAATGGGTTGTTCACCTTCAAACAACTAGTTGTTTTCAGATAGCACCAGAAATAACTTTTTCCAATTACTCTATTTTCTATTTGTAACCGTTTTTCTAATATTGAAGTGTAAACTGTTTTTGTCACCATCTAAAGCCGACCAGCTGTTCCAAATTGATACATTTAACGGATATATTTTGTCCCTGCTGAGAAGAATCTCTGGGTTTCATTACAGGAAACTGTTAGAATTGATACAATAGTTGCTAATACTCCAGATACTGTATGTTGCTGGGAAATGTATCAATTAAATTTTGCAAAATTGTATCAGTTTAATCTGCACCTGAATTACTGAGCTGCCAGACTCAAACACCAGAGACACCAACATTCAACTTTACACTTAGGGGGCAAATTAACTATTATTCCCCATAATTAGCTCGACCAAATTCAATATTCGATTAGCATTCGATCGTCGAATGTTAATCGAATAGTTTTAGGCTACCTTTTATTCGATATTCGATCATTCGACAATCGAATACAAATTTATTCGAACAGTCGAATAAATCATTCAATCATTCAAATAATTCGAACGATCGAAGACTTCGATCATTCAAATCCTATTCAATCAGGACTTAGGCTTCCCATAGGCTTCTATTGCAATTCGGTAGGTCCAATCTGGCGAAGTAGGCAGTCG
>CM044447.1:24246709-24269720 GCA_024363595.1 Xenopus borealis | reverse complement strand
TAGCGTTTCTTCATTCGAACAGGCGGCGGACAGGGAGCAGGCAAAAAAATCCCAGAACTCAAGCAGATTTGTTTGTCTGCCTGTAAAGCAACTGCCGACTGTGTAGCTTTGTATCCAGTGCAGTCTGTATATTCTGATTATTAATCAGAATTGTATCTGCTTCTATAGCAGATATTATTAGACTTTTGTTGTTTTGATCATTTATGACGATCCCTAAGCTTAACCCCTCAACTGAAGCCCAGATCACACTGAGCATGTGCGGAGTCTTGGTCTTGCAAAGATGTTTAACAAAGTTACAAGAAGACAAACCACTGCGGCCAACTTTGAAAGCATTAATCATTTGTTTGATTAGGGTTCTGGTACAGTCAGTTTGTGTTTATATTTAGTATACAAAATACAGCATTTCTACCATTTTTCTATTTTAGACTTTAGTTGCCCTTAAAAGAAACCTGGAGGGTCACTGGCTGCCCCATCCCTGTGTATGGTTATAAATGTGACTCTATACAATAGACTTTTATTGTGGTTGTGTTTTTCCCTACACAAAGGGAAGTGTCATGCTTGTGTGGATGTCAGACTGGGTGTATACAGGGTACCACCCGACTGTGTCATACATTACTAAGGGTTACATAATATCAAGAGTTGCCACACCCCTTGCCCAAACTCCTTGACAGCCTTGCACCATTAACTTAGCCTGAATAGGCAAAGACAACTATCAAACCAGGAAGTATTGGGTTAAAAGCTCAGCTCAGTAGAGCTAATGGGTTAAGGGAACCAGTATTACTGCCTAGAGTCCCATCACTTTTTTATTTTACAGCATCATCTAAAAGAAATCTTTGCTACGAGTCAGAACGGCATCACTACACATAACCAGACTATGTTGTGTGTTGGTTATACATTATATACAATTATACCTCTTTATAGATCCCTAGTAAGGCCTCATCTGGAGTATGCAGTGCAGTTTTGGACTCCAGTCCTTAGGAGGGATGTAAATGAGCTGGAGAGAGTGCAGAGACTAAGTGCAACTAAACTGGTTAGAGGGATGGAAGACTTAAATTATGAGGGGAGACTGTCCGGTTGTTTTCTCTGGAAAAAAGGCGCTTGCGAGGGGACATGATTACACTTTACAAATATATTCGAGGACATTATAGACAAATATCAGGGGACCTTTTTACCCATAAAGAGGATCACCAGAGGCCACCCCTTCAGACTAGAAGAAAAGGACTTTCATTTGAAGCAGCGTAGGTGGTTCTTCACAGTCAGGACAGTGAGGTTGTGGAATGCACTGCCGGGTGATGCTGTGATGCTGATTCTGTTGATGCTTTTAAGAGGGGCTTGGATGATTTTTTGGACAGACATAATATCAAAGGCTATTTTGATACTAAACTCTACAGTTAGTATAGCTATGGGCATATATGGTTTGTGTTTGAAAGAGTGGAGATGTGTGTGTGTGTATATGCTGGGTTTTTAATTTGGAGGGGTTGAACTTGATGGACTCTGCCTTTTTTCAACCCAATTTAACTATGTAACTATTATTTGCATTCATTTCTGCCCAGGCAGCATACTGCCCCATTGTTACACTCCATTCATTCACTCCCCTCCTCCTCCCTCTTTATCCTGTCTGGACCTTTTTAAGTGAATGCAAATTGGAAATGGGAAGGAGGTTAGAGAATGCGTGTATGCTCTCGCTCGCTCAGTGAGCTTGTTGTACCTCACAACCATTTCCAGGAAGTGATTGTTAGTCACAAACCCCATGGCTGCAGCTTTACCCAGCAGCAGTGAGTATCAACGTATTGAGAAAGTAAAAAGAAAATAAAAAGCAATACCTTCACATCCAGCTGGCTGTTCTGACTAACGAACGCTGGGACAGGTGTGGGACAGCTGCCTATGTGATAGAGACTGTATGATGAGTTTATGTACAGAAGGGTAAGGCTTTTATTGCAGGGTGTAATTATTTGTACAGATGTCAACTAGGGTTGCACCCTTACCCATTTATTACCAAACCCGTATTAAATGCACATACTGCGCAGCTAATAAGCAATTAATTTAGATGCACACTGCACTGCTTTCTGTCCTACAGTTTGCATAAAAAGTGACTAATTTATCCATTTACAATAGAGATCTCGCGTGTACCCAGTATTGTGGCCCTAATGTCAACCAGCCCATTGATCAGACTGGGGTGTACCTGGCCCTCCAGGGCTGCTACCTCACGGCCCCCAGGGTCCACTGTTTTTTTCCTGGTGTCCCAGTCCAACCCTGGCTCTTAGTGAAGTTCTGACCTAGTTAAGGATATTTATAGGCCAATTCCTGTTCCCGTCATGGGATGCTGTGCCAACAACAGTTGCACCGTCAAAAACCAAACAGGGATGCACAGAATTCTAGATTTGTCTCACAATTCAGCCAAACCAAATTTAAAGGAGAGGGAAAGACTAAAATTAAGAAAACTTTATCAGAAAGGTCTATATAAATCAACCCTCAAAGTTGTGCTGCTCTGAGTCCTCTGTCAAAAGAAACACCACATTTCTTTCCTTCTATTGTGTACATTTGGACTTCTTTATTAGACTTCCTATTTTCAGCTTAAACCTCCAGGGCTAGGGCTTGAACATGCTCTGTTTGCTCCTCTCTCCCTCTCCTCTCCATTCTCCACTTCCTTCCTCCCCTCCCTGCTGTAATCTGAGCCCATAGCTATGAGTGAGCAGGGAGACTCAGACAGGAAGTGATGTCACCCCAAGCTAATATGGCAGTTGCTATCCTAAAGAAACAGAGAGAGCTTCTAGAGCTCATTCTGCAGAATAAATATAGTCTTATAGCTTGCACTATTGTTACTAATTTATTGGCAATAAACTGCTTCCGTAGCTCTCCTTCTCCTTTAAGGTCACATGATTAAGGAGAGTAAATGTTTCTGCGTATGCAAATTAAAGTTCTGATTCATTTCTGGACTTGAAAGATTCTGAGTTCATCCGAATCCTGAAAATAAGGATTCCGTGTACCCCTACCTCTTACACTCTAGGACAGTGATCCCCAACCAGTAGCTCGTGAGCAACATGTTGCTCTCCAACCCCTTAGATGTTGCTCCCAGTGGCCTCAAAGCAGGTGCTTATTTTTGAATTACTGGCTTAGAGGCAAGTTTTGGTTGCATAACAAACAGATGTCCTGCCAAACATTCTCTCCTGTAGGCTGCCAGTCCATATAGGGGTTACCAAAAAGCCAATCAGAGCTCTTATTTGACATCCACATGGACTTTTTCATGCTTGTGTTGCTCTCCAACTCTTTTTCAAATTTAAATGTGGCTCACGAGCAAAAAAAGGTTGAGGACCCCTGCTCTAGGGCACTGATCCCAACCAGTGGCTCGTGAGCAACATGTTGCTCTCAGACCCCTTGGACTTCTGACTTAAAAGCAAGCTTTACTTGCATAAAAACCATGTCTACTGCCAGCAGAGCCTCAAGTAAGTCCCATAGGGGCTACCCAAAACCAATATTTTTTGCACCCCTAGAAATATTTTGCATGGTCGAGGTTGCTCTCCAACATTTTTTACACATTAGTGTGGCTCACAGGTAATAAAAGTTTAGGGACCCCTATTCTAGGACCAAATTTTTACACTGCGCCTGCACCATGGGTGCAAATTCATGCGTCCCCCCCCCTGCACAGTAATGCATGGGATTAAAGAACCAATTCTTTACTGTTGCTCTGTCCCTGCAGGAAGGAGACTATGGCTAATCAGAGAGAAATTGATCATATACTAGTCATACACTAGTCTTTTTACAGATACATTTAGATGAGAGTTGCATTGGTTTCCATGAAAACTAATGGCATGCATCTGAACTGATCAGTCACTAAGCATGCGGGGAGGAACATTTCTCTGCAATATGCACGTGTTTTATTGTGACTAGTGGATTATGGTACATAAGTAAAAGATCAGAGTATCAATAGTGGCTGTGGCTTGAGTAGGAGTGCAAATATACAACTGCAGTATTTAAGGGCATGCTAAAGTTTATGTTTCTAAGGGCTAGTCTACACGGGAAGATTCGGGGAGATTTGTCGCTTGGTGACTAATCGCCTCTTCTTTGGGGCGACTAATCTCCCCGAACCTCTTCCTCCTGCCTTCCAGCAGCTTTAATGAAGAATCTCCTGCGCCTATTCACACGTGGCACTGCGTTTTCTAAAGTTGCTCATAGTTGCCTTGGCAATTTAGAGCGATTTGGGAAAACACTGTGCCGCATGTGAATAGGCGCAGGCAATTCTTCATTAAGCAGCTGGAAGGCACAGGGGGAAGCGGTTTGGGGAGATTAGTTGCTCCAAAGAAGAGGCGATTCGTCGCCAGGCGACAAGTCTCCCCGAATCTTCCCGTGTGGACTAGCCCTGAGGGACAAAGCCTCTGTCACAATGGGGCTCTTCTCAACTCTAGGTAAATCTGCATCAGGGCAATTGCTGATTAGCTTTTTTTCAGTCAGCTCCTGGGAGAAAAATGAAGCAAAAAAATTGATTGTTAGCAAAACTGGGCATACAAAAATGTACCCAGTGTTGTCTATATATGTCCAATAAAAAAGATGTATACACACATGAACAGGGAGAGCACATAGGTTCACCTGGCCATGCCCCTGTTTGGTTGCTGAGTTACAGGGGTCAGGGGGAAACTATGACCTGTTGTAATTAGGTGGCCCCATAAGACCACCTGGCCACACCCATTATTGGTTGCCATGGGTTAGAGATTGTTGGTGAATCTATGACCTTTTGTTATTGGTCACACATGGATGTCACTGTATGACCTGGCCACACCCCTGATTGGTTGCTCTGGTTTAAAGGGATTGCAGGAAACTATGGCCTGTTCTTATTATTAGTGACACACAATAAATGGAAAATGTAATTATAATAATTATCATAATGTTATTGTAAATGGCTGTTGTTGGCTTTAAAGGCAGTACTACACGGAAGACTATGCAGCGTTTCTGTAGGATACGACGCTGGCCGACAAAATCCCTCGTCAAGTCGACAGGAACAAGGTAAGTAAATAGGAAGTTGGACGGTGTCACAGGGTTGATCTGATACAACATGACTGTCGGATGAAAATGCTGCAATCTGCATCTTCATCCAACCGTCGTGTCGCGTTGGATCAACCCTGCGACACCATCCGACTTTCTATTACTTGCCTTGTTTTTGTTGCATGCGCAGAAAACGGACCAAAATCGTCCACGTAGTTCTGCCCAAAGACTGCACTTAATGGGCCTTCAGCCGTCTTTATAAACGTGTGTATTAAAGTTTGTAAACGGAGCTCACCCGGCAGTATGGGCTTCTCTCCACTCCTGAGGCAGCTCTCGCGGGAAGCCGGTAACTTCTAGCCGGTCCGTCAATCCCTTCATATACCCGCTTTCAAGCACTCATCGAAGTCACGGAAAGGCACCATTATATTGTAATGATTGCGGCTTTATTAATCATACCAACAGCATAATAGACAGTGGGACGGTGAGAGTGCTACGCGTTTCGTGCCCTTCGCTCTCCTGGCACTTCGTCTTTAGCATGCCTAAATCCAGCCTGTCAATCCACAGCCACATCATATAATACTAACTGCTGCCCAAACAATACGTGGTGCATTACTTCTCTTCCACATGGCATTTATTTGTGTGTGGGACCCAAACCAGTCGCCTCTGCTTAGTCCCCCTAAATACAGCACTAGAATCACAATCCCCTTCATGCGAGTGATTAGAAAGACAATGCATGCTTTTTTTTTTCTTCTCACGCCTATTCTAATTAGCATCCAATTATATCTATCCCCTTACAGTGAATAAATATATAGGAAATGTAGAACTTGTGCTACAGATTTATAAGAACAAGGAATGCATATTCACAAGGCTAATATCACATTTATAGGATTGACATAGACAATAAAAATAGACCTTTGCACACAAGTCTCATGGCAGTGTGTGTGTGTGTAGGTAGACGGGTGCCACACCAGTGTGTTGCTTATGTCACTAGGGCAACAGAGTCAGCCTACACAGTCACCATGGAAACAACCCCCAGCCTCTCTTTATGTCCCCAACAGCCATTCATTATCAGGATGCATACTCTATTTGTATGATGTGAGGAAGATAAATGCCACAGCTATCGTTCATTGGGTGCATCTAATCTGTCTATTAACTGGATATTCACATATCACACACACATATCTGTGAGAAAGAATCCCAGATAGAAAATGGCATAGAAAATGCCAGCTTGTAAGGAGATGCAGATTTGTGCCTATTTAAAGCAACATCATAAATTATTTATCAAGGTTTTCCCTTTTTTATGTAGATATAGAGAGAGAATTCATGTTCTATACACTTCATGTTTTCTCTAGCTACATGGTAGCTCGTACCCTTAAAACGCAGACAGCTGAAATGGTCTCTGTTGCTACAATTGTTGCACACATTTTTAAAGGGAAACTATTCCTACTTATAAACAGGATATGATGTGCCTTTTAATAATAGATTCATATTGGCCTTGATCCAAATCAGGAATGCATTATACATTTTTTCCACTCCAGGCCACAATACCAAATGTGGAGATTAGGTACAGCTCACGTGTCACAGGGACATATTAATCCATCCATTATACTACTTTATGTGTTTCTAGGTAATACCACAGGAAGGGTGTGTTCTGAATGGTAGAATAGCTATAAATTACAAGGGGGGTATATACAGCACTGGACTGGGAGTCAAAATAGGCCCTGGCATTCCAAGTTTAGAGAGGCCCAAACAGCCCCCACCAGCCCACTAAATTATGACTGTCTATGGTGTCTTACAACAGCCCCTCTAGCATTTGCCAGAACCCACAGTCTTGGCCTGGATAGATACCTGGAACAGCCTCCCTGCAGATGTGGCAGGAACTGATATCTGTAAAGAAACTAGTTGGTTCCCCTACTATGACCTGTACACTCCATTCTGTCCTGGGTTCCTGGCCATAAAGTATTTGTATATACAGTAATGGGACCTATTATCCAGAATGTTCAGGGTTTGCCGGATAATGGATCTTTCCGTAATTTGGATCTTGGGGCTGGTTTTGCTTCCAGTAAGGATTAATTATGTCTTAGTTTGGATCAAGTACAAGCTACTGTTTTATTATTACAGAGAAAAAAGAAATAATTTTTTTAATTGATTATTTCATTATAATGGGAGATGGCCATGCCTTAATTTGGAGCTTTCTGGATAATGGGTTTCCAGATAAGGGATCCAATACCTGTATACTGTATCCTTATTAATATAGTGCTCCTATTGTAACAATAAATGAACAGTAAAATCAAGGGAAAACAACAGGACAATTAATTCAAATAAATATACAAAGATTAAATGGTACATGTAAAGAGACACAAGAGTGAGGAGATCCCTGCCCCTACAGCTTAAAATCTAAACAAAATAAGAATGTAAATAATCCATAACCAGCACCCCACTTCTAATAAACATCTAGGGAGAGCTTTATAGGGGCACAACAAATATTCAGCGCTGGTTCAAAATCCAGCATCAAATATAATTTTGCACCACATCCAGAATATGAAGCCTAGTAATGTTTCATTGCTGTTGCCGTACACCCCGAGCTATAGACGGATCCAATCCCAAATACACTGCATTATACTGGCTGCAGAGGCACTCTACAGTCAGATCACTACTGTGACAGTCATTCATGGGTTAAGTTAGTGGCTACTGCAGCTGACCTGTGAAACGGCGGCTTCCCTCATGGCACCACAATGCTACCGAGATTGTGCAAAAAGATCATTTTAGGTTAACAACATGTGGCGGCACACGCTATCATTACAAAACTTGAATCGCCCTGCCACTATTGAAGGGTTGGCACTGGGTGTGCCATAAGCTCAGATATTCCCATTAAATATTATATTGAATTTGGAAATACAAAACGCCACGTGTGCCTCTGCCCAATAACAAAAAAAAAAACTTCAGGCAACTGCAGAGCATTGCATCAGCACCAAACCTGAATCCAGCATCTCCCTCCCCAGGATCATACGGCATCCCCACTGAGCAGAACAATGCTATTATATTGACTACCGGTAAACATGGCAGAGCATCAGAGCAAAGAAAGGAACAGATGTGAGCATTCCTGCAGGGCATAACACTGGCGTGCTACCTGCTTCCTACCGGCTAATCAAAGAGTTCCGCTGGTAACAGAAAGACCCATCCCACAGATATAACACAGTATCCAAGGAATAATCACACGGGTAACTGAACCTGCAGAGCGTTATTCGTAAGGACAGATATGGGTAGCGCCACTGTAGCCAGCCACTTACAACTAATATAGTATCAAATGCCTCGTACTTTTTGTGCCAGCAAAGTAACTCCGAAGGGTTATCAATGCCCAGACTCATTAATGAGTGCCAACCCGAGCTCCATGCGCCTGCTTAGATGGGTGCCAGCTGGCAGCAGGGTGCACACCCATTCCATGCAGGACAGCAGAAAGCAAAGCCGCTCTGTCTGACCCCATGTTAACCCCTTGAATGCTTAAAACTTGTGCCCATTTCATGCCATTATACTACCCCCACCTCCTGCCAGTAATCCTAGACAGCCACAGCTTGTGATATTAGCAGTTTTTCCCAGATATAGATGTAAAGTCATATCCCAAGAAAGGGAGAGGTGGCACAAAGGTTGGTACCTCTTGCCAGCACTACACACGATTAAAGGGGACGTATTTCATCCCCCCCATGTTCCAGTATTAGACACCCCTCTTCTTTCACTGTATAGTTAAATACAATAAAATAAAAAGAAATTGCTTAAATTGTGTTCTTACCCTGTGAAAATGTCAGTATATCAGAGCTGCAAAGAGATCCTTTCTGCTCAGTGTCTGAGCTGAAATGAGGACTGGGCGTGTCCTTTCATTCTCCCACAGGAAGTGGTCATAACAGGATCACGTTACCACAAAAGGCTTTTTTTTTTCTTTTTCTTTAGCTGTGACTGACTTTGTCAGCCCATGTCCCACCCCCAGTCTCTCAGTTACCAGCCTGATGCTAGCCTGTGTTCTTGCTCGTGGTGGCTAGTGGAGCTGCAGCTTCGCCCTCAAATGTAAACTTCTATTGTGTCTTTTGTTCTCGACAGGGAACAGTATATTTGCAATGCTTATGCTTACCCTGACCTTGTCTGCTATTTACTGGCTAAGCTTGTGACACACATATCACCAGGTGGCCCACTCCATTATATTCAGCTGCCATAACTCCCTTCAACCTTGGACTGAGCAAACTGTGATTTTTATCATGGCCAGAAAGCTGACTAGGTGGCCCCATGACCGGATTTACCTAGCGGGCGCCCCTAGGCCTGCTGTCGTTTGTCGCCCCTGTCCACTCCTTTTTATTTGTTCAAATCTATTCAGTGAGAACTTGCACACAGGACATTTAAATTTCTGAACCAATGTGGGTGGTGTTGGGCAGCATGCCGCCCCCTAAAATTCTGCCACTCTAGGCCCGGGCCTATGTGGCCTCTCCACAAATCCGGGCCTGGGTGGGTGGCCCTACAGCTGCCACACAACTGCTTCCAGTCAAGGGTGCAAGTAATTCTGGAAAGGTAGCCGTACATGGACGGATTTTTAGCACAATCTGATAAAATTTCTTACTTTTCATTATGCTGGGGTACAAATTGTATAATTTTGACAAAACTGCCCCAACTGCTGTCAATTGGACAGGCTTCAACATTTTCATTATGTGCCAATAAAATAGGTCAGTGGATGGTAAATTAGATAATCATTGTTAATCTATTGCTCACTGCGCATGCCTTTTGCAAAAGTAAACAAACAGCCATTGGTAACTATATGTGAGCTCTTGCAGCCAACACGACAAAGATACAAACACTGTGTCCTCGTATATCGTTTACCATGGATGGGTGAATCGTTTGTTCAAACGAACATTGAGATAATAAGATCATTCAGAGACCGCTGACTAAGGCTGGCCATATGTACAGATAACTGCTCGTTTGGCAAGGTCGCCAAACAAATGGATCTCTACCCAATATACCTTAGGCTGGGCGTCCTAAGCAATGTGCCCAGCTAGAGGTACATGCCCAGCACCCCATCAGCATTGCACCCTAGGCACTAGCCTCTTTTGCCTACCCCTAGTTTCTAAACCAATGATCGGATCACTTCGAGGGAAATACGAGTGGTCCATTCGAAACAATGAGGTCTTCTATCTGACAGGATTTTTCAACCTGCCTGATAGACATTTGGCCAACTTATTGCCAGATATTGAACAGGGAAGCCCAGTGGTGGGCCCCATAATGTGTACTACTAAAGGGTAAGAATGTTGCTTCCCCTATTTAAACAACATGAGATACAGTATTTTATATCCTGTTTAAAGCAAATGTGGCTCTAGGCAGGTCCGGACTGAGGATTAAAATAGGCCCTGGCATTTCAGGTACACAGAGGCCCAATCAGCCCACACAGAGGCCCAAACAGCCCCCACCAGCCCACTAAATACTGGCTTTCTATGGCACTTTATAGCAGCCCCTCTGGCATTTGCTGGAATTATTCACTTGGACTCTTATGTGGGACTGACAGCATTGACGTTTTCACTAAAAGCTTTGTATATGGACCAGGCTTGTAAATCACCCAGTAGCAGTGGTCTGAATACAATTTCACTAATGAGGGGTGGAGTTATGTGGGTTTAAATATCTGTATGTTTTGGTATATGATTACACTTGATAAAGAGCTACGCTCGAAACATGTAGTGAGAAATAAAACCGCTCCGGACGTCGGACGAGCACTCCGCGGATTAGCTGGCCACATGAAATCCTATGGAGCACAGCAGACTAATTTTGGCCTAGATCTAATGGCCATACTGGATAAGTTGTCTGCCCTTTCTCCGGCTTTGCCACCCACTACAACTCCACCTCCGATGTCTTCTTCCCACACCCTCTAGTCACACATCCCTGCGCCTCCTCTCTATGGCGGAGATCCACAATCCTGCAGAGGCTTCCTGAACCAGTTGCTTCCTAGCCAGTTTGTTTCGGAATGTGCCAAAGTGGGATACATCATTACCCACCTGACTGGGAAGGCATTTCCTCTGTGGGAGAAACCGTACCCTCTTCTAGATGATTCCAAGGATCATCTTTGATGCTCCTGGCAGGTCTGCATCCACCTCTTCATGCTTGATGCAGTTACGTCAAGGGACTCGTACTGTGCCTGAATACGTCATAGAGTTCCGTACATTGGTCCCTGAAAAGGGTTGGAACAACGAGGCCTATCATGCTGCTTTCTACAATGGGCTCTCTACCCGCCTTAAGGACAATCTTCTTTTCCGTGAGCTGCCTTCTCGTTGGGAAGATCCTATAGCATTGGCTATCAAGGTGGACACTCCACAATTTGGGACTTTTCTTGTGGCTGGCGTTACCTCTAGACTCCAAGTGAATTCTCACCAGTTTCTTCTACCATTACAGATCCAGCTTCCCAATTAGACTATCCAAGTTTCAGCATTTCTTGACTCTGAGCTGCCGGCAATTTCCCCTCCATTGATTGGTCCTCCAGTCAAATCTCTCATTGGAGCCTGTATTGCCAAGTCCACTGTCCACTGCCAGTTTCTCATATCCTCCGGGTATTCCTCCGTGGAACATCATTCACTACCGCCTGTCTATCAAGACTTTTCTGATGTATTTTGTAAATACAGAGGAGTTCCTCCTCATCTGCAGTATGACTGTCCTATCAATCTCCTTCCGGTACTATGCCTCCCTGTGGTGGGACTTACCCCTTGTCTCTAGCGGAGACTACTGCCATGAACGAGTATATCCAACAGAATCACCAGCGAGGTTTTATCCGTCCTTCCACCTCTCCAGCAGGGGCTGGCTTCTACTTCGTAGAAAAGAACGATGGCGGCCTACGTCCTTGCATCGATTATTGGCGCCTCAATAAAATTACTGTTAAAAACAGATCCCACTTGCCCCTTATCTCCGACCAACTGAAAGGGGCTAAGGTCTTTTCCAAGCTGGATCTCTGTGGTGCGTATAACCTCATCAGAATCCGGGAAGGTGATGAATGGAAGATGGCATTCAATACTCGCAATGGGCATTACGATACCTTGTGATGCCCTTTGGTCTTTGCAATGACCCCGCAGGAATCCGTGAACGACATCTGCCGTGATCTTCTGGGGAAGTCAGTGGTCGTATATCTGGACGACATTCTAATATTTTCTCAAGACTTGGAAAGCCATCACTCTCAAGTATGGGAAGTCCTCTCTCGCCTCCTTCTTTTTAGCACCAAGGCTATCCAAAGATTCATTGGCTTCGCACATTACTACCGTCAATTTATTAAAGGCTTCTCCTCCTGCATTGCTCCCATCCTTTCCCTCATTCGCAAAGGAGGAAAACCCAATTCTTGGTCTCCTGCGGCCCTTGAGGCCTTCCAGTCCATGAAGGATGCCTTCATTTCTGCCTCTGTACTCCAGCATCCTGATCCATATCTACCCTTCCACATTGAAGTTGACGCCTCTGATGTTGGAACTGGTGCTATCCTTTCCCAAGGACACTCCACGGATGGGAAGTTACATCCTTGTGCCTACTTCTCTAAGAAATTTTCCCCTGCTGAGCAGAACTATGACATCAGAAATCGTGAACTCCTAGCAGTCAAGCTCGCTCTTGAGGGGTGGCGTCATCTCTTGGAGGGTGCTCCTCATCCAGTCACGATCTATACTGATCATAAAAACTTAGAATGTATCCAATCCCTCGGCAAGGAAGGTGGGCTTTGCAATTTTCCCACTTCAATTTTGTTCTTACCTACCATCCTGGAACCAAGAAATGGAAGGCTGGCGCTTTATCTCATAGCTTCACTTCAGTGGATCGTCTTCTTGAGAAACAAGATCCAGTAATTCCTCCTTCCAGGATCATTGCTTCTTTGCTTCCTCAATTTGCTAAGCAAATCTTATCCAGCCAGTCTACCGCTCCTATTGACACTCCTATTGGAATGGCATTTGTACCTCCTGACTTACGTCTCCCCATTCTACAGCAGACTCATTGCTCTAGACAGGCCGGCCATCCTAATCCTGAGAAGACTCTTGAACTATTACGACGTCTAGTCTGGTGACCAACTATTGGGAAAGATGTCAAAGACTTTGTGGTGGCAAAAATTGTGCAGGCAGAAACAAAGTCTAGTTACTCTTGCCCATGTGGGTTATTACAACCACTACCCTTTCCTTTCGTCCACGGACTAACTTAGGTATGGATTTCATTGTAGAGTTGCCACTCTCTAATTGGAATACTGTCATTTGGGTAATGATTGATAGCTTTAGCAAAATGGCACACTTTATCCCTCTGTGAAAACTTCCTTCATCCAGTATATTTTCCAGCTGCATGGTTTCCCAGCAGAAATAGTCTCCGACAGATGATCCCAGTTCAGATTCTGGTGCTTTATATGCAAAACACTGGGTATCTCTCCAATTCTCCTCTGCTTATAACCCTCAAACTAATGGAGCAGCGGAGCGAGTGAACCAAGCCCTGGAGCAGTTCCTAAGTAATCATATCTCCCTCTGTCAAGATGACTAGTCTGATCTTCTTCCCTGGGCAGAATTTGCTCATAATAATGCCAGTCACCCTTCCACTGGAAGATCTCCTTTCTTGTCGATGTATGGTCAGCATCCGCTAGCATTCCCACAGGACTTTCTACTTTCTGATGTCCCAGGCGCTGATGATCATGTGGCTCATGTCTGCCATCTGGACTGCAACCAGGTCTAACTTGGAAAAGAGCACCCTTGTGCATAAGAATTTTGCCGATTGAACTTCGTGAACTTTCGGCACATGCACAGTAGTACAAACTGGGAAATGCATTCTACTGCACATGCGCTGCAGAGCACTGATGGAAGAAGACGTCACTGAGAAGATGGTGCCTGGGAACTGACACTTGAAATTAAACTTTTTTATATCTATTATAATATTGCAGTAACGTAACTAGAGGGGGGCGGGCCCTGGGGCATGACATGCAGCCGGGCCCCCCTCCGTACGCAATTATCTTGATGGAAATTGCCGAAGTGCCAGGGAAATCAGCATTGCGAGCATTGCACGAGCTGCCGGGGGGCCCTGAGGGGGGTGCGGGCCCTGGTGCAATTGCACCCCCTGCTCCCCCGGTAGTTCCGCCACTGTAATATTGGCTTTGAAAGCTACTTTGCCATAAAGTATTTACATGATGCTTTTACATTACCTGTCTGTTGCCCCATGTTCCTGTATGAGGGGGATGACATATTTGTGCAGCAGGAGTCCATTAGCATTAAAAACTGTAACCAACAGGCTGAGATGGGACAACCAGGTTGGCAAAGTCAGAGGCAGTCGAAATACCAAATGGAATGACTGTACTATTGAACAAAGATAAGAACCCAGCATTCAGCAGCAGTGATAGCTTTCATTCACTCACATAGCCACATACATTATCATGTTGCAAAGCTTGCAGTGCGACTGCATACAGTGAAAGACAAAAGATGCCATTGTAGGGATGGAATATAAGCTGTTCATACACAGGTGTATCAGGCAGGGGCACTACTGTTATGAGCCAAATTGAGAAACTTGGCTCAGGCAGTAACAGCCCTCAAGTTACTAGTGGCGGCAAAAGCCTCTCCTGGTTACTTCAAGAGGCAAAATTGCTTTGAATTGTACTCTCACACTAGCTATACGAAACCTGTCTTGCCCTGCTCCAATGCTGTTAAGTTACCATCACTATGGCCACCTCAGGGTGTCACCAGGGTCGGAAACACCCCTCCCATTAGGTACTCTCTGTTCAAACATCTAAACTGTAGCTGCCCTTTACAAATTAGACCCTTGTCATCAGTAATCCAGCTGCAGAACAAAGGGCAAGATTTGGAAACTACTATAATTGTGCTCCTGAGTAATATAAGCAGAAGCCAGGACGTACCAATGGAAGGGTACTTTAGGTCACAAAAACAGACACATAAATAGTTGTTTCGGGCGACAAAGTTAGAAAATCGATGTGACAAAAGCCATTCTGGAAAGCCAGCAGCAGCAGGATTTCAGGTTATATGGGAAGACATATTAATAGAAAGAAGACAGAAGCAGCGGTAGCGTTCTGCTCAGTTGCCATCAAGAATGTCGTGTTCAGAAGATGTCATTTCCAGAAAGACATTAATTGGACGTAAACAATTCATTGACGTGCTGCTATAGAGGCTGCAGTCTGAGTTTAGTTTGGCTAAGGGAATGAAGAGTTGTACTTTGTATTCCCAGTGTCGCCTCCCCTGCTCAGAATGGTCCCCATAGTGTTCGTATTTTCCTTTTTAGATCTTATTTTGATCCTGTACATTTGTAGGTATATTTAGTAGGATTAACACATCTCTTCAAGCAGCTCACCATCACTTATCTGGGGGCATTATATATGCAATTACAGTGTTTTAGATATGACTAATTGATACCTAGGTGACCGTTAACTTCGTTACCTGTATCTGCTTTGCCAGGTTTTGCAGTAAGTAGGGCAAGGTTCCTTTGAACAGAATCTAAAAGAGGATTAGCAACATAGCTTTGGTATGTAAAGAAATGACACATATGGTTGGGAAGTTGGGGTTTGGCCGATTCTGGCATCATTGCCTAATCATTTGTTCTTTAAGGGCAGTGGCCGACGTGGAGATTTGTTGCCCACAATTATTTATGCTCGACTGTTAGAAACAAATCTCCCAAAAATGTGTCTCCATTTCAAATAACTGAAATCACTGGTGGTGGCCAACAAATCTCCCTGTTGGCCACAGTTTGGATAGACGGTTATGCAGCCTCATCATACTACCAGGGCCAAACTGGGAGGCAAAAGCAGCCCTGGCAAACCTATCGAAGCAGCCCATGTATTCACATGCATGCAAAGCATGATATAGATTTCCAACCCCAAGATTAACTAGAACTAGTGTTTATAAATAGATATTTTAAGAGTTCATAACCATATAATCCCCAGCAATATTATATACTCTATGTGCTGGAACTGGTCCTTCCATGTGTATCACAGGGCCAAAGTGTGGCATACTTGAAGAGACTAGGCTGACTCATGCAATTAATGCTACATATCACAAATACAGGCTTAAGTAACTGTTCTGAGCATGGATCCTCCTGTTGGAGCATAAGGGATTGATTATATAGTAGGCAACGCTAATATTACTAACTGAAGTTGGTCAGAATTCCTGGTTCCTCCCATATGCAAGTACTAGCAAATGCAGGCATTGGCTTAGCTGTGGCGGGCTATTATGGAGAGCTCATTTACATTTCTAAAGTGATTGGCTCATTTACATATTAAAGACATACCTATTTGCATTTTTTAGGTGAGCAGCCCATTTACAGTTTAAAGCAAGCAGTCCATCAGGCATTTGCACAAACTAACAGATTGCCAGTCCAGGCCTGCATACTACAGTTGGTCTGTGTTGACATATAATGTGATCTGCTGATGATCTGCATTTTGAGTCAGTCTGTTTGCGCTGAGCCAATTAAACACTTATGAATGCATAAAAGAGAGGAGGTTACTGCCCGTTGTAGGCCTGAAATCAGCCAACGTTTTTCAACTAGTTAATTTCAGCCTCATGTGAATCCTTTAATAAATTTCCCCAAATGTTTTTTGTGCATTTTCCCCAAGATGCCCCTATAATGCTCACAACCCAGGGCAAATTACCTTTTTACACATTTTTGTCCTGGGTACCAAGGGCAGAGTCCTTCAGCGGGTTGGGTAGCCACAGAATATTTGCATAATAGGCAAGATTATATTACTTGTGCCCACTTTGCGGGTGGCCCATGCGTACCCAATATGCTGCAGTTGGGTGGGCTACAGGTGGCCATTTCAGGGGTAAGAGACGAAAATCTTGGTTTCCTAATTTAAAAATCGATTGGTGTGATGTTGTTTCTGCTTTGTACGACATCACTAACGGTGAGCTATCTCTGTGGGGAGCAGATTAGGTGGAAATTAAAGTTGCCTGTTGCCACCTAATAAAATACCAGCCAGGGCCTGTATTGCAAGTTTACCGGCTATACACTTGCCTGGTGATTTGCAAACCCTAATTGTTCTGCCTCTGGCCTAATCTGCCCCAATTCTACTCCTTACACCCCCATCCATCCTGCCCATCACCTCTTTCAACTACTTTTACCCAGATTTCCTCCTCTCTGGCTGCCAAATTGCCTGTTCTGCCCATTTGCATCATAACGCCACCTCCTGTCATAGTCCCACTCCTTCTTGTTCCTGCCCCGTCTACTTCATGTGCCAGTAAGGTGCCAACCAAAAGGTGGCAACCCTAGGTGAAGATCAGTGGGGTGGAGAAGGCAGTCAGGCTTAGGGTTAGCTGGTACGGTACTGGTATAGGAAATTCTAATGGAAACGTTTCAGATAATGTGCCAAATGGCTCTATATCTGAAGAGGGTTACACTATGCCCTGTTGAAGTTTTTCATCCTTTTGACAGACTAAGGGTAGAACTACCCAGACGATTTCCATGCGTTTCTGCCGCATCCGATGATGGGTGGCAAAATACCTGCATGGGGTTCTAAAATACCCTAATAGTTGTTTATTTGAGGCATCATCAGAAAGTCATGAGATGCTAACTTGGCCTTTACACAAGTAGGATAACTGATCCCCCACCAGGGGCAAGGACAGGGGTCAGGGGTACTGTTAAGGCAGTTGAAATCTGCATCTGAAGGGGAATCGGCTGTATCACATAATTTAAGCAAATTGCGTAAATAAAGTTATAGTTAAACGCAGTAAATTCAGCAAAAACTGCCTTGACCTACAACATATGTAACTTGTGTATCAAGCAGTGGCAATGCAGAGACTCTTAATAGTGAAAGGCAGGGGGAAATTCCACTGAATTAAAAAACAAATAAAAAAACTTCAAACTTGAAACTAAGATTAAATTCCGCTGACCCCAATGAACTGACTGACTTAGCACATTGATTATTTTATTAACTGTTTATTTGAATTGATTATGATAGGGTAACATCATTTGTGTATATTGGGATCTACAGTTGTGCTCTCATACCTATGATACACCTGATTGATACACTATGATACACCTTTCTCTTATTTTTCAGAGAATATGAATGATAACACAAAAACTTTTCTTTCAATCATGGTTAGTGGTTGGCTGAAGCCATTTATTGTTAAACAACTGTGTTTACTATTTTTAAATCATAAATTCTGCCAGGGTATGTAAACTTATGAGCACAACTGTAATAGTAGTGTGACTGAAAAAACAAATCTACAAAGTCAACCTTTTGTGCTAGTAAAACCTAGCATACATGGTTTGTGAACAAAAATGTTTGTATCGCATGATTGTGTTCATGGGAGGCCTCGTATAAATAACTTGTATGGGACCCCAAAGTTTATGATGGTGGGGGCAGGTTGAACTTGTTGAATATATATGTTATTTTAATCACACTACTACTAAATCCCAATATAAACAGCTGATGTTACTCTAGAACAATCAGTTCATATAAACCGTTAAAATAATTAATGAGAACAAAGAGGTTATTCCATTTCTCTTGATCTACCCCTGGCATTGTCTCACAAAACCACAAAATGAATGCGTAACTTGAACAATTATCAGTGAAGACTTGCAAATCTTTCCCTCTGTCCATTTATCTTCTAGTCTATAGGGGTTTAAAAGAATATGGTCGTGAGTATCCCTCACAGCAGTCTAGCTGTATTCGATATATCATTGACTATTGACCTGGTCCTGTGTGTTCTGCATTACAATGGCCAGCTACTGTAATAATGCAATAACAATAATTTAACTAAATGAGAACTATTAGATCCTGTACATACATGCTAAACACACAGAATTACCAGTGCCCACATCTGCAACAATGCTGCCTCCTAGCTGATCTCTGTAGAGTGACAATAAGTATGGCAGAGGAAGGTGGTTTAGCTGCTGAAGATCAAAGCTACTAACACATTTGCTTATCAATATTTTTTTCTGAACTCTTCCAGACTAGTAGTTAGTAGGGTTACCACCAGCCTTAAATATTTTTATCTTTCTTCCCCAAGTATCATTTTTTCAAGCCAGAACAGTAAAACACCGTCCAATTGTAACCTAATCAAAACAAATTGCTAATTGGTTGCTGTAGGCAAATAAACTGGTTTTATTTTGCATCTAGGTTAGTAAATCCGTCCCCGATAATTATACAATTCCATTCCAGAACTTTTGGCAGTGCAGGAAATATAAAATGGATCCATAGGCAGTAGCTGTCTCAAGGAATCCACACAAAACTATGGCCTAAGCCTTGAAACTCCCCTGGACTAATTCCCAATGACAGACCTATAGCAATAAAAGTGGTTGGTGTCCCTATTCCTCACATTAAAATGTCCCTGGGGGGGGGTTGCTGCATTAAGGCTTTCAACATTCTCTTCCCTGAATGCCATGCCATAAATATTATCTGTAACCATATCCTTGCAGATTACACTGCTGCAGCTTTCATACAGGTTCATATTAAGACCCTATCTGGTGTATCAGAGAGATGCCTGTGCATTCTCATCATTTCATTTGATATTAAGGAGTTACCAGCTTTATCTGTTATTCAGGCACTTGCTAAAAATATCTGCAAAATTAGAACACTTGGAAAGAGGATCGTCTTCTGTCTGCAGTTGTGCAGAATGTCTCGATATGATCAGGCAGTGCACCTCTGTTTTGTACTTTATATGTTACTAATTCTCTACAAAGATATTGGGCATTCTGCACAGGGGCCTTTATTTATATGTATTTTTTTTGTTGTCTGTCAGAGCAGGGGTACTGGGGCTGATTCTGAACAGGGCACTATCTGCTGCTCTGGACAAAGACAGGTAGATAGTCTTAAGGCTATGGCACCCCAACAACTTAAGGGAGGGTTCCTAAAGCTAAAATGTTTCCTCTTCTAAGAGTTTCTTTGTAATCAGTCAATCCCCATATCTTCTATATAGGCACCCAAGCAGGTGGGATTCTAGGCCTTGCCAATGCCACCCCGTAGCCCCCCTGAGCTTACAAATTTGGATGTGGAGTGGGTGCCTCATTGCTATTATAGAGAGCTTGGTTACACTCTCTGCACTCAAGGAGCTGAATGTCTAGTTTTATAACTGGAATTTTATCTCTGGTAATATGCTGGGCACTGCAACCTGAGGCAAAATTCTTTGATAAAATTTCCCCCTGCATACTGCTGGGTAAGGTACCCCTTGTTTCATTGATCAGCATATATTCACTGGAGAGGGGATTGGCGACTGGTTCTTGTGACTGAGGGAGTCAAAAATAAATATAATTCTGCAGAGATGTCAACCTGGAAGATCTGCGGCACACGTAGGGCGCTGCCAAAATTTTTTTTGCTGGCACTGGAATTGCCATCCCTGTGCATGCGCAAACTGAACATGATAAATACAAATGCTCAACTCTCCCCAATTCTATACAATGTATAACAAAAGTGGTATTCGTCATCATGGTTCTAAATCCAGTGCAGGAATGTCGCTGCAAATGTAGCCCTCTATTCTATCTTTAAGCAACTTTCCTCTCCCCATGACTAGTTTTCCATATGGGAAATCGTTCTAGTGGCAAATTATGGGCTCTGTACACTTTCCCTGAGCACAGTCTCTTATATTGTGATGAAGTTAAAGGGAATTGGCAAGCCGGTCTGGGCTCCTAGTAGCTTTGATAAATGAAAGCAGCAGGCTCTTGGAATAAATGCCTTTACACCTGTCTGGGAGGCCTCAAACCACAATTACAGGCTTAGGTTTTGAGCAGTGACCTGCCGAGAGAATTTAATCCCAGGTACAAATAACCTTTCATGTTTTTAAGAAAACTGATAGATTCTACCTCACGTCCATGATCATACCTAATATATTGCACCTCTAGCTTGTTGATTTCTGATTACAGGTCCATCTAAGCTATGTGACAAAGGGGAGCTGTCTCACCATTTCAGGGGACCATGCCTACAAGGTAGAATGTATACCTCCCTCAGGAACTCTCCTAGCAACCAAGGGACATTTATATTGTGAAAAATGATGATTAAAAACAAGCAGGACCATTCATTCGGTGCCATTTTAAAAAACAGACATGGTTATTTTGCTGCTGGATTTTAAGTGTCGATCTTAAAGAAGAAAAGCTAAGGAGGCATTTTATTACCAATAGATTAGCTGCAATAGTGCAAGCAAGAATGCTATAGTTATTCTGTTGAATGTTTTACCATACCTGAGTAAAAAGCTCTAGAACCTCTCTGTTAGGATAGCAGCTGCAGTATTAGCTTGGTGTGACATCACTTCCTGCCTGAGTCTCTCCCTGCTCCCTTATAGCTCTGGGCTCAGATTATAGCAGAGAAGGGAGGGGGGAAGAGGAGCAAACTGAGCATGCTCAGGCCCGGGGCAAGGAGGTTTAAGCTAAACACAGGAATCTGATACAGAAGCCCAGCTTGAGAAAGGGCCATAATAGGCCTGAAACGTTGCTATGTCCAGATTGTTACTACATGTAACTAAATAAAGACTTTTTATTCTAAAGAAGACCAGTGCTGTGCTTAAAACCTTCTTCACAGAAGCCCATGTGTACACAATAGAAGAGGAAAACCAAACCTGGTTCTCTGTACACAACAGAAGGAAAGAAATGCAGTGTTTATTTCGACAAGGACTTGCAGCACTACTTTGAGGGTTTACTGATATATTTAGGTGGACCTTTCTGATTAGGCTTACTTAGTTTTAACCTTTCCTTCTCCTTTAACGGTAGTTTAAAAGGTAGACCTGCTCTGTGCACAATAGCAACGTTTGATTACAGCTGCTTCTGGAAGGAGTATGTGGTCTTGGAGACCCTTGCTGTTCAAATTCCATGCTCATCTGAACTTAGAATACTGAAAGATGGCTGCCCTGACTGGGGTGTAAATATAGAGGCTGGCCCTAACACTGCTGGGGGACCCAGAGATAAAGGGGGGGGTAGTGGGGGATTCCATGATAAGCCATATCAATATACAGTTGTGTTCATAAGTTTACATACCATGGCAGAATGTATGATTTCTTTCCATTTTTCATAGAACATGAATGATAACACAAAAACTTTTTTCACTTATGGTTAGTTGAAGCCATTTATTGTCAACAAGCAACTGTGTTTACTCTTTTTTTAAAAACATAATCACTACAAAAACTACCCAAATGACCCTGATCAAAAGTTTACATACTCCAGTTCCTAATACCGTGAACTTCCCCCTTTAAAATAAATGACAGCTAGACGTTTTTTGTGGTAGTTGTGGATGAGGCTCTTTATCTTTTCAGATGGTAAAGCTGCCCATTCTCCCTGGCAAAAAGCCTCCAGTTCCTGTAAATTCTTGGGCTGTCTTGCATGAACTGCACGTTTGAGGTCTCCCCAGATTGGCTCAATGATATTGAGGTCAGGAGACTGAGGTGGCCACTCCAGAACCTACACTTTATTTTTCTGTAGCCAATGACAGGTCGACTTGGCCTTGTGTTTTGGATCATTGTCATGTTGGAATGTCCAAGTACGTCCCATGTGCAGCTGAGGAGTGCAAATTTTCCTCCGGTATTTTTTGATAACTTACTGCATTCATCTTGCCATCAATTCTGACCAAATTTTCTGTGCCTTTGTAGCTCAGACATCCCCAAAACATCAGTGATCCAACACCATGTTTCACAGTAGGAATGGTGTACCTTTCATCATAGGGCTTCTCTCCAAATGTAGCGTTTATGGGTGTGGCCAAAAAATTCAATTTTAGTCTCATCACTCCAAATGACTTTGTGCCAGAAGTCCTTATTGTGCATCTTGAAACAGCCACACCACATTTTTTCAGATAGTCCTGTATTTCACCTGAAGCTTTGTGGGGTTTTCCTTGCATCCTGAACAATTTTTCTGGCAATTGTGACTGAAATTTGTTTTATTTTGGTTTGGTTTCAACAGAACCCCTAATTTTCCACTTCTTAATTAGTGTTTGAACACCTCTAATTGGCATTCTCAATTCCTTTGATATTTTCTTATATCTTTTTACTGTTTTATACAGTTCAACTGCCTTTTCCTGCAGATCCTTTGACAATTTATTTGCTTTCCCCATGACTTAGAATCCAAAAAACATCAGTGCAGCACTGGATGAAAGATG
>CM044447.1:24200856-24215367 GCA_024363595.1 Xenopus borealis | reverse complement strand
CCCCCCCTATGACTGCGCCCTACGCAGCCGCTTACTCTGCCTACCCCTAGTTCAGGCCCTGATGTGCAAATGTTTACAGAGTATGTTGAATGACCCCTATAATGGAGGTCCATGATGTTGGGGATACAAGGAAGGGTCAAACTTGCCAGGAAAAAACTTTTTTCAACCCCAATTAATATGTAAAATACTTATAAACTTCATCTTCCATAGCAAATTGACAAACCAGGTAATATTTTACTTACCCTATTACTCTCCAGTCACCCTATTATGATCACCAGACAGCTCTGCCTAATGCTGCTATTATGTCTGCTTAATTGTAAAGGGTTTATAGGCATTTAAATGCTGATGGCCTGGGGGGTGTATGAATTAATATAGGTGCAAACTAGCAGTGGAGGTAGATTGGTTACTAGAGGAGAATGGGATGGGGACAAAAACCATGTTTACAAATTCTTCCAAATTTGTCAAATATGCCTTCCACCTCTCCAAATTCTTCTTGGAACCTTATATTCTTCCTTTCATACATTATGCAATGCTTACTGCTAGCTAAATTTAAATTAAATAGGTCAGCATTTTAAAGTGATAATCTCTAGTTTCAATATGACCAACTACTACATTCTAGTCACATTCTGTCTATAATAATTCTACGGGGTTGTCCATTCCAACCAGTGATATAGTCAATAACCTATAATATTGTGGATGTCCTAACATTGCCCTTTGCTAATACTAATCCCACCAGTTTGATGGAAGAAACAACATTCCTATCAGTCCAGCTTCATTAGTAGCACCTACAGTATATGTTGCCCCCTTGAAGCAAATCAGTATTTCAAGCAGTACCCCAAAGCCTTATTACACCTTTTCTTGTCATATCGTATGTTTCAATTTGACTTTCCACCCATTCTTTTTCCTGTAATCATGCTACTGTATATATTTCCTTACTGTTTATAAAAACACAACAAGCAGTCTTCAACACACAGACACACACACCACACAGACACACACACACATGAATGCAGCTCTGTGTATAAAGAATCATGGCCAAGAACATTGAAAGGTAAAATAACTTTAATTATACAATAATACTATCAAGTATAGAGCATAAAATGACATTATGGTGGCTATGGGTTACTGTCCAGGGGCATATCTGATAGATAAGCCCATTATGTTCAGCTGGACGCAAGACTTCCTTAGTCAAAGCAGACACAAGGAGCAGCAACATAATAAAAATGGCTCCCTACATGTTTTTGGGTCTATGATCAGTCAAAGCCTTCATGGCTGGGATTCAAATGATCTTTATATGAGGACCTGCATTTTCATGCGTTATACACCACATTGCCATGAATTTGGCGATGACATAATAAAACCAGGCCATAGACAATGCAATATTGTTATACTAGGTTTGTCAACCTTCCTTCTTTATTTTGGCATGAATAGAATCGTTATCATCCAGACCTTTATAATACTGGTCAGGAGTGGTAACCCAAATCCATATGGTTTTGATTGGCCAAGCATTTTGTCCTGCTGCGGCCAATTTTGACTGATATTCTTGAAATCCAGTAAGATTGCAGTGTGGGCAAAATTCCAGCCTGGCAATGCTCGCATCCTATCAGCATGTTTAAGGGCCAAACCTTTCTGGGGATTGCAAGAGGACTTATGTTTAGTCAGCTGAATAGTTATAGACAAAGAACACCTGAAGCTGAGCAAATAAAACCACAATACTAGCGTACAAGGGCATACACCCTGAGATACACTAGTTTGACTACCTTGATCTGGCCAACAACATACTGGGACAACAAACAGATTATAATGGAGGCCTGGTAGACCTACTGGGAGAGACCCTTTAAATTTTCCAATATAATGGAATTTTTGCTTGAAAAAAATGTTTTTGTCCCCCCCCCCATTTAAACCTTTTTCTTTTGCACATATTAAAATACGAGGTCCATAGTGACTTTAATTGTACTGGGTCACCAACAAGCTACTAGGCCTGATGACAATTGATGTTTGACACAGCTATACTGGTTTTTTTTAATCTACGTATCTTATCTGGTCTGGACTCCTTTCTGCATTCATTCTCCTACAACTGTCACCTCTTATTATCTGAAATGTATCTGCACTGCTGCTGGCTGCTGGCTTTTATTGTAGTATAAGAATTTATGTCCATTGCATTAACGGGTATTTTATATCATCACACTGCCCTCTCCACCTATGCAGAATCCCAGTCCTGCCCCTCCCCCCTACTGGTCATCTGCCATCTTTTGGGGCTGTCTCTGTTTACACCGACCCCCCCCCCCCCAAGAAATCACAATTCCGAGACAACAAGATGTCACTGTGCATTAATTCTTTCCTAGGATACAGTGAAATGTAAAATGCAGCCTCATTGGCTGCAGCCGAATGCCTGTGAACAGATGGAAGGCTATTATTGGCTGCCTGATCTCTCATTCATAAAAGCACTGGTGTGGTGTCTAAGATGAAAACAAGGTAAAGCGCTCAATTTAACACAATAGTCCCCAAGGCGAAACACAGACTGACACCAAATAATCCTGTCATCGCTAAAAGGAACCTGAATGCAATAATGTATTATCTGCCTTCTGTGCAACCCGGGCACATATCAATTCCGTTCCAGTGCTAAATTGTTCTTTTAATGCTGTAACCTTACTCCATGATTCCTCAGCCCTGTCGGGAAAAATACCGTAATGGTTCTTCAGATTAAACTCTTCTCACAAGCCAAAGCTAAAGGGGAGATGTACCCTCTTTTTGAGATCACAAATACTCAAATTTCATACAAATATACATTTGACCCTACAGTTCAGGCACTTGTGTTTATCAGTGGGATTGCTCTAAAAGGGTAAATCCATCCTAAGATTCTATTGCAATAGCACCCTCCAATGGACAAATTATCACCCCCCCCCCAAAAAAAAACTGTGGCTAAATGCTTGACTGTTTTTTCCGAGCATCAACTTTCAAAATAAATCCATGCAGCATTTGTGAATCTATAAATAATATAATGTCTCTTTGAGAGAGAGCACACAGGTCAATGGATTTCATGGGAAATATTGTATTAAATCAAGGCACGGCAAACAGCAAGAGAATAGTCCCACTTTACAAATATGTAGCTAAGGCAGCTCTGAGATTTTGATTTCTTCATTGGTGTCCACAGAACATTTTTCAAGGGGGTAAGAGTTATACGTTTTCCAGTGTTTTTGTTGCCAAGACACAAAGCTAAAATATAATTACCTGCATATGGAGCACTCATTTTTTGATGGCCAGTAGATACCATTTTCTTGGCCATGACTAGTGATGGAGGAAGCTGGTACATATAATTTATGTTATGACTATACTTGGGGAAAGCAAGAGACTGGGAGGAACTTGAAAGAGAAAAGTATGGGGCAGCTTATGTGGTTATGGGTTTAAATGACCTAATGGGGAAAAGAAATGATTTACTAGTAGGGGGGAGGTTGGCATTTAGGAGAAATGAAGTGGGGGTAATACAGGATTACCAACCTTCATCTTTTTCAAAATGAATATTTGCAAAACAGGCATTATGCAAAGCTGTGCTGAATTCTATACAGTACTTTTATTTTTAGTGTGGCAGCTATTAAAGAGCACCTACATTTTTTTTTTTGCATACCCATGGTAAAGGGTGCTTGCAGTCTATATTAAAAACTGAAAAGTCATGCAGTATAACATTTCCACACAGACAACTCTTAAGCTGATGCAGCCATCTTTATCCACTTTTCAAGCCAATCAGTGCCATGGGCACACACACATCAGTGTGTTGAGCCAGTCCATTTGGGCAATGGTTAGAACTCTGTGAACACTTTGCCAGTTGCATACCTCCCAACTGTCCCAAGTTTCTGTTTGATCTCCTGCACTGACGCCAGTAAAAGATACAAAGTTTTTGAAACTAAATTAAACAAAATGGGCATGGCCAAAACAATTTCACAGCACTACTTTGTCTTTTGTCCCTCTTTCTGATTTTCAAATTTTGAGAGGTAGGCAGTTGGTTTAACAGGACAGGCCCTTAAACTGAAAATTCTACATTCAGGTTAACGAAATACCGAAAATCTAGATCCAAACAACCCCCCAGTCAAAAAATAATAATGCCCAAACCACGTCAACTGTAAATCATAAATTGAGTTTTGGGCATGACGATATTGCCACTTTTAAATTGTAGGCAAAACCATGGTGTTCATTCACTATTTAACCATGCAGTATTAAAATGGGTTCAGCCTTCACACAAAAGAAAACTCATAACACATATATAAGGTGTTGTGCACAGTGCTCTAAGAACCAAAGGAGATCTGTAACTATCACATGCTTTGGGCAGGAGGTAAGCACTGGTCTGTATTTGCACACTTGGATCTAAGCATGCTCTTTTTTTAACCATTAAGATAACATGCTCTAGAAAGGGTGAACTCATTCATATTACTCACCTTTGTGCCACCCATTACATAGAAAATGCTTGCCATTTCTTAACCAAAACAAATGTTTTATTTAGTATGAGCCATGGCAGGAAGTAGGCAAAAGAGGCATGTGCCAAGGGCTCAACGATGGAGGTGGATGTGGGTGGCACTAGGTTTGTACTTTTTCAGTACCCATAGTCCAGGGCCTCATCCCATCCTCTGCCTGCCACACTTCTCAATTGCTTGTGCGGCAGGACTCTCTTGTGTTATAATGGCTTTCATATCCCTGTCTCAAGCACCTTCCACCTCCACTAAACAATCAGCCTTCAATATTTTCTACATTCATTAGCACATATCCTCGTTCTAGGTAAGATACACATGCTATCCATACTTTAGTTCCATCAGAGATGTTCTATGAACCTAGTACTGCTTTTATCTGTTCACTGTTTTAAATACAGGGGTGCTCCTTAAAGAGGTTGAGCCAACCCATTCAATAATGATCTTTAAATGACTTGATTGTTCATAACACAGCCAAATCTATGTGGCACTTTCCAATCTGTGATGCCTAAGTCATTTTTTGATGTTCATTGCAGCTTCAAAAACATGGTACAAGAACAGATTCTATAATAATCCACAGTTTTAGGCCATGTTACTGGTAACCCTAGTACAACTATCACAAAAGACATGTTCTTATCCCAACATAGATAGCATGCATTACTGAAAGACTCCCCTATGCTTGGAATATAATATGTCATAAGAGGGCAGCAATTGTGTAGCTGTCACTAAATTTCTACACAGGAAGTCTTATTTATCTGCTGTTAAGTTGTATCAACGGAACAGCCATGATTGCTCTGACGACGTATCCTCCTCCACAATCTGCTTCCAACAGCACCTGCAATTGTTGCAACACCCTTGAAAACATCTACATAAAGAATTATAAATCCTTAAAATGTTTTGCTCACCTTTATTTTAATTAGTCCCTATATGGCTTAATCTAGCCAAAGGCTGGTCCTGTTTTGCAGTTGGGTGAGGAAGCTGGTTTCCCTTTCCAGATTAAAGTGTTAATCTGGAAAGGGAAATGCAATCCTCTGTAGAGTAATGATCAATAGTGACTAAGCATACTGTACCTATGTGCAGGGTATCTTTACACTCGGAACATTCAGAGCTGCACAGTGATGCAGTATTTATGCCTATGGTGAATTCACTGTGTTGTATAAATGGGATGGTATGTGTATATTTTTATATACTACACACTTTAGTACTGCATCGTGCCTGCTCTCTCAGCCTGAGCATGGCTTATTTTTGAAAATGAGGTCAGTATGAGAATGCCAAGCTGTGATGCCCATTTTCTGCACCTTGCAGCAAAATCTTTATGGGGCTCTCCAAAAATTGGAACTATGCCCCAACATGCTCTTTATACTCTTTCCAGCAGCTTCTGGGTCTGATATTTGTACTCCTAGGCGAAGAAATTTTTTTTAACTGGTTTTCCTATAGGCCACCCTGCTTGGTACATTTACCTGTACCCAATGTACACTGATCATATCAATAACTATTACTTTATCATTTATGGTATTATATATTCTCTACATCAGGACTTTCCAATTGGCCCGCGACCCCCCACCCCTTGTGTGGCCCCCACATGAAAGCCTGCGGTATCTGCATACCATGTGAATGCTTTGAAAGGTATCACTGCAGAGACTACCTAGACTTTACTAATGTAAGGTCTACTTTTAGTGATCTTGTCCCATTATGATCTACACCCATAAAAGAATTGTTAGTATTCTGTTCCATGGAAAATATTAATTAAATACTGATTTATGTCAAAATGTATATTGCTATATTTAACAAACAATATTTCTTATGTAACTTTTAAATTCAGACTGTAATCCCCTGCATTGTTCACACCCTTAAAGCCCTATACTGTTCACACCTGAGACCCAGACTGAAACTGCCCACATTGTTCACTTGTGCACACCTTATACAAACTGCTAGATGGGCACCAGCACTGTCACTCTATGTAGCACAGTATCAACTGTTCATCTTAAGCTGGCCATAGACACAAAAATTTCCATGCAATATCGGACGAATGATCGTACGTCCTCATGTTCTGCCCCACAGCAATTGATGGAAATTTTTTGTCCGACAAAGCTGACAGTGACAGTCTCCCACTGAAGATCGTCAGATCGGCTAAACATGCAGAGATATTATCATAAGCCGACAGAAATCTTTTAAACTGTCCGATCGACTGAACGACCAATCGGCATGGAAAGATAAATGTCAGGAGAAAATCGTAAGAATTGATTTGCATCTATGGCCAGTTTAAGAGCGGTCCTGATAGGTTTCCCTCTCTCTTTCTCTGTTCTGTCTTCCCTATGCTCCCTGTGGGTGCCATACTCTGCCTTCCCTATGCTCCCTGTGTGTGCCATACTCTGCCTTCTCTATGCTCCCTGTGTGTGCCATACACTGCCTGCCCTATGCTCCCTGTGTGCCATATTTTACCCCCAAGTATGGGCTTATAGTAACCATGACATCACCAGAATGACACCAGATTTCTGTACATAAATATGTGGGCTTTTACTTGGCAGTATTAATTTTAATCATCACTGTGCAGAAAATCCAGAGGAATGCTGAATTCCATGCCATAATACCTAGGATTTCATTTGGGTGTGTGAGACAGACTTGCATATAGATACGAACTCTAGTGGCCAGGGAACAGAGTTTCAAACACAGTCCTCTGTAGATTTATTGTAAAGATTTTAAATATTCCAAATGGTAGAAAACTAAAACTAAAAGTATTCAGTTCACATCTGAATACTGTCAAACCAAAACCAGGCTGGTTAATTGACTCCTGATAAAATCGGCCACGGGGAATGTGGTAGTGACCTTAGATTGTAAGCTCCACTGGGGAAGGGCATGATATAACATTTCTGTAGATTTCTGTGGAATATGTTGGCACTATGAAACAAATGCTAATAATAATTCCTGTTCGAAATTCCATTTTCCCTAGTTCTATAGCAGCTTCTAGAACTGTCCTTCCAACAGTATTTTCACAGTAATTACGTTGTCCTAAAACCTTGCTGCCCCAGATGCCAAGGCTTAAAATATTTAAAAAGTGGAAATGTGAGGATTTATATTCTTCTTTTCCCCCCCTGATTATTTTTGGGGAATGAAAGGAATAACATGAAAGGGCATCAGCGATATTTCAGTACCAAGGACAGATCAGCACTAAGAGACCAGTCTAGGCCAGTCCCTCTGTGGTTTACTAAAGGGAGGCTAGAGGCAGGCTTGAGGGCCGAGTGGGTGGTTTACAAGGAGAGAAGTTCCCAACATGCATTGGGCTTAACCAGACCTGATTTAGCTATAGACAGAGAGGGAAAGTTGGGGCATCCTTCTATCAGATACAGGAATGTGTGACATCACATATGGTATAAACTACAGCTCCCAGAATCCCCTCACAGCCTTTGCTGATAGTAGAAGTTATAGTCCACAGCAGCCGAGGGGCTTTGACTTGATTTCTCTGACACAGAACATATCTCCCCACAATCTGTTACTGCTTTCCCCCACCCCCTTCTATATGAATTCCTCTCTTCTTCATCCTTTACACTGCACTCCCATTCCTTCCCTCTCTGCCATGAGAACGCAGAAAGTCAAGTTTCTTTAACCCCTCGAGCCAGAGAACTGTACTTTAATTGTTCCTCTCTCAGAACATTCATTTGCAATAGTCCCACAGTGTCTCAAATTTTGCAAGGATCCAGATGACCTTGTGATGTCCTTGTCCTACTGGGATGTCACTGCATGAGACTTTTTGCCCCACACCTAGAGCACAGCCCTCATATTGCCTCTGCCCATATGCCTATTAACTCTTTTTTTGCCCCTAGAAGGTATCAACAGGGCACTAGCAACAATAAAATAAGTTACAAGGGTCAAAGGGCCCATTGTGTTTATAGTATGACAGTCATGACATATTTGTTTGCTTGTTGTTAGTATCACAGTGAATGGCACTTATTGGACGGGGCACTGATTCAGCCAGGCTAGCCATCTGAAATTCAAGGGCATTATGCCACCAGGGAACTAAGAATCCAAATTATGTACAGCAGAGCTGTCCAATCTTTTTTTTTAAAGTAGACTAATTATATATAATAAATAGGGTCTACATGTATTAAAAAGTACCAACATTTTTTGCACCCTTGCTGACAAAATCCATAAAGCTGCGGTAAATTTATTGCATCTGCCAAATTGTTTGTGCCAATAAGTTGCAAGTTTCCATTCAATCACAGTAAAGTGGTATTCTGATATCTCCTAAAAAGTTGTTTAGCAGAAAAAATAAACAGACAAAATCCCTGCATCCCAAGCTCACTTTCTGGCCCTGGCATAAAGAAAATCATAAAAAGCCGCCAATCTAATATTTCTAAATTATTTAGTTAAATTAATTCAATTATTTATTTACCCTGAGCTCTGCAGGGGAGGAATATGCTCCCATTTTTTTAAATAGAGATTTATTTATTTACTGCAGAACAATACACAGTTGTTTAGGTAATGGGGCCTGGTTCTGTCAATCAATTGCTGGGTATATAAGGGCTGATCATTGGGCAATTTTGCTACACACTAGCTATTATAAGTTTTGATATGGTCATTCAGGCAGTCACCCAAATGATCGGATTAGGTGGATGGCCCATTAATCCATTCAGGCGATGGTTGTTCATCAGCAATGTGCCACAGATAAAAATCTTAGCTTACTGCTGTTATCTTGCTACAGAGACTGCTTTCTCATAGCCCCAGGCCCTCTTATACCACTGCTTCTATAGGGACTGTCTTTCCATATTATACCTGCCATCCCACAGTCACAGTCCCTTCCCAGAGACTATTATCCCTCTGCTACTATAGGCACCGTCTCTCCCTACTATACCTGCTATCCCAAAGCCACAGTCCCTTCCCAATGACTATTGTCCCACTGCTACTATAGGCACCATCTCCCCCTTCTATACCTGCTATCCCATAGTCACACTCCCTTCCCAGAGACTATTATCCACTGTTACTATAGACACCATCTCCCCCTTCTATACCTGCTATCCCACAGCCACAGTCCCTTCCCAATGACTATTGTCCCACTGTTACTATAGGCACCATTTCTCCCTACTATACCTGCTATCCCACAGCCACAGTCTCTTCCCAGAGACTTTTATCCCTGTTGCTAATATAGGCACCAATTCACTCTACTATTTCTTCTATCTCCCTCTTTTACTATTTAAACATTCTATAAGGATCCATGACAGTCACCCCGTTTGTTCCTAGCAAAAGATAACTTCTATGAGTGTGAAGGCTCAGAGAGAATAAATGATCATAGGGCCCTCTGAGGACCCAGTGGCAGGGCGTATGCATGCTCTACCCTGCCAGAAGAGTTGCAACTAATTCATCCATTTCTCATATTCAAAGGTGTGAATTATAGTGATGGGCGAATTTATTCGCCAGCCCTGAATTCGTGGCGAATTCCCGCGATTCGCCGACGGCAAATACATTTGCGAAACACCAGCGAGAATTCGCCTGCCAAAAATTAGCTGGTGTCAAAAAAAAAATCGTGCTGGGCGCTGAAATTGACGCGACAAGTAGAAAACGGCACAATGCGCGTCAAAAACGTGTCGTGACTCTTTCCGTGAATTTTTTCACCAATTCACGAATTTCACTGGAAATTCGTGAATTTTTCGGTGAAACGGGATAGATTCGCCCACCACTAGTGAATTAGTTACTGAAAAAGTTATTCATCCTCCCTAAACACTCCTTTAAAGCAGGTCTGGATTTGTGGAAAGGCCACCTAGGCCCGGGTCTAGGGTGTCAGGATTTTAGGGGGCGGCATGCTGCAGAGCCACACCCACATTGGGGATACGCAGGAGATACAATAGTGTTTAATTTTCCCATGCACCAATCCTCATTTCTCTGGTCTTGATGATGAAAATTTGCAAATAAAGTGCTGTGTATGGGGTCAATGAATGGCAGTGGGCCTAGGGGCACCCGCTATGTAAATCTGGCCCTGCTTTAAAGAACCCCATAAGTGTAGTGAGGAGTCCCAGCACACAATTTTTTCAATACTCTCATTCACAATGACCCTGGATATGAAATCTATACAGCAACTGAACAGAAAGATCAAGTTCCAGACAATGAGAGGACACTTGATTCTGGAACACTGACTTCCTTACATCCTATGTCAGCATTAGGCTGGCAGATAAAAAAAGGACTGTAGGGGTTATGGCAACATCACAGCATAGAAATCTAAAGTGTGAGCAGTGGAAATAATAAATGAAAATGTTAAACCTTCCCAGGAGAGTAGAGGGAATGGAACAGGGATGGGAGGGGAATGGCTTTACTAGGCCAGGATGGAGGGGCGGAGAGGCACTTTCTAAACAAGGAGAAAGCAACTGCACTTGGGAAATCTGCCGGCAGAGTCACAAGGCAAAAGTGAGATTACAGGAAAGTCTGCATGATAGGTGTGGGCTGGGGTGTTATCTCTGTGAACAGGAATCCAATGCCAGGAGCGGATTTGGAGAGGAGAAGGCAGGGGAAAGCAGGAGAGAGAAATTCTTCTATGTGGGACTTATTTTGCACAGGGGGCCAAAATCGCAAACACTGGCTGGCACAGAACTGCAATAAACTACTAGATGAGTATTGTAGCTCCATAATATCTGTGGCAGTCAGCAGCTTAGCAGTGTCCAATTCATTCAGTCATCCCACCACTTGTCGGTCACCAATGCTTATAGACACAACTTCTAGGCCACTGGCATTTATGAACATCACCATAATAAACAATATCCTATATCTGATAAAATCATTTAATCATTACGTAAACCCAAAAGCATTGGTTTGCCACCACTATGGATTCATGCAGCTAACATCAAGTACAAACTACTGTATAACAGATAAAAAAAGATATCATTTTAAAAAATTTGAATTCCAGTCCTCTATGGCCTTCGCGTAATTCAGAGTTTTCTGTGCAAGGGATCCTTGGCTGGAATTGAATATAGGACCTCAGCATTGAAGGTGATAACTTCAACTTTCAAATGCTATTTACGGGTAAGGCATTTTCATCGTTTCCACTCTCACGTGACCATGGGACTGTGATTCAAAAGCAGTGAGCATAGCTGTGAGTAAGCATAATTAGGCGGGTTCATTAGGGACCTCCAATTAGCTATGCACCAAATCTGTCATTTTAGGAGTGGGACAAATATTCTGGTGAGAAATTGCTGGTGATTTCTAGCCATATGGATGCTAATGTTTCACACAGCAAATGGCCAGAGCCTATTGCTACATTTCTGCCATATGAACAGGGCCGCATTTATGTATAGGCACCCCAAGGCCTGTGCCTAGGGAGGGCAGCCTATAAAATAGATTCTTTTATTTCTAATAAAAATTTTCCCAGCTGCCACCTTCGAATTTCTATTCAAATCCATTGGCAGAGGTGGAAGAGGGGCTGTCAGGTGCGTTGTTGGTGGAAGTGACGTCCCATGCTGTCATGCATGTGACATCACTTTGGCAAAGCGGGGGTGCTGAACCTAAACACAGTGCTGTTTATGGAAGAAGGTTGTTTGTACTCTTTGTAGAAGAACTTTGCCTTCAATTGTTAGTACGACTTATTATTATTATTAATTAGAATACTCTAAATGCAGTTGGTCTTCTTTTATTTTTGTGGTTTCTGGATTGTTTTATTTTGCAGCTTGCAAATTTGAACAATATTTGGCTTTTTCCTTAGGCTAAAGGGTATTTTAAAGGTCAAGTTAAGTGAGTTGCTACTATGACTATTCCAGATTTAAGAAGTACTTAAAACATTACATTTTGGGAAGGAAAACCCCTGCTGCCACATAAGAGTGACTGAGAGAAGGAAAAAGATGGTGGGTAAGCCTGGGCTGGAGCCAGCAATGAGACAGATGTAGGGGGCAGGACAGCAGCAGATGATAGTGAGCAGGATTAACCTGAGGGAACAGCCCAGTGAAGATTACACAGGGGAGCAAAGGAATAAAATGAGGAATCGGGGGTGGGGGGAAGCTGATGTATAAGAGAAAAGTGAGGTGAAGGGCAGAAAAGTGAGATTGCTGACCTATATGAACAAATATAGAACCACAAGGAGGTTCCAGTATACAGCAGTGAGTGGGAGCACCAGAATGAGAAAGAGGGGTATAAGTAGGCAATGACAGGTACCACAAGGCATTTATTAATGGCCTAAGGATTTGAATCATAAATCAGGTTGGGGGTTTACCAGAGGGAGAAGGCAAGGAAAGGACAGAATCAAGGGGAGTATCAACAAAGATGGCAGAGACTGAGACCTGGGCACTCAATTAGGCAGAAAACGGCAAATCTTCAGCCACAGAAGTAAACAAATGCCAGTGTAATGGGTCAAGATACTGCACAAGTGGAAGGAGTAAATGTGTGTGTGTATATATATATATATATATATATATATATATATATATATATATATATATATATATATATATATATATATATATATATATATATATATATATATATATATATATAATTTCATATGGACAGTAAGAGACTCCTCTAGTTGTTCTGAACTACAGTTCCTGATACCCCCCTTGCCATTAGTGTGGTACTTGGTTTTAAAGTGCCACAGACTTTACCCTTTACCTATAGAAGCTCTTTAAAGCCTATGGCCCTTGGGCATTTGCTAAAGCACAACTCACAGCATCCCCATTCAACCTACATATGTTGGTGGGTACTGGCTGTTGTATTGTTACAATAACTGAAGGCTGCATGGTGGTCAGCACTCGTGTAATGCAATTTCGGCCTGCTGACACCATCTTGCTTTTCTACCTACTGTGTTTGGGGCCCAGATTAGTTTCCTCTTTTATGACATCCTCCCTGTTACCAAACATACAGAAATATCTAGCGATACAGGAGGTAATGAGAACCCTGCTCATTAGAGCTTACAAGATGGGGTAGGGGAGCACACAAAGAAAGGGGTACATAACAGGAGAGCTTACAGGGGAAGATTAACAAAGTTTGTGTAGGAAGATTAGAAGATGTCATGCAGTTCTGCAGATTGGGAGAGAATGGGGTGGTTAAACATGAGTAGCAAACAACAACGAATTTGGGGAAATCGCCTGGGAGGAAATAGAGGAGAAGTAGGGATAGGAAGAGGTACTGCAGAACAGGGATATGAAGCATAGTCTAAAAAAGGCAAGTGAATGGGTAGAAAAATAGAGGCCAAATATACAGAGGAAGCAAACATGAGCAATAGTTTGGTAGGTCAGTAGATTGGAAAAGGAATTCAGGGGGTGGGGGGCTGAAAGGATGACAGAAGCATAATGAGAGCAGGGAAGAAAGCAAGAACTCATTGGCACGATGCTGAATGATGGGGCCTATAATGACGCCATAATGACTAGAAAATAGGAGAACAGGGGTCAGAGAGACAGAAGCCTGGAAATGAATAGGTTACAGAACTAAATGTCTAGGGTGCCTCACCCCAGAGTCAAAGTAGTAACACAGATACTCTATCTGAAAGTGATAATATGGGAACACTCCTGATGGGTATTCATCGCGACAACTTCATATAAGGGCACATTCACATCTTATATTAGAGCTCTCTGTGCATCCTGGTATAGGAAATCCTTTGTGACTTCATCAGTGACACAGGCAGTGATGTCATGGGAACATGTGACAAAGAAAGGTAAATACCGTCATATACATAAACAGCCATAGACAAGCCATTTGATTTATTGCTGGATTGATACCCTGACAGATTAGACTAGTGGATGACTAGATGTATTGACAACAGGTAGACAGCTATTCATAGACAGGCAGATAATTGACAGGACTGAGCAAGTAAACAGGCCCAGACAGGACACGTCTCTGCTACTCTACAGTACAGTGATACTGAAAACAGCCCTGTCTGCTACTTTGCATTCAAATTGGACAGGGGCAGAGGGGGTTTGGAGACTAATGCATTATCTGAAGAGGTCAGAATAGCCAAGCATGGACTGGAATGGCAGGGAGATAGGGGAATGCAGCACATTGCTGTCACAGACTTATGTTTATGTATGTCGGGAATAGCAGAGTGAGACCACTGCCGAGACTTCATCTTTGCCAGGGGCTGGCCTGA
>CM044447.1:24162979-24173819 GCA_024363595.1 Xenopus borealis | reverse complement strand
ATATATATATATATATATATATATATAATTTTTTTTGTTGTATAATGCTTAATACATTTCCCAAAGTTTACACATTTTTTCACGTCCCCTGAAAAATGTAAAATGGGGATTCTACTGTATACTGAATAAATACAGAGGTTTTCTGGATGAGGGGTCTTTCTGTAATTTAGATTACCTTAATTCTAGTAAAGAAATCTTTTAATAAATCTTTTAAACATTAAATAAACCCAACAGGATTTTTTTGACCTCCAATGAGGATTATGGAATAATGTACTGACTGGCAATTTTCATTAATCCAGGCCTTGGTATATCTAGTACAAGTCTGGACCTGTTGAGTAATCATTGAAGAGGTTTCACTACTCACCCGAGCAGTTTCTTCAGTTCAACTGACTGTTGTGGGACGTCCTCAGCATATAAACTCTTCCACTAATCCAATCACAATGGCAATTGTAACTCTTTAGAGAGGTGATATCTGAAACTCACAGAGGTGTAATTCTGTGAGGTACTGTGATAGGATTACCAACGTATCATGCATGTGTTTGTGAAGTGTTCTGAAACCGCCAGGGTACAGATGTTAGAACAGACTGAATCCTCTGAGTTTCAGATGTCAACTCTCTGAAGAGTTTCAATGTGCCATTGTGATTTGATTAGTGGAAGAAAATAATTATTGAATCAAAATGGAGTGGATGGCTTTCCCCGTAATTCAAAGCTGGGTTTCCATGTAACAGATGTGCATGGGTGCTGGGTCAAAACAGTTGTATAAATCTTACAGATGGACCCGCACTTCAAGTTTGCATGCAACGGTGATGATCACACAAACTTGTAGTGCGGGTTCATCTGTAAGAGCACGTAACATATTCAGCAGTTATCAGCATATACTTTGGGCCAAACTAAAGCTCAAACATCTGTTAGAAGCATGAGGGTTAACATCTAACCAAGGTTCCCATATTTTCTCAAATATTTGAGGTGTTAGCCCTAGCATTGTATGTCACTTTGATTAGAGGCAGTGGGCCATTTATTAGGTCGATCCATTGCTGAAGTGTGTGTGTGTGTGGGGGGGGGGGGGGGGTTAGAGTTCATCCATTTCATTATTACTAACTTCTTTGCATAGAACAAAATAGATCGTAATAATGTTCTGGATTTCTGCAGGAGTACAACATTGTCTATAATACCCAATGAACAAATCTCAGGGGACTTAATTCCAGGAAAGGATAGAAATGTGTTAGGGTATCAGATTACTTCTGACCAGAATGCTGCCACTCAAGGGCGATTCTATATCAAGTGGAGGTATCCAGCTACTCTCCTGCCGCATTTCATGCATTTTGCTCCCTCTGATCTACCCATAGTTTCAAGGGGGTAATATAAATTTGGTGAATCATTTTAAATTGAACCATTCGGACCCTGAGTGATATAAGGCAGGGGTACAAGTTATCCGTAGCCTCTTCCCACTGGTCTTCCTCTAGTTAAGGAATGTGTCAGCCATTTTTGTTTAGCTTTATTGAAGGGGGGAGGGTTGGGAAGATTGAATTATTTTGTATAGTAGAGATTTTTGGTGGGGTCTGTAGTCCACAGTCTGACTTCCCATGCCAGAGGTATGGGAGAAATTGTAATGACCTGAACTGTGCATAAAAGGCATGTCTCAGCTGCAAGTATCTAAACAATTGTATGTCTTGCTGATTCAATTTGTTTTTTATTTGATCTAGGGAGACGAAACTGCCTTCCACCAACAGGTCTTCTAGGTGTTTTATACCCATTTGAAGCCAATATTGGAAATCTGTCAGCTTTCTCATATGAGGCAAGTTGGAGTTCCTCCGGAGTGGAGCCTTGCCAGATACTTTAGGTAGAGGGGTACATACTTTGGCTTGTAGTCTAGCCCATACTTTAATGGGGTAGTAATCACTCCTGGCAATGAGGGGAGATCACACATCTGCCTATAGGGTGAGTTGCAAATGGACTCTTGAGATCCCAGGATTGTGGCATGCGAGTTTGTTAGGGACTTGCTGTCATCTGGGTTAAACCAGTTATGTATATAGGATAGCTGGGACGAAAAATTGTAGTGTTGCAACTGGGGGAGGGCAAGCCATCCTTTGTCCTTAGGGACAGTTAGGGTAGTCCATGACATTCTTGCAGCTTTATTGGCCCATATGAAGGAAATTTTTTTTTTTAAAGAAAATATTAGTAATATAGAGTGATGAGTTCCATAATGGGTATACAAATCTAGGTAGATATAACATTTTAAATAGATTAACTCTACCCCACAAAGTTAATGGTAATTAATCCAGTGTGGATTTTCGGATTTAAATCTTACAAGCATGGGGTCCAGATTCTTAGGTAACCTCGTTACGGCAGACAGTTCTGTATATGTAACTAAGTATGGCAGCCAGGTTCCCCAGAGGAAACAGAATTGATTTTTTCTTATTAATCCATAGGCCATTTAATGCCCCAAATTTCTCAAGCATCTCCAGTGCTGCTCTTAGTGAGGGACCAGCATCTGCCAGGAAAAGTAATACATTGTCTTCATATAAAGCTACTTTTTCCTCTGTATTACCAATTGAGATAACTTTAACCAATGGGGTTTGTCTCAGAATAGGAGGGGCGAAAATGGACATCCTTGTCTAGTTACTCTCCCCAAGTCAAACACCACCAAAAGAGTTTTATTAACCCAGATTTGGGCAGTGGGTTTCTTGTATAACAGTTTGAGCCATGCATTGAAATTCTGGCCAAACCAAAATGTCCCAAGTGTCTGCCAGAGGTATGACCAGTTGACCAAGTCAAAAGCCTTATTTATATCTAGCGAGGCAACCACCCCCATGGATTGTTGTTCATTGGCTACTTGTATGTGTGTGAACAAGCATTTCAAGTTAATAGATGTAGTTTTGTGAGGCATAAAACCTGTCTGGTCTGGATGAATAAGGGATGTAATATCTTTAATTAACCTATTCGCAAGTAGTTTAGCAAGTATCTTAGCATCAGTATTGATCAGCGATATAGGTCTGTAGGATTCACATGAGTACGGGTCTTTCCCCTCTTTAAGTATCAATGTAATTATTGTATTATAACATGAGTAGGGGAGTTCCCCCTTCAGGGTTTCATAAGTGAATGTGATAGCAAAAGGTTTAGTTCCCTTTGAGCCCTGGATAGTATGTCATGTTTGTCTTTGGATTGGTATGATTGGTATGACAGTAAGTAAGCTTGTTCTACCTTGAACAGAGTTTTTTCTGCAGCTTTGATATCAGCATTTTTAGTGGCAAGTATGGTAGCTATAAGAGTGCCACTTGATACTGCTCTGGCAGTGTCCCACACCCCTGGGGGGAGGAGCCGTATTGTGATTGATCTCCCAGTATTCCCCGAAGCTTTTTTATGCAGGTGTCTGCCACTTTCATCTGTAAGCCACAGAGGAGAGAGGCGCTACAGCTGCTGGCCTCGGGGCAAACCCAGCTGGAGTTCTACCCTTAATGGGGAATGATCTGAATGCGCTCTGGGTAAATATGAGCTAGTTTGGATTAAATTAGCAAAATCTGCCAAATCAGTTCTTGAGAGGGAACCATGACTAGAGGAGTAGCAGGAGAATTGTCTCTCCTGGGGGTGCCTCTCCCTCCATAGGTCAGACAAGCCCAATCCCTCCATCCATTTAGTCAGCTGCTGGGTTAGTCTTCCTTTTCTGCTTCCAAATGAACTATATGTAGTAACTCCGGCACAATTCAGATCTCTAACAGAATTACCTTTTTCCACAAAAATTCTATGTGTGGTTAAATCCTTTGTGACATAGTGGGGATAAACTGCCAGATTGTCAGTGACTTCATAATCAATCAGTGAGATTTAGTAACAAGTGAAGCTGATGGGGGGGGGGAGGGAGGAATCAGGAGGTGGAACAAGAAAAATTTGTTAAATCTGCACATAATCCCCACTAGCCCAGGGTTATCTAGCATCAATAGGTGCACTTGTGCACAATTTAAAGTAGAGGGAAGGGAAGGCACAGCTTGGCTGAGTGTAAATATGTAAAAGTTCAAGTAGTGGCTCTGGACGCTAGTACCTTTAATTTCCTGTAGAATGGTGCATAGTACAGGGGGATTAGTTTAAGGCAATAGACCCCAAATGTTTAATTAGGAGCCGATATATTTCATACTGCATGTTCAAGTGCCAAAATGTATTAAAATAATGTCATCCTCCTATGGCTTCCCTGAGCAGACAATGGGGACTACAAAGAGACACATCTGACTGGATCCAACTGCAGAGACCTGGGTTATAGTATTTCTTATTATAGGAGATGAGAACATATCCATGGTAATTGTACATACTTTAGGGGAGAGTTCTAGGTCAATTTCTTTTTTTTGTGAAGGAATAATAACAAAACCGGAGGGCACTGGGATGTAAGAAGTATGTGGTCATTTCAAGACAATGGCAGCTTATTTAAGGCGATGTATGCAAGCAGATCTGGTAATACATGCATAGTAGCTGGAATAAAAGAAGAGGAAAGTAATTATCCATTCATATCTTTATACTTCCAAAATAGATATGTATTTTGGCCTTTTAAGACTCCGCGGCATGTAACTCATCACTTCCCTAAGAAATAAAGCAGAATGACTACATCCAGGCCCGGACTGGCAATCTGTGGGTTAGGGCAAATGCCAGATGGGCTGCTATAAGGTCCCATAGAAAGTCAGTATTTAGTGGGCTGGTGGGGACTGTTTGGGCCTCTATGTGGGCTGATTGGGCCTCTGTGTACCTGAAATGCCAGGGCCTATTTTGATTCCCAGTCCAGTACTGACTACATCTGTCTGACACACAGATATGGCCCAAAAAGTAACATTCTGCATTGCACTCAAACTTTATATTGTCATTGATTATTAAAGCGATAACTAAATAACTCCAATATAAAATCAGTACGGCACATCTTCCCTCCCTGTGCTTATTATGAATGGCAGCAAAACACTACAGACTGTAAGGTTCTTGGCTATAAACAGGAGAACGTTACTATTCAAAAGGCCAGTTAATTAAGAAGCAGTAATCCTACAGAGCATCACTTTGCCTTTATAATTTATTTTTGTTTTCTCCCTGAAGAAGCTGTGACATTCCTCATCAGCCCAATCCTATTGTAGAGGCTTTGATCATTTTTTAGCTGATCAATACATCAATAACACCATCTGAAAGAGGCCGGAGACGCTTAATCAGCTGGCGGAAAAAATAAAAACTCTCAAAGACACTTAAATTGGTTTGCACATTGATTCTGTTACCGGCACACAGGATTAAATTGGAAATAAATCTGTATTTATTTATCCCTTTCCCCTCTGGTTCTGACTCTTGATTCAGTGTAGCAGAAGTCCGTTCTCGACTGGCTCTTGCTCATTGTTACAAGAGTTAGAACTAGCTGTTTTTGGTGGCCTGAGTGTCTGATCTCACCATAATGTTGAAGCTGTAGATAAAAGAAAAATAGATAGGAAATGCAAGTAAATATGGGACAGTTCCATGCATACAGTGATCAACTGAGAAGGTTAAAACTAAGTAAGCCAATCAGAAAGGCCCACCTAAATATACCAGTAAACCCTCTACTCTGAGTCCTCTGTCAAAAGAAACAAAATGCATGTATTTCCTTCTATTGTGTACACATGGGCTTCTGTATCAGACCTCCTGCCTTTTAAACCTCCTTGCCCCAGGCACCAGTTTGCTCCTCTATCCCCCCTTCTCTGCTGTAATCGGTAGCTATTAGTGAGCAGGGTGTGACTCGGACAGGAAGTGATGTCACCAAGCTAATACTGCAGCTGCTATCCTAAACAAACAGAGAGCTTCAATAGTGTTTTACTTAGGTATGGTAAATCATTCTACAGAATAAATTAAAAAAAAACATTCTAGTTTGAACTATTGCAGCTAATCTATTGGCAATAAAATGCCTGTAGCTTTCCTTCTCCTTTAAAGTGGCTCATGTTTAAATTAACTTTTACTATGTTATGGATTGTTCAGTTCTAAGCAGATTTTTTTAATATAATTTTTAAATTGTCTATTTAAATAGGGGTCACCGACCCCATCTAGAAAAAAATGCTCTGTAAGGCTACAAATAAATTGTTATTGCTATTTTATATTAATCACCTTTCTAGTCAGGCCTTTCCTATTCCAGTCACTTATTTAAATCAATGCATGGCTGATAGGGTAATTTGGGCCCTAGCAACCAGATTGTTGAAAACTGAAAACTGCAAACTGAAGAGCTGCTGAATAAAAAGCCAAATATCTGAAAAATCACAAATAATAAAAAGAGAAAACCATTTGCATATTGTCTCAGAATATCACTTTCTAAGCCAGGGATCCCCAACCTTTTGAACGCGTGAGCAACATTCAGAAGTAGAAGGAGTTGGGGAGCAACACATGCCTGAAAAATGTTCTTGGGTTGCCAAATAAGTGCTGTGATTGACCATTTGGTAGCCCCAGGCCCGGACTGGCCATTTGTGGGTTAGGGCAAATGCCAGAGGGGCTGCTATAAGGTCCCATAGAAAGTCAGTATTTAGTGGGCTGATGGGCCTCTTGTGTACCTGAAATGCCAGGGCCTATTTTAATTCTCAGTCCAGTCCTGGGTAGCCCCTATGTGGATTGTCATCCTACAGTACATTGAGGCTCTGTTTGGCAGTACATCTGATTTTATGCAGACAACACTTGCCTCCAAGCCTGAAATTCAAAAATAAACACCTGCTTTGAGGCCACTGGGAGCAACATCCAAGGGGTTGGAGAGCAACATGTTGCTCACGAGCTACTGATTGGGGATCACTGCTCTACGCCATACTAACAGTTAAGGTGAACACCAGCTGCCTCGATTAGGGACCGCTTTTCATTATGCGCATGCGAGTGAGGGGACATGGCTGCTCGCACCAGGAGCTCCCTCCATGTGCAAGTAGCAAAGCGCTGGTGGGGGGCAATTAAAAAAAAAAAAAACTACTGCGATCCCCAACCGGAATGCGGGATTGCATTTTTAACCAATAGGTGCCCTTTAAGAGTTTTTTAAAACTCCCTTAAATTCTAATGAATTTGATTCATTCAGGGTTGGACTGGGCCGGCGGGACACCGGAAAAAACCCGGTAGGCTCCCAGGCTCTTGTGGCGCCGACCCAACCCACATTAGCTTCTTAATGCGGGCAAAACATTGTGCACTCAGTCGTATGCGTGCGCACATACATGGCGCACCGGCACATACGCACAAGCGTGGCACGCCAGCACATACACACACAGACATTGTGCTGGTGTGCATTGGTGCAACACAGGGGTGCGCTGGGGGGACCTGGGGCAGCAGCCAGGCCTTGATTTGTGGAAAGGCTACCTAGACCAGGGCCTAGGGTGGCAGGATTTTAGGGGGCAGCATGCTGCCCAGCCACACCCACATTGGTTCAGAAACGCTGGGAATACGCAGGAGATGCAATAGTTTTTTTAAATTTCCCATGCACCAATCCCCATTGCTCCAGTCCTGATGATGAAAATTTGCGAATAAAGAGCAGAGTAAGGGTGCGATGAATGGCAGTGGGCCTAGGGGTGCCTGCTATGTAAATCCAGCCCTGGCAGCAGCCCCGGCCCCAAAGTCTGACCCTGCTTTTATTAATAAAATCAAATTATTAAAACTTGGATAAATTTAAACACCCGAAAACTCAAATCGAATTGTTAAAGGGCCAAAGTATACTTAAAAACTAAAATCGAATTTGAGTTTTTTAAAAATAACCCGAATCAAGTTCGGATAATTCCTTAGTCGAATTTGACAGTTTTGACCATTAAAAAAACTTGAAAATTTTAAATTCGGTCCTTAAAGGGGTTGTTCACCTTTGAGTTAACTTTTAGTATAATGTAGAGAGTGACATTCTGAGACAATTTGCAATTGGTTTTCATTTTTTATTGTTTGTGGTTTTATAGTTATTTAGCTTTTTATTCAGCAGCTCTCTAGTTTGCAGTGTCAGCAATTTGGTTTCTAGGGTACAAATTACCCTAGCAACCATGCATTGATTTGAATAAGAGACTGGAATATGAATAGGAGATGGACTGAATAGAATTATAAGTAATAAAAAGTGGCAATAACAATACATTTGTAGCCTTACAGAGCATTTGTTTTTTGATGGTGTCAGCGACCCCCATTTGAAAGCTGCAAAGAAACAGAAGAAATTTGCAAATAATTAAAAAACTATGAAAAATAAATAATGAAGACCAAATGAAAAGTTTCTTAGAATTGACCCTTCTACAATATACTAAAAGTTAACTTGAAGGTGAACCACCCCTTTAAGCCACCTGCCTTGTGGAAGGAAACTGTAGTAGCCAGATAATACCCGCGCAAGCACTGCTTGAAGTTCCCCAAGTCCCCAAGTCTCCAGTGGTGGCTGGGGAGATTTTTTTTTCCACTTGAAAAAGTTAATTTAGTATACACGCACTTCCCTAAAGCTGCCGCCATACGCACTGGCCCTCGGTTGGCTATCTATTAGGGATTCACTGAATCCACTATTTGGGATTTGGCCGAATCCTCAAATCCTTCGTGAAAGATTTGGCTGAATACCTAACCGAATCCTAATTTGCATATGCAAATTAGAGGCAGGAAAGGAAAAAGTGGAAAAATGTTTTACTTCCTTGGTTTGAGACAAAAAGTCACGTGATTTTCCTTCTGAAACCTAATTTGCATATGCAAATAAGGATTCTGATTCGGTTCGGCCACACACAAGGATTTGGCCTAATCCTGGTCGAATCCTGGATTTGGACTATGTATAAATCTGGCCCTGCATACGTTATCTTGTCATAAATTTCTCTTACCCCAGAATCCTCTCTGCTTTTACATGCACAGTAATTGGCAGAGAATTTCTGTACAATGCATGTGATCATTCAGGGTAGCACAAAGGATGCTAAAGCACCAGAAGTATATAGCAGCCTGGCCCTGAGAAGTAAAGGACAGGTATAGGACCGATTATCCAGAATGCTCGGGACCCAGGGTTTTCCAGATAATGGATCTTTCTGTAATTTGGATCTTCATACCTTAAGTCTACTAGAAAATCATGTAAACATTCAATAAACCCCAAAAGCTGGTTCTGATTCCAATGAGGATTAATTATATCTTAGTTGGGATCAAGTACAAGCTACTGTTTTATATTACAGAGAAAAAAGAAATCAACTTTGGATTATTTCATTATAATCGAATCTATGGGAAACAGCCATTCCGTAATGCAGAGATTTCTGAATATCGGGTTTCTGGATAATGGATCCAATACCTGTACCGCAGGGTCCGTAGTAAGTTACTTGTATCGCAGAGGGTTCCAAAAACATGGCATCTTTCAAACTAAATATCTTGGAGGCTGTTTATAATAAATATTCCCCTTTCCTATAGCAAAGTTATTATTTTGAACAATCTATACTATTAGTAAGATACCCAGAACACCCCAAAATACCCTTCATGCTAAAAAAAAAGCCCATTGGCTCTCTGCCCTGCCTGACTGTATACCTGCTCATACTGGAATGAAGGGAGGCTCCCAGAGGACATGAGACAGGTACAAATATCACTGCCCTACATATGCAAAGAAGCCAATTAATGTGCTGAAAAAGGCCTTGTGTGTCTGCAAACAATTATATTTAAAGGTTTGCTGTAATCAATTGACCTTACAACCTCTGTGTCATGGATTGGACATATGAGATCTGTCCATGCTGCAGGACAAACGGATATTAAATACAGGCATAAAGCTGAAACACAGCCCTTGTCGTTTGCGTGAGCCTTTTGCAAATGGGTCAAAGTCAGGCATATTGCAATATTTCATTTTCCTGCCAAAATGCAAAATGAGCACTTCCTTGCTCGAGACCCTCGAGATACGTGTTAATCAACTTATGGCTGTTTTGAAACTACAGCTCCCAGCATCCCCTGATATTTAAGTTGTAGGTCGCTAACACTTGTTTTTGGGTGAGAAAGTCACAGCCTGAAATTGTGGAAAAGGGCTCCCTATTGAATGTTCTGAGCTGTTCTGAAATCACAGCTATTATTAATGAATGATCTTTTCAATGTAGTGTGCAGTTTAGTCCTGGCCAGAAATGCAAATTGCTGCTCATACCAACATCCTAAAAAATACTAAGCTGCCTAGCTGGACTTATTATGTAAGATATAATTCCTGGAATCCAGTGGTTCCGTTTTAGTCCAGCTTTAGCATGAACCAATCACATTTCACCTGTTTCAAATCTAACCTTGATCCGACTTTCCTACCTACAGTGAAAGGGGAAATCTTATATATTTTAGTATATTTGCCAAATATACAGTAAAGAATCAGGGCACAGCTTATGGTGTGTGCATAAACAAACTAGCTGAATTTATACAACTGACACTGCATAAGGAAAAAAATACAGGTTCTTACCAGTGGTACAACCAGGCGGCTGTAGGGGGGCTTGGGGAAAGGGGTCACAGGTAGCGTTGAGCAACATTTTCACCATGTTTTGCAGCAAAAATGACAGCCATAGACTCCAATGGGTGAAAAATATGGTTGCACGTCAAATGTTTTTGTCACCTATAGACTTAAATGCATTTTGGAGAATTTTCGCTGTTTATCGAATCTTCAGTGAAGCGAAATCGGTGAGAGCTGCCCATGCCAAGTGATCTGCTTGCATGTGAAATAGTGGATGATTTGTGATTCTAAACATATATTTATTGATATGTAGGCTAACCCTTAATGATGTAGAATAAAAGGCATTTCAGGGGTTATATAATAAAAGGCACTAAGTTTGCCCTGGGGCAGTAACCCATAACAACCAATCAGCAGGTAGAATTTACTGGTCACCTGTTTAAATGCAAACCTCTTACTGGTTGCTATGGGTTACTGCTCCTGGGCAAATGTAGTGCCTTATATTACATATAGGGG
>CM044447.1:24111303-24132991 GCA_024363595.1 Xenopus borealis | reverse complement strand
GTACAGAAAGTCCTGTGTATGCACAGTACCACCTGCAGGCCATTTGTATAAACACCACACCTATACTTACAGTATACATTTTACTTTGTGTGCCCACAGCTAGACCATGCATCTGATAAGAGAACTTTACCATGTAAACGAGCTGTCCATAATAGTCAGCCACAGCTCAGCCAATGCCTGCATTTGTTAGTGCGTATGTCAGTACTGGTATATGGATGGAACCATGAATTCTGACCAACTTCAGTTAGTAATATTAGAGTTGCTTGCTATATACCTAATCCCTTATGCTTATGATATGTATGTTGGCAACGGGAGGATCCATCAGAACAATCACTTCAGCCTGTATATCGAACACAACACTGTGATATGTAGCATTAATTGCATGAGACAGTCTAGTCTCTTCAAGTATGACACATTTTGGCCCTGTGACACACATGGTAATTAAAGTCCTCTTATCTGCCAGGGTTCATGATCTAGCTGAGGGCACACAAAGGAATTTTTTTTAATATACTTTAAGTATAGGACCACTAATCCATCTGATAGAATAGTTGTGATAGAAACTAGGGGGAGAGATTTGTTGCAAGGACCAGTTCCAGTATGTAGGGTATATAATATTGCTGGGGATTATATGGTAATGGACTCTTAAAATATCTATGAAAAAACACTAGTTCTAGTTAATTTTGGGGTTGGAAATATATATCATGCTTTGCATGCACGGGACTACATGGGCTGCTTTGATACTTTTGCCAGGGCTGCTTTTTCCTCCTAGTTCAACATGGTGTGATTTGCAGAACTAGCCTGGAATCTTGATAATCTAATAAAAAAAGTGTTCATTGCTTCCCCAGCATTGACTTCTGAGAGATTTTTACATGGGGGGGGGGGGGGGGGGGGGGAAGTATAGGGACTACATGAGGCCCTAATTCATATACAATTTAAATAAATATTGGTAAAACAGGTCAACCTCTTGACATTTTGGCATACCAAAAACATTCAAAAACCACTAGAATCTGCTTTCCTTTCAATTTTGTATTTGTGTGCAATAATAGATTTATATTCAGATGGTGTTTATGCAGTTTCTATACATAAGGTAGAGTCCTGCGCAGGTCCAATTTTTGGAACCTAACCTGTACCCGCAACCACATTGTTACCCACTTGGACCCGCTACCCGACCTGACGGTACCTCATCTGCAACCCGATCTGCGACCTGCTGACCATCAAGAATCAGGATGTGCTGTCATTGTAAACCGGAAGTGACATAATCGGAAGTAGGCATTGTCAGAAAAAAGGAGTAAAAATTGCTATTGAGAAGACCCGCAGAACCACCGACCCACGTCTATACCAGCACCCAGAATCTCTAACCGCAACCCGCGGGATACTGCAGGTTTTTGCAGGTAACCCACGGGTACCCGACCCGCTGCAGGACTCTAACATAAGGTCAAGTGAGTAAGCTTATGTGGAAAAGAAGGGTATTTTATCATTTAAGCACTAGGGTATTTTGGGGTGTCCTATCTACCTCAAGTAAAAATAATCTTTTATAATGATTTACATAATAGAATTACATTTCTAGAAAACAACCTGTTTAACTCTACATTTCCTGATATATGTTACCGGTGTAAAGGAACCAGGCCCAGACTGGCAATCTGTGGGTTCTGGCAAATGCTATAAAGTGCCATAGAAAGTCAGTATTTAGTGGGCTGGTTGGGGGCTGTTTGGCCCTCTGTGTACCTGAAATGCCAGGGCCTATTTTAATTCTCAGTCCGGACCTGAAAGGAACAAGTGCTGACCTCTGCCATCTGGCCTGGAGTTGCCTGGTTAATTTATAGATTTTGGCTGGCGATTGCCTCATATTTACCACCAAATCCATACTCTTTGGGCAAAAATCGTACAAGGGTATGCAGTTCTATAGGGTAAAGATGGGTCAAGGAGCAGTGGGAGCTGTGACTTTACTCTTGCTCAAGGCCTAACAGGGACAAATAAACAGCTCCTTTTTAGGGAGGGCAGATTGGGGGCAAGCACCTCCCAAATAGTCATATAAATATATAATTTCTAGGAGTCGCACTAATTTTCCTCCAACAATCTGTAATAAAACCTCAGTCACCCCTGTCAGCAGGAGTATAATGGGTGCAGCTAAGGGTGGAGCTGAGCATGTTACTGGCATCTCTGTATTTGTGTTCTTTCAAAGATTTCTGTCCATTGATATACCTAGTGCTTACAATTAGAGCCAAAATCACATAGAATAAAGAATGGAGGCTAACACAAAGGCATCACACCAAGTTTGTTTTTATTGGCTATAGAGCAGTGACATCATGGAGCACAGGGTGGAGGGGAGAATGGGGGAGCACAGCATTATATTAGGTCAGGCCTCCCCCTGTGCGACGTTTAACCCTTTCACACATACACAGCTCAGCCATTCCCCAGCAGGGACATCTCTAGGCTTGAAAGCTGACAACCAACAGGCTAATACAGCAGCATTTTCTACTTGCAAGGAGTAAAAAAAAAAAAAAAAGGAAAATAATTTGTTCTGACAGCAAGGAAGCTCAGTTACCAGTTTCAAAAGTTACATTGTACATAGTTATACTTGCTTACTGCCTTCAGGAATGGATTAGATATGTTCTTAGATATGCAGAATATTCAGGATTTATAGGAAAACTACGGCTCAAATATATTTATCAATCACTTTTTTTTTTTTTACTTTACTGTGGTCCTAGCTTTAATGGACTTTGCTGGGATCTGCCAACAGATGTCGAGCTAAAACTTAAACCACAAATGAGACTAACAGCGGAAGTCAGACCATTACATGGAATACAGGGTTGCTTGCCAGGAACTCATATTCTGTGACCCCTACAGAAGCAGTTCTGGGGCACCTAAAGGTAGAACAATGCACTTCTGAAAATTCACTACATATATTCTTATATTGTGCAGTGACTGTTAAGTAAAACCAAAAATGTTTATTTGTTTACAGCACCCACAAGAAATCTGATATTACAGACCCACTTACTAAACTTTCAACATACCTTCCTTCCCTCTTTTTCTGTTCTATGCCACTCCTCCAGCTTATCCAGTTTTCTCTATTCTACTGTCCCTCTCCCAGCTTCTCCAGTTTCATCTTATATCTCTACTTCAGCATCTTTTGCACACTGTTTTATCTGTTCTGCTCTCTTTTCCTTTGTCTCCATCCCTCATGACTGCTCCTGTTCTTTCTCATTCTCACTTCATCTTCTCTCTCTACTTCGATTTATCTAATTTTTTGTCTTGCTTCTCTTTTCACACTGCCATCTCTTTGCCTGTATTTCTTCCTCTCCTATATATTCTGTAACTCTTTTCTTCTTCCATGCCTTACATGTTTCTTCTTTGTCCACCAATATGTCTTCTCCCCATTATTATTCTCCCCCATCATATTCTTAGGTAAAAGGCTACAACTTTTCTTAAATTACAGCACATTAACCTTCCTCTGAAAGCCAAAGGTCTCCGTCTGAACAATTTATTTAGTTATTTCCCAAGTTGTGGTACTACCCTTTGTTACTATCCTACTCCTGAGGTTCCAGCTGCGTCTCTCTACACTTACCCTCACCGGCTAATTCCCTTCTACCCTCTCACCACATTTCCTCAAAACATACAGTTCCCCGAGGGGCATGATACAATATGATTGGGCTGCAGCACTGTTCATTTATGCTGAAATACCAGTTTCTCCTATCCAGTGCTTGTAAATTTCTTTTGTTCCTTTTAGTACATTTGCTTCTGAACTCTGAGGACATCCTTGATACACAAACGACTTCCCCTACAGTCTATGAGCAATTGTTTTCAATTGAGATTAAGTTATTTAAGACTTGGGTCTAGGGTTGCCACCTGGCTGGTATTTTACTGGCCTGGCCAGTAAAAATGATGGTTGATCCCAATGTTATTAATAGGGAAAAAAGATAAATATATTGGAAGGCCGATATTTTTTTTCCAGAAAAGGTGGCAACCCTACTTTGGTCTATGAGCTCTGCAAGGTTTAAAAATATTGCCATTTCTAAAACAGATGCAGAATGTTTAAAAATGTCTGGTTGTTAATGTAAGTATATATACTTACATGTACTGGCAGTACAATTAGGGATAAAATATTGGCCCAGGGGATTACTATATTGCATTGTAGGAGTCAGGAGGGATTCTTTACCCCCATAATACAATATGGGGTAAGAGCTAGTGTTTTGCATCCCCTTTGCTCAATAATCATATTGGGCGTTTAGTGAACAGTTGAATGTTTTTCTTTCACACCCTCAATAACTATGCAAGTATATAAGCGGTTAATCTTAACTGTCCCAATCAACATTATAAGTTATTCAGCATTTAAATCAATCACAGATCCTAACGCAGTTGACCCAGTGTAGTGCAGATTATGAGAAAATGGTTTGATAGTGCTAATTCTAGCTAATTTGTTTTCCTGGATGCAGATTATCAGGACAGGCTCAGACCTTGCTGCGTTTCTATCTAATGCAGAGTGATTTCCAGGCTGCTGTTTATCAGGACAGGCTTAGAGCGTGCTTGGATTCTATCTACTACAGAGCGGTATCCTTATTAATCCGTAGATTAAATCCTTTTAGGCTGGAGAGCCAAGATGATCAAGGAATTGATTCTTCAAAGGTCTCTAGCAATCCAGAGCGATAGTTCCTTAATAGTTCAGATAAAATGAACCCTGTAGATGTTGCATGCAGTCCCGTATTGCCACACATGCGTCTCAGGAAGATTTGGCCAAGGGCTAGGGAAGAAGGGTAGCTGTATATTTGCCCTCATCACTCTGTTAGGGAATCTGCTCCTGGGAGGGTGGCAAGTCTCTCGCTTTTTCTTTGTTAGGGGGTGGTGTCAGTGTGGTTTTATTAACCCCTTTATGGTGGTATTTGCAGCTGGCATGGTGTGTAAAGAGGAAATTAAGGGAGGGAGAGGGTGTCCTTATTTTCATAGTTGAAAAACAAAGAGAAGTGGCCAAGGGAAGGTTTCAATCCAAAATCCTACGTCAAGATTTCTAAAGTGGGGTAAAACACACAAAAGAAAAAAAGACAGTATTAGTAGCAAAATAACAGTCTGCACATCGTTTATAAACCCACAGAACAGATCACTACTAAGGTTGGAGCATGCTCACTAACCTCAATACTCTCTCCGGGTTCCTCAGGGGAGGGTTCAGTCTCACAATACACAACAGCCTTGGTAACCATCATATCTGGGTGCTGAAGTTTTGCTTCTTTTATGGCCAGTGCAAGGGCCTTTGGTGAAGAGAGAGAAAGCTTATTGCATGATTAATAAAAAATTTATGTGTCTTATAGTTATATAAACTTGTTAAAGACTAGTCGATGTTTGTAGTTAGGTAGGTGGCCAGATTGAGCCTCCTGTGATGCAGAATTACATGTGTGTGATAGTAAACAGTTAACCTGTATATTCGATAATCATCATAGGGACATACATGAGTGGCAGGTACAGTAAGTAAGATATAGTCACTCTCTTGCTGCCCAGGTTGTCCTGCGTGTTTGTCAGTAATGGTGAATGTTAAACAGGGTACAGTAAAGCTTTGCAGTGTTACCTGCTCTTGGTCCACGTCTTCATCCCCGGTTATTATTATTCGTTTTTCTATTCGTGTCTCAGAAAATCCACCTTTCACCGTCTGCACAGAAACAAAACAAAATGCAGAGATGCTGCATGTAAAGTGGTAAGCCCATAAATGGAGTGATGTGTTTCAATATGAGGAGTGCTGCATTTTCAGCAGACCATCAAATGATCCAATCTGATCACAGGTGGTCTAAATGTATTCTTTTTTTTTTAGTTTTTTAATGCTCTAATTATACTGAATTGTGTAACAACCAGTGAACAGTCTGAATTATAGAACTGATGATGGAACTGAAGGCCCAAAAGCATTGTGGGATCATTAATGTGGAAGCCAAACCAGCTCTGAGACCTATACAATCAATCCCAATGGTTCACTAAAAGGGTTGTACCTGACTGAAAACCTCCCCGCCCCTAGTGGCACTCCTGCAAAAAAAACATCTTTTCTTGGCCGGTATATAATACCTTACTAGATAAGTCAGGTCATTACTGCATGGAAGAAATTAAAAACACATATTTTCTGGTATGGTACTGATTTAAAGGAGGAAAAGTGATTTAATATTCTGAATTGCATCACAGTCTCAACCAGCAAATTTTATAGGATTTTAAATTTGAAAGAGAAATTGAGAAATTTATTGGAGGTTGCATTCATGACTATGTTCTAGAGCAGTGATCCCCAACCAGTAGCTCGTGAGCAACATGTTGCTCTCTAACCCCTTGGACGTTGCTCCCAGTGGCCTCAGATCAGTTGCTTATTTTTGAATTCCAGACTTGGAGGCAAGTTTTAGTCTGAATGTAGCGTGACAATGTACAAGGGGCTACCAAATGGCCACTCACAGCACTTATTTGGCAACCCAAGAACATTTCTCATGCTTGTGTTGTTCCGCAACTCCTTTTTCTTCTGAATGTTGCTCATGGGTTCAAAAGGTTGGGGATCCCTGTTCTAGAGAATGGCATTATAATACGAAGGAACTAAACAATAAAGGACAGACCATGTTACGCAACTCTTAATGGGATTAAAGAAGCAGCCTACTCTCTAAGGGTAGGGTCAGACAAGCAGATTTGGGGAGATTGCCTCTTCCACCCGGCGACAATCTCCCCGAACTGCCTTCTTCCTGGCTTCTGTGTGTTCCAGTCTCTTATTCAAATCAATGCATGGTTCTTAGATTGCTGAAACTGCAGACTGGAGAGCTGCTGCATAAAAAACTAATTTAGAGTCCTGTAGCGGGTCGGGCACGATGAAGGTAGAAGTTTCAGGAGTGGGTATAGACGGGGGGTCGTCAGTCCTCCAGGTTTGCGGCTGGTTGCTCGAGATGCGGGTCTTCTCAATAGCGAGATTTACAATTTTTTTTTTATCACAACTGCTTTCGATGATGTCACTTTATGGTTTATAATGACAGCACTTCCGGATTCTTGATGGTCAGCAGGTCGCGGATTGGGTTGCGGATAAGATACTTGTGGGTCAGGCAGTGGGTCCAAGTGGGTAAGAATGCGGGTTGCGGGTCAGAACTGCGGGTATGTGTCGGGTTCCAAAAAATGGACCCACTGAGGATTCTAAGCTAAATAACTCCAAAACCTCAAATAATAACAAATAAAAACCAATTGCAAATTGTCTCAGAAAGTCACTCTTTACATCATACTAAAAGTTAACTCAGAGCTGAACAACCCCTTTCAACTGGATGGACATATCATTATTGAACATTCATTATGAAGTAAAGGAGAAAGCTTGTTATCACTTGCTATTGAGCATTTTCTGCTTTTGCTTGAGTATTGTGCTCCATCTTATTATCCTCTTACCTTGGTCACGTGGGTGGTTGTGGAGGAGGAAAGAGTCTCTGCTGTGGCTCCGTGGGGAAAAACTGCTGCAGGTACAGCCTGGAATACAGGATAGAGTAAATATCAAGTAAGATCTGCCACTGGACACACATGATATACAATTCTGAGGCTGTGACATAACTGTAGTTATGTTACTCTGCATACATTTTGTTTATACTCTTATGTACAGATATTGGACCTGTAATCCAGAATGGTCGTGATCTGGGGTTTTCTGGATCTTTCTGTAATTTGGATCTTCACACCATATGTCTACTAGAATATCATGTAAACATTACACAATCCCAATAAGATGATTTTGCTTCCAGTAAGGATTAATTATATCTTCGTTTGGATCAAGTACAAAGTACTATTTTATTACTACAGACAAAAAGGAAACAATTTTTAAAAATTTGGCTTTATGATTACAATGGAGTCTATGGGAAATGGCCTTTCCGTAATTCTGAACTTTCTGGATAGCGGGTTTGTGGATAACTGATCCTATACCTGTATTATTACCATATCTTGCTCATTACTGTAAAGACATAGGTTATTGTCCCATGAAGAGATTTTATCTATCGATAAAGTTGGTAGTGAACCTGTATCCGACAACAGAAAACTAGACAGAGGCAAACAATATGGCTGCTCCCACTCATTTTTAAGCAAAAGGAATATTTTGTTCAAACTGTAAGGTTATTTTTCTGTTTATTTAAAAACACCATATTACTGAACGGTTGATAAACCACACTTAACCATAACCAAGGCATAGTTCCTTCAAGAATTGGGAAACTCACATGTTGGACACGTGTACCATCTGTATGTGATGCCTGGATCCCATCAGCAGATTCAGCAACTATTGCCTCTGTTTTAACATCCTCAACCTGGTTAAAAGAAAGGGAATGGACGTTATGCATTGTGCCAGGGCTGCAGAGAAAAACATCAGTGTATCTGCAGTTGTTGTACCGAAACGATGAGCAGATAATGCAGAGATCATAAAGCAGACCAAAGGAACTTTTGGGCAATGTGTGTAAATGGTGGGTAGTTGTTCTAGTGTTTCTTTTTTGTTGAATAAAAGCTTAGCCTGACCAAGGAGTAATGGCCCCCAATATATAATAGTAATTAGTGATATAACCAGGACCTGTTATTCTGGTGATGGCTATTTTTCCCATATAGTTGTATCTTCTTCGTTACAGTCCCTCAAAAAATCCTAAAGCAACTGTCGTAGTTCCTGCTTAAAGGGATACTGTCAAGGGAAAACTTGTTTTTTTTTTTCAAAACGCATCAGTTAATAGTGCTACTCCAGTAGACTTCGGCGCTGAAATCCATTTCTCAAAAGAGCAATCAGATTTTTTATATTCAATTTTGAAATCTGACATGGGGCTAGACATATTGTCAATTTCCCAGCTGCCCCCATTCATGTGACTTGTACCAGCACTTTAGGAGGGAACTGCTTTCTGGCAGGCTGTTGTTTTTCCTTCTCAGTGTAACTGAAGGAGTCACAGTGGGACATGGGTTTTTACTATTGAGTGCTGTTCTTAGTTCTACCAGGGAGCTTCTACCTGGTTACCTTCCCAGGTGTAGAATAAAATGATGATACATTTATGGGGCTGATACTATTATCCATATTTGGCTAGGGACCCCACCCTTCTTAAGACCTAAACTCTTAAAAAGTCTCCCTTATTCCACTAACTTCCCACCTCAGTGTGACTTTCTTTTCTTCATCCCAATTCTGTCCATATCTGTCCTTTGTACCTCCCATTCAGCCCAATACCACAATCTCTTTCCAACCATTTTACTTTTACCAATTTCAAGTGAAAATGTTGGACAACACCACTTAAAAGACCACTTATGGGACCTATTGTCCAGAATGCTCGGGACCTGGGGTTTTCCGGGATAATGGATCTTTCCTTTTTTTTAGATCTTCATACCTTAAGTCTAATAGAAAATTATGTAACCAATAAATGAACACAATAGGCTGTTTTTTCTTCCAATAAGGATTAATTATATCTTAGTTGGGATCAAGTACAAGGCACTGTTTTATTATTATTATTTCATTATAATGGAGTCTATAGGAGACTGGCATTCCGTAATTGGAGCTTTCTGGATAATGGGTTTCTGGATAACGGATCCCATACCTGTATATATATTATTGGAGGACCTAGTGTTAGGAATCCTATTGCTTGCAGAACGCAATGCTAGTGGAACTGGGTGCTGGAGGCCCAATATGATTCAATACAACAACTAGGTAATTTTTCTGGTTGCTGATTAACCTTATTAACATAAGCGGGCTTACCTGTGTGGTTTTTACTGCAGTGACCTGTGTTTCTCTGATGCCCCCATCTGCTGTCTCACTTACTGTGGTTACTGTGCTGACAGCTTCTTTCTGCGCATTCTGTAAACTGGGCTGGGAGGAGAGTGAGAATGTTAATTGTGGATGGGTGAAGCATTTTATTATACATAATCTCAGTATAAGTATGAATGAAATGTTTGAAGGACAAGAGATGCTATATTCTCAAGTATAAGTAGATAAAAACAGCACAAATAACATGCATAAGACGATGTGTCGTTCAGAAGAACATTGGGATGAGGTCAACCAAAAGATGTTAGGAACATTCAGATGATGTCATAATTCTGCACATAACATGATCTCTACAACATGACAAACACATATGACATCATCAGCACACACAGATAATGAAGGCTACAGACCATGCCAGTGGGCCTATACACAGCATGCAGTGAAACGTCCCTGGTCAGAAGTGGTAGTGTTGCACACAGGGCACATGGCTTTAAACCAATATGGAAGTAAACGTGTAAGTGCTTAGCCATGCAGCACATACCTCATGCATTGCACTATGACACTGGAGAAGCAACAGTTTCTCAATGAAATGTTCCACAAACAATGTCACACAAAAAATAGGGTTTGGTGTTGAGAGATATGCACTGTGCATGTCCCTTGTACCTCCATGGTTTCCAGGTCCTTGGTCTCCTCATCCTGCATTTCATCACACGCCACTGTGGAATTGTTTTCTGTGGGACCTCCTGCCCCATCTCCCTGATCTCGATGCAGCTCTGGCAAGCTGCGGGAAAAGTCCTCAAATCCAACGTTGGAGTGGTAATCACCTATGACAGTGAAGTCTACCTCAGCTTCCAGGCTAGATGTGGAGCTGACTGTGATGCTGGAACACTTCCTTTCAATGCTGAGCTGATTTTCCTTCAAAAGCCCTGCATTCTGTTCTTCTTCGCCTGTGCCTCGTTGCTCCTCTGTCTCCCTGCTGCTCAATCTCTAAGGGGCGGAAATAGCAGTGGATGGGGAAGGAACCAATGAGACCAGTGAATATAACAACACATAGAAAGATTTCTGACCAATAATTAATCCAGGACTTTAATTTTGATTGGATCATTTAGGTCCTGAAATGAATTTCATGGATTGCAGGGCTATCAGGACATGACCTGAGTAGGTACAGCCAATCAACTCCATGTGCCAATTTTAGGTTTATATAGAGCTATAAAATCCCCACAGACCAGTCAGTGTTGAAATGAAAATGCTTCAACTATTATAAAAAATAAAAAGAACAACAAATAATGGATCCATTTGGAGTGAGCCAGATCAGAATGGATAAAAAAACTATGGCCTATGTGTTACAGATAACACATGGGTTAATAGTACGCTTACTATCTGTTATGTAATGACCCAGTCCTTCTACGGAACATGTAGTCCTAGAAGAATACAACTACCACAATAATTGTTTACAGGATACTGGCCTGCTACCAAAGCAATTGAGAAGAATAACTAAGCACTACAGTCTTCCATGGGTGTGCCTTGATTAATTCAGATATTCGATTTTGAAGTTTCATTTGTGAATTCTGAAATGTCAGACAACTATAGGAAAAGGGTCATTGCTTGGTTCAGTTAGACTTGGGTCACAAAGCTTCAATCAGAACTAGCAATCGCTTCTATCAGCCTGTGCCGCTGATGAATGAAGCTTACTAATATTGTAAGCGATAACAATTCTTGTTAAAAGGGTTGGGGATTCCCAGCTTGTTGTTCATGAGACCAGATGTCACTGGCACAAATTACCTTGTTCTTTTACCACAATGCACCTTGCCCCTCTCATCTGCAGCACCTTATGCTGTTAGGTGCTCTTTGGATCTCTCAAATGGATCCCAAGGCACACTAGAAGCCCTCTACACAACCCTTGCTCAGGGCAGCAAATAAGTACAGGGCTTCCCTGCACTAGTGAGCAATGTGGCACCAAACCCATAGTACACGGACACGGACAATGGCACAGATGTTGCTAATCTATAAGGCCCATAGCCTTCAGAACAACTAGCTATGAGGCTTGCACTTTAATGATACATGGAGCTCTGCCATGGTTATTCCTTATCTTAGCAACCTTAATACTGGTCAAAGTACTCTTACTAGTAAGAAGGAATGATAATTGAATAAATATAAGGGATATAAAAAGAAATATACATTTACATTTGCTTTGAATAACCTATAATATGCTTGACCCAAGTCGAAGGCACAAAACCCCAAATTTCTGGGCAAACCAGTAAACAATAAAAGTAAACTTATGTTACTAAAATTACTGAACTTTTGCAAGAACAGTTCACATTCTGTTTTGTAAAAATGCTTCTCTGTAGCATTCAGCCTAATTCTGTAAGGAAAACTAAGAGCCATCATGTGCTTGCTTATTTAGTGTTCAGCATGAGGTATTTACACTGTACATATAGGTATGGCAAGAATCCAGGTGGCATAATACCAGGGCATTAACAGGGAAAACACTGGGCCATGCCTAGGCCCCAACCTGATAAAGAACACTTCCAGTTTTCCTAAAACCCTGGTCCGGCAGGGTGACCTCTCTTAGAGCTGATGGGATGTCCCTTTCTTCCCAAGATGTCGGCTCAAGGGGTTGACACTAGAGTGGGAAAAAAGCATTAGAGTAAAGGACAAGAAACTCAGGGAGAAACAGCCATACCCAATGCACAATGCCAGAGACTGACGTTGAGCAGGACAGCACCAAAGCAAGGCTAAATAGAACTCTGATTTACTAGGCTGCATTAAATCCATTCTAAGGCCTAAAACAGTGTGGCCATACTCTAGCTGGTTTTACAATTTGGAGAGAGAAATAGAAGATATTAATAATAAAAATATATGTGACACAGGGGAAAAAATCCAACTATTAATGATCCAAAAATGTTAATGCTTATGTATTTCTGATTGCACCATATGAGTATGAATTGTGATACATTTAGTATTATCCCCGACTAAACCAAAGTGTGATACAGGAAGGTATAGTTACAAGTCTTCAGTTAACTGGTGGGAGAAAGCTGGAAACGGTATATAGAGCTATGGAATTCTGGTGCTTAGGGACCATACCTTAAGTGGCCCATATCTTCACACTGCTGGTTAAAAAAAAAAAGGGGGTAATATAAGAAAAGTTAGGAAAATTATATTTTTTTAATCTGTTCCCCATTTTTGTGACCCTGTGAAAATATACCCTTGCCCCTACCTTTCTGTATGCTCAATTTTAAATGAACTTTAGAGAAATGGACGCCCAGAGATTTTACAGATGGAACAGTCTTAAAAGGGCTTTTTTTTGCGAAATAACCCTAGTGCTGAATTAAAAAAAACATAATAAGCTCAAAAAACACAAACTAATTCCGTGTAGAACTTCACCCTATATATGAGATGTTTTTACACAAATGATCTACCAGCTGTTCTCCACTGCAGTAGGATGTAAGGTGCCACATTTTCCCAGCATTTGATATAAGTATAGTTCAGAACGACCAGTCTCTCTAGGATTTGGTCACAATCATCAGATGTAAGTTAATATAACCAGCTTCAAATATTAACACAGCCCAGTAAGCCAGTGTGTATGAGCAGCACAAAGCAAGGAACTAGCGGCCTCGGTGCAACAAGTGGGTGAGGAGGTGGGATGGAGGTTAGTAACCATCGCTTTGCTGTGTGGTTAAAGGTGCAAAACCAGGCATTTTAAGTTAGGTCTAAAACTGGTCCAAGATCCATGGGTACCGGTCAAGCAAAGATGCTCCATAATGAATTCAGAATAGCTGAAGGCACCAGTAAGCCATTCTGATGTCACTAAATGCACCCGATTCCTTGCGTGGGAACCATGTATTTTTGTAGCATCACCAGTTTAGAAAAGAAGCAGCTATGCCTACACCACTTACACTATCCCTCCTCCCACTCTCCCTCCCGTCTCCTCTTGTTTCCATGCGCTTCACGCATCTTATAGGCATGGGGATTTATTTTAGCCAGACGATGTTCCAGCCAGAAGCAGATGGTGGGATTGTTTAGGCACAAACAGGCAGACGGCTCCCTCCATGACACAGTGCCCACTCTGTACACATACAGGGGCCGGACGTGCTGGCCAAACTACAATACGGCCACTTCAAGCTACTTTAGGCTCTGTTCAACCTCCCCCCTCCCTTCCTCAACAGACATGCTGGTGTACCAAAGTTACCGCTGCATCAGTCAGTGTGATTTCACAACCAGAGTCAGGAGAGGAAAGGTCCCCTGGGGTATCGGTGGTAGACTCTGCTGGACTGGCATCTCCTGCATTCTGGAGGGCAATGTGATTCCTGGGGTTGGGTTCAAGAAGCGGTTGTTCAGTAGGATCGACATCACTCACTTGGTGTTCTCTGTTATTGGCCAATGTCATTGGCAGTGGTACAATGGTGGGCATCATAAAATGGAGATCTGGTTGGCCCCAGTCTTTAGCATTAGACTTTCCTCTCCCTCTCTCTGTAACACTGCAAATACCCGGGGATGGTGAAACATTGCTTACTGCAAAAAAAGCAGTCTTCTCTTCTCTTTTTATGTTTGTATCACAATCTTTTTCTTTCTCTTTTTGTAGATTATCCAACTTTATAAAATCAGAAACCTTGCTCAGAGTATACTCAGTTCTTCCATTTGAAGCAGATGGGCTTTCATTGCTTTTTAGTTTAGTACCTGATTTCTGAAATTGCATTTGTTGGCCTCGCTGGTTGAATGATGCAAAACTGTCTGTGATATCCTGGTCTTCCTGCCTCACAAGTTGTTGATAACCAGAGCTTTCACACCACACTAGTGTGCTCTCTTGTTCTTCCCAAGTTAGACCAACAGGCCATTCATTCTCCATTTCCTCTGCACTATCTCCAGCTTCTTCCTCGCACACAATAAGTCGCCTACTTTCTCCAAAGTCCAGAACACTCATGCATATATCTATGGGTTTTTCTGATGCCCCCCATTCTGTTTTCCTGCTCCCATCACTTTTCTCAAAGGTTGTCTCTTTCCCTTCCACACTGTTCTTCCCTTTTTGGTGGACTTCTTCTGCTTGACTCCAAGCTGCTGTCAGTTCTATCTTTTCTCCTTTAAATGTCCAGCCTTTGCTATCTTCAGCTGGTGCTCCATCTGGTGCTGTCCTTGCCTTGTTGTCCACATCTTCCCATTCATTGGCCACCATCACCAATCGCTCTTCTCTCTTTGTCAGTCTGATTCTTCTTTCTACTCCCCTTGTAGCTTGTATAGGTTTTTCTGACACCATCTCCACTCTTACCTCCTCTTTTCTACTCTCCTCTCTTACTTTAGAAACCTGCATTTTATTTAGGGGGAATTCTTGATCTCTATTGGACAGATCTAATCCAGGCAGCTGTTCAGTGTCATTCTTTGCCATCTCTCCAGGGGACACCTGAGTGTTCTCTGATGATCTCGCTATAAAAACCCAATGCTCCATGCCCTGCATTTCAACCGAGCAAGAGGAGTTAGTGTCCAATGAATCATTTACTTGTTTACTCATCCTGCAGATGTTATTAATTGCATTCAGTGAACGAGAATTATCTGCTAAACACATTGTAAAACCTCCATCTTTTTACAACATTCTATCTGGTAGAGCATGGTATCTACATATATTTATTACATGTATTTTATGACAATTAATTAGTAATATAAAGATAACAGTGATGCAATACTTACAATATACAATTAATTAATTAATTAACTTATTATATAACCTATTATATAATGAATTACCACTATAGCCTTTTATTGAAAATTGTGGGGTCTGCCATTCCAGAGGGGTGCTTCATTTACAGGTTGTTCTATTTGAAAAATACAGTGTTTTTCTCATAATTTTGCCTCAATAACATTATAACCCCCAGTTTCATCCACTTAAAAAATGGAGGAATAAAATTAGGTGCAACTGAAAGAATAAAGGTTTCTACTTCTGTTTATATACATTTCACACTACTCCTTACTGTTATGCTTTTATATATAATTTGGATGTAAAATCTAATGGCATCGATAAAAAGGAGTGGAAGCTGTTGGTTGATTCCACCATGAGGGGTAAAAGCATCTCCTGGGTGTTGAGCAGATATTATCTAGGTCCTAGGCTGTGCCTCTGATAACTTTGTGAGTGAGCCTTATAGTCAAAGTATGCAAAACTGAGTAAATAGTAATGAGAATGTAATGGGGATGTATAGCATTGATCTGGCTGTATTTGGATATAACAACTGTATTATAATAAAAAGTAAACCAATTTCTAGTATCAGAGATTTATAAACAGAAGTCATCCTATGTCATCAACAGCCTATGATTTGATAGATTTGGCTACAATTCATTAAAGATAACCAATGTGAGCAATTAGCTCTGATCATTCACAGGTAAAATAAGCAATTGGTTGGCTACTGCCCTTCAGTTACATTTTTCCTATTTGATCCCCCCACAATAACTCTAAATCAATTGAAATAAAAAGGAGTAACCCATAACAAGCAATCAGAATTTTGCTTTTATAAGTCTTAGTTCACAGATGAGGACCCTAGCAACCAGATAGTTACAGAAATTCCTCACTGGAAAGCTGCTGGACAAAAATCTAAATAATTAAAAAAAAACACACACATATATTAAAAATGAAGAATGAGAATATCACTCTTTACATCATATTAAAGTTATTTCAAAGGCGAACAACCCCTTTAACCCTCACCCAAAAAAGCTGTACACCCAGTGTGCACACTCTTATATTGGACAGGCATGTTCTCTTAATTGCATTTTACAAGGTTTACCAGACTAGTGAGAATGGTGGTACAGTATTACTTTACTATTATCAGATTTTGTGATTTCAAAACAAACACCAAACATCCCTCTTACTTACTGTGTTTCTAAGTAGAACATCAGAGGAGGTACAGAAATAAAAGACACAGTCTGTACTAGCAGCTAGGTAGGTAAAAGGTTGAATTTGATGGCCACATGTTTTTTAACAACCACAACTGCTGTGTTTTACTATGTTTCACAATAAACCCCAGGCACCAGGTATTGCATTACAGTAATTAGGGTGTTAAACTGGAAAACCAAGATTTAGATCTTCTTTCATAAAAAAAAGAACAGATCTGCTGCATTTTCCCCTGTTACTTATATCTGCCATATCTATTTAATCACATCTAAAAACTAAACACCCAAAATAAAAATGTAAAAAGGACAGTTTAGAAATGGCATCGCATTACTGTATAATAAGGGAAGCTCTGCACAAACTACACATACCTGTCTAAGCACATGTAAGTTGGTTAAAGGTTGCATTCTTGTCTATTGGGGAAAGCCTTTAGGACTACAAAAAACTACATACTGTAGTATAACAGTACAAAAAATAATATGCTACATATCTACATTACATTATCACATTTGGTCCTATCATATCTTTTGTAGAAAAAAAAACAAAATTTTAGAACTTGCAGGGACTTCACGAAGACAATTAAGAAAATAAGCACCCTAAGGCTGAAATTATTGGGTGGTGGTGGGGTAGGTCCTACCAGCCACAGACTGGTTATGGACTAAAATATAAAACTAACTTTATGCTGCAAACAATAAAAAAAATTGGTTTCTTGCCCCAAATTAGAAGGTACTGACAAAGTAATTGTCCATTTGTACAGCTTGCCCCACCATGTTGCTTCTGGTGCATGATAAGTACCATCATCAGAAGAACTGTGTTTTGGTCATCCTGACAATATCTGTTTTAACTAGTTCTCTCTAATAGTTATCTAATTACTAATTAGATAACTAATCTAATCTAATTATCAGCCAGGCCAGATAAATCTAGGTCTTCAATGAGGTATTGACCTTTTGTAGAAGATCCAAGTCAACTGTAGACCAATAAAACAAAGGAAAGCTAATGGCTTATTGGGAAAAAACACAAGTTCACTGGGATCTCAGTAGTGACCTGAATGAATGTCAAGTAGTAGTACTATTCATGGTATCTTGAGTTAGTAGTATTGTTGTCACTAATGACTTCTGGTTAGATAGTATGGCAAGAAACTGGAGCATCAATGAAAAAAAGAGTCACCTCAGGAGAGGAAGCAAGGCTTTTCTGGGTGAAAACCTCCGAGTCCTGGGCAGCAGCACTGTCAGCATCGTCTTCTATTTGCTTTGCTGTGTCTTCTCCATCCTGTTGGAACAGGGAATTTAGTGGACAACAGGTTGGACACAATAAATGATAGAAGACGAATAACGCTACAGGGTACATACAGCACAGGCCATATTTTGCATCTACTGACCTCTGGTTTAGGGGATGAGGAAGTGGGTGAGGATGGCAATCGCTTCTCCCTCCCCCTTTCTCTGTGGACCAATTTGCTGTTTGGCTGTTTCAAGGTTCTTTTCAATTCATTAATACTGGCCTGATGTTTCAGCAGGATATCCTCAGACTTGTCTAGGAACTAAACAAATTCAATATGGAGTCAGTATCTTCAATATGGAGCCAGGCTCTCTCCCACAAACAACCCCCCCCCCATCTCCATACAAGCTTCCATTGTTTATGGAAGTGAACCTTTTTTTTTTTTATTCTCCTTCCAGGGTTCTGCTTTATGATCTGATGCAATGGGCCATACATGTCAAGATAAAGATGAAGCAGCTGTGGGGTTTAATGCCAGATTTCCCCATTGACTACAAAGGATGTCATGAGATTAAAAAGTGAGGTAAGAATTATATATCAATTTCCTTAAGGCTTCAAGGAAAAGAAAGAACATTCTTTCAAATATTCCCTAGATTTGCTAAATTTTTCAAACTAATCATGGCCACTAGAGATAGATGGACAGAAGGAGCGGTATCTGCAACAATGGAAGGGCATTTCTGTAGATGCAAATGATGGTTGGCAAACACAGTAGGGTCTTACTAGTTACTTGGTTGATGTTACAGTAAAGGGTGCTTTTGATAGGTTACTACTGGAGACAATACATATGTTGAGAGATAAGTTGGCAAAAACCTGGCTAGCCAAATATGTAAGTATTGCTTGTAGATCTAGGATAAGTAGATTAGGATGAGATCAGTAGGTGACATGTAGTTGCTGGTTAATATAAGGAAAAGTAGGTACTTCAACAAACAGTATGGACACACTAGGTTCTGAGATAGATGGCAGATACTTCCTATAGTAGCTTGGGTCAATGAAGGTAAAAGGGTTTCTGGGAAAGAGATGTTGGGTTCAGAAGAGGGTTCTAGGGTAAGAGGACAGGAGCCGGGTAGGTAAGTTAATACTAAGTTAGTACATGGGTACCTCCTTGTGCCGGGGGGTGCTCTCTTGCTCCGACTGGTAGCGAAAAGCAGGAAACAGAAGTATGCGAGTGAGAGGGAGGAAATGTAGAACTAAGATACATCTTAACACACAAATGCTCCATGATGCATACACAGGCACAAGTACTGATACAGACACACACACACACACTATGGAAAGGCACAACTCATGACTTGGAATTAAAAGAAACCTCCAAATATATGTGTGTATATAAGAAAGTGCAATGATGCATCCTTAGAGCTACGCTCACAGATTGAAACATGCATAAAGTAAGCTTCTGTTACAGTCACGACTATGATAGAACATGCTTAAACATTTCTCATTTTCCAAGGGCCCTCGGTAGACTTTTAGATAACCTTGTTGGTACAAGTAGTCACAGTCATAGATGTGCTTACAGCATAGCTGAGAACGCTCATCTACAAGTGTGAAAAAGTGTGAACTCCATGCGTCTTATTTACTGACAAGGCATTATTAGCCTATTGCAATAAACCATATTAACCAATAAGAGATCCGATTTCAATAATTGGTTTGCAGGCTGATCAAAGCTAATTAAATTTTTGATATAGTTGAGGGTGGGCATACACAGAAAAACTGCCAAACAGGCAAATTTATTCCTAATATTATCACTTGGGTGGTGGGCCAATTGGGGCTGATTCAACTGGCCCCAGGACAATGACTGGATCACAACAGAGGTCTATGAGGACCCATCAAGAAAGGAGCACATCAACGGCCATATGCAGTTCTTGTCCAATAGGATTGAAACCTGCTTGATAGATATCTTTCTTAGAATAACGTGGATCAGATTTGAAAAGTAAATTGGCTTTTTTTTCTCTAGGTGCATCTTTGTCTTCGTGAGAATAAATGTGCTTTTCAAATGAAACAACATATACAACACATGCCTTTATATGATTTTACTGTAACAAGCACAAGTATGCATAAATGTTTTTAAAAACAAAACGTAAGAAACATGAGAAATGCTTAGCTCCAGCCTCCAGCAGCTCCAGGCACCCATTGGTGCTCCAGAAACCTTTCACCATCTCCGGCACAGAGAATGAGGGTTATTTAATAACTGCTTAGACGTAAATTTATTTATGTTGCTATAGAACTGCCACTAATAAAAACTTCCCTCTAGTGACAAATGTCTATTTGAAACTCTGGTGGGTCAGACTGTAAGCCCAACAAAAGCAATTTTTTCAGTTATTCTGAACAATTTTAAATAATGTTATTCCACTGCATGCAGTGTTTTGAAATAAGCCATAATGGGCACATATATGACCCGCCAAAGTACTTGACAGGTCTCCGTCATTGTGCTTTTCCTAAACCCTGAGAAAGAATGTGGTAAATCCTAGCCCACGGGTCACGCACAGTAATTATCTAGCTTCTATTTTTAAGACTTGAGCATTTCTACCATTCTCATAGTAAATTCGTAGCAATGATTTGACCAAGCCATAGTTTGTACATCAAGGACACATGGGTGCCATATGATTAGGCACAAATGTATGAAACCATACTCAAGAGTTGCAGTACGGTGCCAATGTCTATTGAGGACAAAAAGCCTGCCATAGGTATTGACTGCACAAGTGATTGTGGCCTCTTACATTCAGCCAAAACAAGACATTGCGCCTGAAAATGACAAAACTGAAGCAAGTTACTTTAGATATAGTCAAACTAGGCTTCTGAGTTGTCTGTCTTTCTATAAATGTATCTAAAAATAATGTCAAAATCTCTGTTACAACGTGGTCGTTACTGTCCTTCCTGTGTCTTTAAAAATGACTTCCAATACTGCGCTGATGCTAAATCAGGACTATTTCCCATTTCAACTAAACATCATGTGTGATACTGCCACTGACACGCTATGGTGGGGAACATGCAGTGTCTAACTACGTCTGTGGACAAGCAGCAAACGGGAGCCCCAGGAAGCCGCTGCTGATTCTCTAAACTGGTTTATGACTGGCTGCTTTTGTTTTGGCAAACAGCCAACCGCTCATGTAAAAGTCTGACTGTGTGTACCAGAATCAATACACCAATAAACCCTCAGCAGTCACATTCACAAGCAGGTGACCCCTCTAACTCCCATGTCTGATTGCAAATATTTTAGGTCATTATTTTCTGTGACATTCCACAACAAAGTTACATACACAATCACACGTGTACATGCACATATCAGGATACATGCCTACTGCCCATGCAGCACACATCTACAGAACACTTTATGCCAGCACACACACTTCTAGAACAATTACCATGACATAATTCCATGCCCCTTACCTTTAGTTCCTTAATTTTGGTTGGTGTAGTCACCTCTTCCTGCCCCTCTTCCCTGTCTCCCTCTTCTTGGAGGTCCTCGTGGTTTTTCTCTGGTGAAGATTCATGGTTCTCGTTTACAGAAGTCGGCAGCGAAAACCCTGAGCATGGGCAAAGGGGGGGATCAAAAAAGAAAGTAATTTTAATAAGATATTCGCTGTATAGAGACGGCATAGAAAAGAACCATTTGAAATGATAAAATCTATACTGTGAGGTTCATGTACTGTTTTTAAAAGATGCCCTTTACTCTTGCTCATATACCTTTGTCCATATTTTCATGATTATCTTTCAGGATGCTCTGTCTCTACGTCTGACTTGAACAAGAGCAAAGAATTTGGAGTAACGGCATCTGTAGAAAGTGCACTAGGATCAACAGTGAAGGCTGACCCAACCTAGAGGTACTAACAGTAGTAGCAGAATGTTGTACCCTATTAACCATGTAT
>CM044447.1:23962273-23978179 GCA_024363595.1 Xenopus borealis | reverse complement strand
GACAATATCCCTCAGTTTCTTTGAAACTTGTGTAATGAGGTGAGTAACTGCTTAGACAATGAGTCTTTGAGTAGTTGAAGAACCTAAAAGTTTGAGAACGGAGGAGAAGACCAAAAAAAGGGAGGTTAGAACAGAAACTTGACATTGGAAAGAGAAATGGTGGTATAATTAAGTAGACAGACTGCAGTTGTGAGGGTCAGGGAGTATGAGGCTGGAGAAGGAAGTGGTTTGGCACAGAATCAAACAGGAAGAAAGGGAAGGAACATTACTTAATATGTAACAGCAAATTAACAGTTTAATTGTTCCTCTATTGCTCCGCATTTGGATATAGTGAAAGTATATTTAGAAACATGCTGGGGCCCATTTAATTTGGTGGAGCCTTGCCAGAATGAATGCTGTAATTACACTCTGCTTCTGTTTGAGGAATATTGCTTGGAATGAGCACCAGGTTATTTACTCCCTAAAGTTTAACCATTTTCTTGCCATTCAGCAAAACCACATCATGGCCGAGAGGAACGTTCTGTTGAAGAACCTGAAGCATCCATTCCTGGTGGGGCTGCACTACTCCTTCCAGACTGCCGAGAAGCTCTACTTTGTACTTGACTATGTCAATGGAGGGGAGGTAGGGACTGTCTCTATTTAATGGGAATATACTGTATAACCTCCCTTAGGCTCACAGATTAATGCTCACTCTGATTTTAAGTCCCTTTGCTTTCTAGAGAATCTGTCCACCAGTATGTCAAAGAGCAAGTGCCAGAATTCAATGGCAATGGAACAAAGTGAGGGAGGGGGGATGTACAGTCTTCCTTGATATAAAATGTAAGGTTCATAACACAACAACAATTCATCCTACTCTGTTTTTCCAGCTGTTCTTACATTTACAAAGGGAAAGATGTTTTCTAGAACCCCGTGCCCGATTCTATGCTGCAGAAGTGGCCTGTGCCTTGGGTTATCTCCACTCCCAGAGCATCATCTACAGGTGAGCCCAGTATGTGGGCTACTGGGCTGTCCTTGTTGGCAGGTGGCATCACAACTTCTAAGAATAATATGCCACAATGCCTTGTGTCTCCTACTGGGGACAGGATACTGGAAGGCTATGGTTTTTGTCTGGTAAAAGTCATTATAAAACAAATCTTCTCAGATGGGAAAACCAAATGTTTTTAACTACGTGATCTTTTTATTTGTTCCCCTTCAGAGACTTAAAACCAGAGAACATCCTGCTGGACAGTCAGGTAAGGTCCCCATCAGGAAGGAGAGGGGGGTAGTTTACTTTAGAGAGGAATGAATGGAACCTTGAAAGATGGGATGGGAAGGTAGTTGAAAAACAAAAGGGTGCAGAAGGGAGAAAATAGAAAGAATCCCAAACAGATAGCAAACATGAAATAAAGAAAGAGAGAAGGGTGAGCAACTACAGACAACAATATGTGATCTTATTTAAAAATAAAAGGGCATAGGGACTGAATTAAAAAGGCACTATTCAGGGAAGAGATAGAAGGGAAAATATCTGGGGAAAGTTCTTTTATTCACCTATAGTCTTTCTTATTTCTAGGGCCATGTGGTACTAACAGATTTTGGGCTGTGCAAGGAAGGCATGGAACCGGAGGAGACCACTAGTACCTTCTGTGGAACCCCAGAGGTATGTATATGCCTAAGCAAGTATACAATGGGATTCTTCAGAACTTATCTGTTATCTACAGATGCTGAGAGGGGGAAATAGTGAAAAGTAACTTGAATATTTCAGAAATGGTTAAGAATTTTGAATTGATTATATTTAAAAAGCTTCTTATTTTAGTATGAAATTTTTATTTTGCTGCAAGTTCCCCTTTAGGGTAAGGGCACACGGCAAGATTTGAGGAGATTTAGTTGCCTGGCGACTAATCGGCTCTTCTTCTGGGAGACAATCTCCCTGAACTGCCTTCTCGCCCGGCTACAATGGAAAATCGCCAGCAGGATAACACTCTCTGCGCTTTGTGAGGAAACTTTGGGTGACTTCAGGAAAACAAAGTTCCGCGAGTGCCCTCCCGCTGGTGACTTTTCATTCAAGCCGGCGGGAAGGCAGAGAAAGGCAGGGAGATTGTCACCCATAAGAAGAGGCTATTAGTCGCCAGGCGACTAAATCTCCCCGAATCTTGCCGTGTGTCCTTACTCTTACGACAAACCACTTACTGAGACTTGTATTCCCAGAAAATGTAATGTTGAATAGGCTATGATACCGATTCCAGTGGTGATTGTGTCACACTGCTTACATTCCTCTATCCCGACAGTACTTGGCCCCGGAGGTGCTCAGGAAGCAGCCGTATGACCGCACAGTAGACTGGTGGTGCCTGGGAGCAGTGCTGTATGAGATGCTCTATGGACTGGTATGTTATACTTGAAGGAAGGAAAAGGGGGTGACATCTCTTTGCTCACAGCTTACAAGCATATTTCCCTCTGCACTTTTTTCTTCTTTTTTTTCACTTTCGCCTCACTCTGCCTTTACCTTTTCTGCATTGAGGAGGTGGTGGTAGCTTGGAACAATACCCAGCTAAGAAGGTGGAAAGATATTGAGAGCATTCTCAAATTGGGGTAAGCACTGAGAGTGTTTTTCTTAATGCTGCAATTAAAACACAAAGTCCAGCACAATGGGCACAAGAGAACACTTCATTTAGGGATACTGTCATGGATAAAAAATGTTTTTTCAAAATGCATCAGTTAATAGTGCTACTACAGCAGACTTCTGCAATGAAATCCATTTCTCAAAAGGGCAAACAGATTTTTTATATTTAATTTTGAAATCTGACGTGGGCATTGACATATTGTCAGTTTTCCAGCTGCCCCAAGTCATGTGACTTGTGCTCTGATAAACTACAGTCACTCTTTACTGCAGTACTGCAAGTTGGAGGGGTATCACCCCACCCCCAGCAGCCTAACAACAGAGCAATGGGAAGGAAACAAGATAAAAGCTCCCTAACACAAGATAACAGCTGCCTGGTAGATCTAAGAACAGCACTCAATAGTAAAAAGCCAGGTCCCACTGCAACTCCTTCAGTTACATTGAGTAGGAGAAAGAATAGACTGTCAGAAAGCACTTCCATGGTGCAGCACTGGTTCTTTCTGAAAGTACATGACCAGGCAAAATGATCTGAGATGGCTACCTACACACCAATATTACAACTAAAAACACTTGTTGGTTCAGGAATTAAATTTTATATTGTCAAGTAAATTAATGTATGGAGCTAGTAAATGAATTATCTGGTATTTAGGCAATAAGGCCAAACAGCTGGTTCTGCCTTTGTGTAGCCAACAATAACACTGACACCACGATTTGTGTGATAAGTTGATTGTGTCCATACCATTCTACAGCTTGTCTTTATTTGCTGCTCTCCGTATTCCATTTTACCTTGTTATTGATTGCCACCCCTTCCTTATCCAGCCCCCATTCTACAGCCGTGACGTGTCCCAGATGTACGATAACATTCTGAGCCAACCACTCCAGCTCCCAGGGTGCAAGACGACAGCCACATGTGACATACTCCGAGGGCTCCTCCATAAGGATCAGCGATGCCGACTGGGTGCTAAAGCTGACTTTGTACTGTACCAATTGTTACTATTAACACCCAACTTTCAGGGGATGAATTATCAAAGGTTGAGGTGTTTTTTTTCCCAAAAAGTTTTTGAGGGTAGTACTCAGTAAAGACTAGAATTTTTTGGGATTCGCCCGTATCCCCAAATCCTTCACGAAAGATTCGGCCAAATACTGAATCCAAATTTGCATATGCAAATTAGGGACAGGAAAAGAAAAGGTACTTTCTTGTTTTGTGACAAAAGGTCACATGATTTCCCTTCTCACACATAATTTACATATGCAAATTAGGATTCAGATTCGGTTCGGCAATGCACAAAAAAGGCCAAATCATGGCCAAAACCCAAACCAAATCCTGGATTTGGTGCACCCTTATTTGTTCTGCTCCCAAGCTGGGAAATCGTTGGTTTGATTTCGAAAACCTTTGCCAAAAACAGATTCAAGTTTTTTACATTCGAGTTTATTCAAGGTAGAAAAAAAACCTCACAAACTTGACCTTTGATAAGCAACCCTTCAATGTATTCATCATAATTAAGCAACACCAGTACCAAAGGCACTGTCATAACTACATATGGGTTATTAAGAAACTAGCTGCACTGCTGTTAAAAAGAGTACAGGATTGGCCACATCTCTTATAATTTAGTTGTACAGGTATGGGATCCGTTATCCGGAAACCCTTTATCAAGAAAGCTATGAATTACGAAATGGCCGTCTTCCGTAGACTCCATTTTATCAAAATAATCCACATTTTCAAAATGATTTTCTTTTGCTCTGTAATAATAAAACCATACCTTGTCCTTGACCCAAACTAAGATATAATCATTATTGGAAGCAAAACCAGACTCATGGGTTTATTTTATGATTTTCTAGTAGATTTAAGGTAGGAAGATCTAAATTACATAAAGATCAGTTATCAGGAAAACCCTAAGTACCCAGCATTCTGGATAAAATGTCCCATACCTGTACAAGTCTAATAACACCAGTACTACAGACTACAGAAAAACAGACTGTATTTACTTAAATTGATCTTCCCAGAGTTTATTTGAATCGAGCCTATGGGAAATGTCTATGCTAGTTGACAGCCAATAGGTGTAATTTACATCTACACAATCAATACATTTCCCCATATTCCGTTGTTCAAAAAGTAACCATTCATTAAAGGAGAAGGAAAGGTTAAAATTAAGTAAGCTTTATCAGAAAGGTTTATATGAATGAGTAAACCATCAAAGTAATGCTGTTCTGTCAAAAGAAACATTGCATCTTAGCTCTGGGCTCAGATTACAACAGGGAGGGGAGGAAGGAGCGGGAGAGGATCAAACTGAGCATGCTCAAGCCCAGGCCCTGGAGGTTTAAGCTGAAAACAGGAAGTCTGATACAGAAGCCCATGTGTACACAATAGAAGGAAAGTTTCACGTGGGCTTCTGTATCAGACTTCAAAATTGAACTTTGCTCATTCCACTGGACAGTCCTGATTGTTCCTTATAGTAACTCATAATGGGTTTCATTTATTAAAGTGCTTACAGAGTTCTAGAACTTCTATATAGTTTGATATCAAGAAAAGAAAATCAGGCTGCTCATAATGCTCTTTGTCTTTGCAGCAAGAAATCAAGAACCACGTTTTCTTCAGTCCAATTAACTGGGATGACCTATATCACAAGAGGATCGCTCCACCTTATAACCCAAATGTGGTGAGTGGAAATAATATATCTCTATCTATCTAGATGTGCTTTATGTTCCTGGCCGGCATCAGAGATATTCAAGAAAGTATCAGCTATTAATATTATTTTCCAACTCATTACACTCCTAGATTTTTAAAAATTTCTCGTTTGAGGAACGCATTTCGCTCTCCCATAAGGTATAGTTACAGAGAGCAAAAGGTTGGGAGACTTTCTCTTGAATTGAGTGGCCGCTTCCTAAGAAATAACAGGCAAAGAGGGAAGCGACAACACACTAGGGTTCTAAAATAATTCACTATTTTGGTTTAAAGGACAAATACAGCATTTTTTTGCTTGCCAAGTGCTAATTACATACATTCCAAACTTCACGAGTCAAGGGCACTGAGGCCCAGGATTAGGGTGACAGGATCTGTGTGTGTGTTATATCTTTCTCTCTCTATCTCTCTCTTTCTCTCTCTCTCTTTCTCTCTCTCTCTCCATTTGTGTGGGTGTGTGCAGATAGAGATTTCTATATGGGGTAAGTTTATCAAAGAGTGAAGTTCCGCCACTAGAGGGAACTTCCACCGCTCTCCATTCCTTTCTATTGGATTTTGAAAGGCCTATTTATCAATGGGTGAAGTGAAAGTTCACCCTTTGATAAATACACCTTTAAAAATCCCATAGACTAGAATGGAGAGTGGCGGAATTTCCCTCTAGTGGCAGAACTTCACTCTTAACTTCACTCTTTGATAAATATACCCCTTTATATCTATCTATCTATCTATCTATCTATCTATCTATCTATCTATCTATCTATCTATCTGTGTGTGTTACATCTATCTCTCTCTCGCTCTGTGTGTACAGGCCTGGACTCTCTGAGGATTCTGGCAAATGCCAGTGGGGCTGCTGTAAGTTGCCATAGATAGTCACTATTTACTGAGCTAGTGGGGGGGCTGTTTGGGCCTCTATGACCTAAAATGCCAGGGCTTATTTTGATTCTGAGTCTAGACCTGTGCATATACAGTAGAACTGTATTTTGCATCCCCTGATTTCAAGTTTTCCCTCATTTTCCATTGTTGTTTTGTGGTCCCACCTATATATGATCCATAATACATTTTCCTGGATTTCAAACCATTTTTTTCTGGTCCCCTAAAAAACATAAAATGGGTGTTCTGCTGTATGTATATTGATTTTAACCACCATCAACCTAGTAAAGTAATATTCATACTAATGCTGAATCTCATTTACATAACTTCCATAATTGATATTAGTGAGTCACTTGTGAAAATGGTGCTGTTATTAGACATACTGTAAACATAATTTATATTTAGTATGCCTTCCTGAAACTTGCATAACTACACATTTTTTACCTTTAGGCTGGGCCAGGAGACCTGCAACACTTTGATCCAGAGTTCACACAGGAGGCGGTGCCAAACTCAGTTGGTTGTACCCCTGATTTGAACGTAAGCAGTTGCAGCAGCTCCAGTGCTTTTCTTGGCTTCTCCTATGCACAGAATGATGATGACTACTTGAGCTGATCTCACAGTGATGTTATATTTTCTATATATTGTGCATCTTGGAAGCAGATTTAAGCCCCACACTCCTTCCTCAGACTAGAGGCATTAAACTTCTACTACAATCAAGGGAGGCAGCTCAAAAGTACCTATTGTTTCATGCTATTGCTCCAAGTCTAATCTGCTGTTTGTCATACTGTGAAGTAGCGGGGCATGGTAAAAGGACTTGAAGGTCTTAACTGATGACTACTTGATCTTAGTCTTGGGAGTATCAAATATTGACCCCACTCATTGGCAGCTGGGATTTGGTACCTACGTCACTACTTCCATAGTACTGTTTTGTGTTTTCCATCACTGCCTCATCTCTTCATTCATCATCTCAGATGTTATTATCTCTTGTCAGCCATCTTCTTTTATCCAGTTCTGTTTTGCACCCCTTCGTCAGCCTTTTTGTATGCCTCTCCTTTTCACCCTCCTCATTTGTTTGGTCTTTTGCTGACTTAGGCTAATGTAAAACATCCCTTTGGCTGAGGGTAACTATCACATGTGACTGAAATAAGCTGCAATTTGTACTGCATCATTACATGGAACATGGTACAGAGTCATTAGTTGTGTGACCTGTATCATTGCATTTACACAATTAAGCATCATGTGCAATAGGGATGTCTCCTGTCCGATGACATCACTGCTCCTACAATTCACACCACTGCTCAGCCACTCGCGTCCTTGCCCCCTGCCGGTATAGATTTTTTAATGGGGAACAAGAAGCTATTTTTTTATGTTCAAAATGTATGCATGAGTGGGTTCATATCTGGTTCAGTATTCAGTGGAATGTTTGTGGAGGATTTGGTATTTGCCTGGACTAAAAGAGAACTAACCCCTAAAAATGAATAGGAATTAAAATGCCATATTTTATATAGTGAACTTATTGCACCAGCCTATAGTTTCAGCTTGTCAATAGCAGCAATGATCCAGGACTTCAAACTTGTCACAGGGGGTCACCAACTTGGAAAGTGTCTGTGACACTCACATGCTCAGTGGGCTCTGAGCAGCTGTTGAGAAGCTAAGCTTAGGGGTCGTTACTAATTATCCAGCAGAAAATGAGGTTTGTCTGTAATATAAGCTGAGGCTACAGGGCTGATTATTAAATTCTGATGCTAATTGTACTGGTTTCAGTGCTGTCGTGTAGTACTTATCCATATTAATTACTAGTCAGCCTTATATTGTAACTATTCTATGTGTACTGTATATTTTGAGACAGTCCCTAAGCTCAGTAAGTGACAGCAGCACAGAGCATGTGAATCAGTGAATCAGAAAAGAAGATGGGGAGCTACTGGGGCATCTACTGGGGAGACACATATCTTTACTGCTAAAGGGCTGTAGTTTTCTTTGGGCTGGTGCAGAAGCTCAAAACATCATGTACAACATTTCTAGTCTACTTCTGTAGTTTAACTTTCCTTGTCCTTTAAAAAAAAATATATGGAGTTGGTGCATCTGTAAGAGAAGTTAATTTGATTTGCTTATATTTATGGGGAATTACATTTCTGAACCATGCTCTTTATTCCATGTTCTTCTGACTTGGGATTGAGGTGATTTCAGGCATTTGGGCACCCATGATTTTTAGTAACACCCCTGTTGCTTGGTGGTCTGCAATTCCAAGTAGGGATGCACCAAATCCAGGATTTGGTTCGGGATTTGGCCAGGATTCTGCCTTTTTCAGCAGGATTCGGATTTGGCCGAATCCTTCTGCATGGCTGAACCGAATCCTTCTGCATGGCTGAACCGAATCCTTATTTGCATATGCCAGGGAGGGAAATCACATGACTTTTTGTCACAAACCAAGGAAGTAAAAAATGTTTTCCCCTTCCCACCACTAATTTGCATATGCAAATAAGGATTCGGTTCAGTATTTGGCCAAATCTTTCGGGAATGATTCGGGGGTTCGGCCGAATACAAAATAGTGTATTCGGTGCATCCCTAATTCCAAGTGACAGCACTGAGTTATATTTCCGTTGTATTTGGACTAAAACAAACTGACAGAACTCTCCCCAGGTGTCAATGTCCTTACTTGCCTCTTTCTGAAATACCCCCTCCATGTCTGTATCAGTTTTCTTTCTTTGTAACGTGTCACCTTCTTTTTCATTTTCATAAACTTTCCCCATACTGACACTTTGTCCTCACCTTCACTATTCTTTTCTCAAAGTGCTTACCTTTCTTTGTTCTGCACTTAACCAGTTTGAGGAACCAGGTGATAAAATACACTTCTATCCTCCTGCTGTCTGGTTGAAAGGGTGACTGATCCTGAGAAACAGACAGCATTTTTAATTCCAGGCTGGACACAGAATAGAAAGGCAGATTGTTAAAAACAAACCAATAAAGAACAATTGAATGCTGCTTAGACTAAATATATTGGTTGTGGTTTAGTTCACAGAACCAGTTATTGAAAACCTGCTTAAAGGAACAGTAACAGTTTAAAAAAAAAAATGCGTTTCTTTATAACGAAAGAAAAAACAACACAATTCTCTAAGTTTTTATTAAGAAATTCCTTACAGATTCTCTGCATGCGCTCCTCTTTTGAAGTTGCGATGATCCATAATTTCCAGATTAAAAAAGTAATTGTAACAATATAAGATAACAGGTCCCTTGGGAAAAGTTAGACTCAGTTTAAGGGTAAAGCCAGACGGGAATATTTAGGAAGATTCGTTGCCTGGCGACTAGGGTCGCCACCCAGCCGGTATTTTACCGGCCTAACTGGTAAAATACCTGCAAGGGCCGGGACCAGTATTACAAATTTACCAGCAATGTAGTTGCCGGTAATTTGTAATACCCTTCACTTTAAACTTATTTGTTCCCCGACACAGCGGTTGCTCCGCCCCTTAAGTGCCATGGCCCACCCATTTTGCGTGACATTTCAATGACCCCGCCCCTTTACGTCGCTCCCCGCCCCTTTAAGTTGTTCCCCGCCCCTTTTGCGTCACTCCACACCCCTTTTTTTCCATCCCCCGCACTAGCCAGTAGTTTTTTTTAAAAAAGGTGGCAACCCTACTGGCGACTACTCCCCCCGAACCGCTTCCTCCTGCCTTCCAGCTGATTAATTAATAATCGCCTGCGCCTATTCACACACAGTGCTGCGCTTTCCCAAAATCACTCGAAATTGCCTAAGGAGGCAACTTCGAGCGACTTTGGAAAACACAGCGCCGCGTGTGAATAGGCGCAGGTGATAATTAATTAATCAGCTGGAAGGCAGGGGGAAGCGGTTCGGGGAGATTAGTCGCCCCAAAGAAGAGGCGATTAATCGCCAGGCGACAAATCTTCCCATCTGGCCTAACCCTAAAGGGCAATTCACCTTCATAGCAAAACTGTAATAACTGATGAAAAAAAAACAGAAATATGTTCAAACTTTCATTACCTGCCAAATTTTGTAAAATGAACATGATAATTAGGGGGTGTGGCCACAACAACAGGCGTGGTCCCTCTTTTTATTTCCAAAACGTTGGGAGGTATAACTTTGTCGGCCTGGGTGCAGGAACACAGCGTATTTTGGATTAAAAACATGTAAATGTGCATTTTTGTGCCAAAATGAGCTCCAAGTGACCCATTAGATTCAAGCTGATTCAACTGTAGGGGTGGATTTGCGGCCTGACTTTTTCTGCAGGCTTAGAATCCACTACATCTGGCATTAGCCCAAGGATTGTACTAAAGAAGTATTAAAGAAAACCCAGCCCTGTTATCCTCAATTCACTGTACCATTTACTCTGTTCTGTATCCTCTTTCTCTTACCAAACCACTTCAGCAATTCTCTCACTACCAAAAAGAATAAAATGTATATCTTCATGAAAAGTTTGAATATTTTCCTCCTGGTTCAATATTCTGTTCAGTTTTTGGAGGCAAGGTCTGCACATATTGTGCCTTATAGCAAGAATTTTTTTTTTAAACTGTGATACTGATAATTAATTGTATTTGACTAGAAGAATAAATAAAGCTGATTAGTACAAATTCTTGTTTTTTTTCAATATAAAGAGAGAAAAGCAAACATAATTTCATCATTTCTATAGCATATAAGTAATGATGAAATTTGTTTTGCTAGTTAAAGCATGCAGCATTTGGCAGTCTGGGCTTCATATTTTATCACAATACACAATATAGTATATTTATACATTTTCTATATCTTGAGGTATGAGGACAACGTTTCCATTGTCCACAGACCCTCCCTGCTAGGGTTGCCACCTGGCCAGTATTTTACCGGCCTGACCAGTAATTTTGTTGGTTGCTCCCAACGTTATTAATAGGAAAAAAGATAATACTTGGAAGGCCAGTATTTTTTTCAAGAAAAGGTGGCAACCCTACTCCCTGCAGCAGCTAGCGAGGTGCAGTTAAAGGGTTCCATGTGACCCTTACACAGTGAATTGCACTGTTTATTGTACATGAACATAAGAAGTAAGGCATAAAAGTCATTTTACATTAAACATGGTCTTTATAAGTCCAGTAACATAACATTTACAATTTGGAATATTTGAGGCAGAAGTCGTGTTTTATGGTCTTTGCTCTAGTGATTATATCTTTTTTTTTTTATGTTGCCGGAATAAACTTCCGTTTTAATATGTTTAGTGGGCCAGAAAACCCTTGATAGGGAAAGTAGACTTGTAATTGTAGTTGAAAATAAGCTGTCTAGAATGTATGCAGAAACTAATCCACAAACAGATGGATTTCATGCATTGAGGTTATGGGTATTAATAATATGTTGTGTATATTTTCCATGACACTGACACTAAAAAACAACTTTTTAAAATATGAATGTACATTAAATGTTACCTATAGGTCATGAGTTTGTGCCATGCCAATGTGATGAATCTCTTACAAGTAGGGTTGCCACCTTTTCTTATGTTTTCAGCTTTTTTTCCTATTAATAACATTGGGATCAACCATCAAAAATACTGGTCAGGCCGGTAAAACTGGCCAGGTGGTAACCCTACTTACAAGTGTTGTTGGTAACCTTATTATTACTTAGGTTTGCCACCTGGCCAGTATTTTACCGGCCTGGCCCAATGTTATTAATAGGAAAAAAGATAAATATATAGGAAGGCTGGTATTTTTTTTAGGAAAAGGTGGCAACCCTATTATTACTGTATGTTATGACTGACTCTAATTTGATTACAGTGCATTGGGTACTATAGACTAGCCTCCTGCCACCAAAAAAGTGAGGCAGGGAGACCTTGTGAATGAGATCTTTTGTTTAGTTCACGGTTAAGGATTGGTAAGCAAGCAACTTCAAACTCCACCAATGATTTGTAGTATAGGTATGGGATCCACTCCCAATTACAGAACGGCCGTCTTCCATAGACTCCCATTTTATCCAAATAATTCAAATTTTGAAAAAATATTCACTTTTTCTTTGTATTATCAAAACAGTACCTTGTACTTGATCCAAACCATGATATAATTAATCTTTATTGGAAGCAATACCAGCCTATTGGTTTATTTAATATTTATATTATTTTCTAGTAGACGAAGATCCAAGTTACAGGAAATCCCAGTCGTGAGCATTATGGATAACAGGTCCCATACCTGTACATTTAATACAATGGACATTGTTAGAAGTCCTGAGCCTATCCGCAACGACAAGCTAGACCTCTCCCACTTATGTACTCACAACATGGGCCAGAAACTGGGTTGGGGGCAGTGGAATAATGTTGTAACACATACTGTAAATACTGTAACACATACTGTATGCTCATGGCTCTAATAATCCCCAGTCAGATTACATATATCACAGATAAGCCTACAGTGTGCATAAGCAGTAAGAGTACATTTATGTGTATTTTTACTTTTGTTAGTACTGTTGGCCCTTTAAAACATCTGACAGAATAGCAAACAATGCAAATATTAATGCAAAGCTGAAGGCCAGGCTAAAAATCTAAAATATGTTCCTGCATACTGTATAATATTTGACAAAGCTGTCTAATCTTCACTGGCAATCTGTACAATTCTCGAGCAACTAACATGGCCCGATAAACAGGATTTGCGGTGACTGCCTCTATTCTTTGTCAAACTGGATTCATTAGGTCATTAAATAGAGATATAACACTGACATGTATTTTGTTTGCACTTTTTGCAGGCTAGTTTGTATGTAATGTCTTTAACAAACATCAGAACATTTGTATCTGGTTAGAGAATTAAAGGTATTGTGCAGAAATGGGTCCTCCAGGTAGCTTCTTGACTTTTCTACTTGATGCCTATGGCCTGCAGGTAGGGTTGCCACCTTTTCTTGCCACCTTTATTTTTTCCTATTAATAACATTGGGATCAACCATGAAAAATACCGGCCAGGTGGCAACCCTACCTGCAGGCTGGGTGGGACTGTTTTTATGACGTCTTATTGTTCTGTTAAAGAACAATGAATTTGATGTCACTGGGCTGCCAATGATGTAATTGTCTTTTTGCTGGGGGACCCAGGGTCATAGAGCTATGCCGCTTCCTATCACCTCACTTCTAATTGTTGACAAGGTCTTCAGAGAAATCTTCTAACACCATGTCATAGGATAGACAATAATCGCATGCTCAGTGGCATAACAGTGGAAAGTGCAATTGCACCCGAGCTCACACCCACTGGCATAACTAGACATTACTGGGCCCCACAGCAAATTGGTTTTCAGACCCCCAAAATGTTAAGCGTCTGACAGATATTTATTGAAATAGTATATGAATTAGGGCCTCGTGGGGCCCCTATACCTCCTGGTCCCACTGCAGATGCAGGGTCTGCTCGCTAGGGTTAGCACCTGGCTGGTAAAAATGATGGATGATCCCAATGTTATTAATAGGGAATAAAAATAAATATATAGGAAGGCCAGTATTTTTTTCCAGAAAAGGCGGCAACCCTACTGCCCGCACCTCCTTGGTGTCTTATCGCAGGCTAAATTGTATAGACTCCAATGAACTGTGCTCTAAAAAGTTGCTGCAATAAAAAAAGACACATGCAGTCTCCCAACTACTTCATTGCGTTTCTGCAAATTTTAGACACTTTGTGAATTTTTCAGCAAAATAAAATGGGACAGATTTAACTGCAGCTACATTGCCGGTAAATTTTTTATAAATCTCATCAAATTAGGGTTGCCACCTGGTCGGTAAAAATTGATAAAATAGATAAATATATATAGGCCAGTATTTTTTTCCATAAAAGGTGGCAACTCTACCCCACATCTGCCTGTGTGTCTCTGCCATTAAAGATCAGCGGGGATTTTGAAAACTCTACTATAACAGACATTTTGTGCCTATGCAAAGATATTACACATGTTACATGTATATATGGTTGCCACCTTTTTCCAATTTTTTTACCGGCCGGCGGACCAAAAAAGGGCGGGATGTGATGCAAAAAGGGGCGGAGCCACGGCACGCGATCTTCAGTGGATTTAAGGCAAGGCAAGGGCCTTTTTTAAGGGGTATTACAAATTTTCCGGCAGCTACATTGCCGGTAAATTTGTTATACCGGCCCCGACCTTGGCTGGTGTTTTACCGGCTAGGCCGGTAAAATACCGGCCGGGTGGCAACCCTACATGTACAGGATATTGGTCACAATTATTATCACACGTCCCAACTGTCCCTTTTTTGAAGGGACAGTCCCTCTTTTGAGCGCTCAACCCGCAGTCCCTCATTTGTCTTTTCTCTGCACTGAACAGCCAGAAAAAGAAACAAAGTTTCCTACTTAATCGGGCTTTTGGCAGAGAGCCCAGAACAGCTAACAGGTGCAAATAATTTATAACAATTTTGAAATAAGAAAATAAGTAATTGTAACAGTTCCGATAAGGAGAAATATCTTCAAACTTTCATAACCTGCCAAATTTTGTAAAATGAACATGGTAATTAGGGGGTGTGGTCACAAAATGGGCGTGGTCAAAAATAGCCATGCTGCATGAGAAAAAACTTTTTGTCCCTCTTTTTACTTCCAAAATGTTGGGAGTTATTTATTATAACCACCCCTTTTTTTAATGGTGCTCTAGAGTGAGATAAGATGATGAGACCAAGTACAAATTATAAATGCAATGACAGCTGCTATTTACTGTGCGAAGACGTATTGGTGAAAAAAATATCTATGAGCTGGGGCGGGGGGAAAAATCACTACGCACGCCTCTACCAAGATGGCAACCGTGGACTGACCGTGTACGCTTTTCAGCTTCCTTGCCCCTCCTTCTCCCTTCAGACGGCTGCAAAGAGAACGGGTCAGCGTCACGTGATGGCGGATTGTTGCTAAGCAGGAGCGGCTCATGGTTACGGGAGCCCAAAATGCTACGCGAGGGCACCGTATGGAAGATGGGAGTCAACAAACAGGTAACGGGGAAACCGAGTTTGAACCGTATTTAGCCGTCGTCATAACATCAAGGCCTGCACTGAGTGTGCTGCTAGGGACTCTCTCCAGGGTGAATTTAGTGTCTGAATTAGTCTGAATATATATATATATATATATATTTATATATATAGTGTATATAAATAAATATATGCGTGATTTGTTTTATTTACCACATCAACTTATTTTTTTCTTCTTGAAACATTGCACATTAACCCTGTGACAGCTACAGTAGAAGCCCAGAGTGCTATGAAAGTAGCCTTGTGCCAACAGCTTATGTCATGGGGACCCACAAGGTAGTTCATGAGCCGGTGACCTGTACCCCCAGCAGCCCAAGCATTGCCACAGTTGAAGTGTTCTGGCCACTTCTCTTTAATCAGACCCTGCTACTGGTAGCACTGTATTCTCAATATAATGTGCATCAACCAGACATGCTAGTTAGGCGGTGCCAGCAGGCGCAGGTCGTCTGTATTTAGTGCCGTGTTCCTCCAAGCGCAGCCAGACCCTTGACACAAGTGAATTTTAAAGCCACCCTTATTGGCACATTCTTGTGCTCCTTTGTGCCTTGGAACTTGCATCCAGGCTCATAGCAAATGTTTTCTTTATGTGTAATACAATGAAGTCACAGCACTGGACATTTCCAAGCCATGCAGGCTTTATGTATCTGCTCTGCACAGCTGTCACTAGCAGAACACTTGACTTAAAGGAGAACTAAACTATAAGCGTATCAGTTAATAGTGCAGAATTCTACACTGAAATCCAATGCTCAATAGAGCCAACAGATTTTTTCATATTCAATTTTAAAGTCTGACATGAGGCTAGACATATTGTCAGTTTC
>CM044447.1:23945077-23957962 GCA_024363595.1 Xenopus borealis | reverse complement strand
TTTTTTTATTGATAGCTTTCATTTAATTAATTTTGTAGAAACATAAAGCAGGCCACAGTTTGATAATGCTACAGTGAGGATTTTATGCACTATCAATTAAAGGCTGTGAAATTGTTTGATGTTATTGCTATTACTAGTTTATGCAGACAAATTCCAATGGAACTAAAAGGGCACAGTGAATGGCCTGTCAACATATCACACAGCTCTTTACAGACAATATTTAAATATTTACTCATTGCAGCTGGCTTAGGGTCCTGGCTGGAGCACAATTTTTTCTATGTTCCACGTTTGTGTAGTCCAGCTGGCTTTATAGTACGTGTCGCAGTGCAATTTCCTTTGGCAGGGCTCCCTCAGAGACTGTGTAGGTTATGTTTCTCTCTCATTGTAAAACTTTAAGGAAAAAGTAAATTATCAATACACTAGTGTAGTGTATAACATATAATAGTGCTTCATTGTAGAGGCAAAGTTTATTCTGACATTGGATCACAAAGCTGCTCTGGTCACCAAAAAAGGAGATCTTTAGCTAGTGTGGACATGGTAGTGCTAATCCAAATTAGCACTTTAGTTGAATTTCTTGTTCTTACTTAGTCAATGGGGCTCTGTTATGTGATGCAGATAGGTCATATTTAACCCTTTAAAACTCAGTGCTTTTATTTACACAGAGGATGTCTCGGAGATGTAACCAAGCTGATAAGACTTTTTTTATCTTACAGTTTGAGGCACTGAAACAGTTCTTGGAGGGAGGAGGGGACATCCTTGTAATGCTGGGCGAGGGAGGAGAGTCCAAACATGACACCAACATTAACTTTTTACTGGAAGAGTACGGCATAATGGTGAACAATGGTAAGATTAAGGGCACTGACACACACACACAATTTCTTGCACCTTCCATTAGTTGGAATCACTGCATGTAAAACACAGCAATGCTTCCTTCTGCGATTGCCCAGGGTCACTGCATGCAATGTGTTTTACAACTAATGTGATGGGGCAGGTATTGTCAGACTCTACTTGAAGTGTCACAGGACCCTTATAGATATTGATAGACCCTGTTGTTTCATGTCTCTGTGTAATGATTTAGCTTTCCTACAAAATGTAAATGGCATTGTTATAATGCAAATCATAGAGAATTTATAATCCCATAACACATTGTCCAGCTCACCATTTTTGCATCTGAATTTTCTCTCCCCTCCCACAATGAAAGATTCTGTTGTCCGAAATGTTTACTACAAATACTTCCACCCGAAAGAGGCACTCGTCTCCAATGGTGTACTGAACCGGTAAGCAATATAAATAAACTCTTCATTAAAATCCACATTTGAATGCAAATGAGTTGAAAATAAACTGTATTACTTTGGACTTTATGTCTGTACTGTCCCATTGGCTGGAGAGCAGTCTTCCTGTCTTGCATATCCCTGATGTCCATGTTTGGGTATAAAAATAGCAGGGTTAACTGAGCACTTATACTTTGGGATGTCCCTTGGCAGAGTATGGGACTATATGATTTCATGAGAAACAAAGTCACAATGGCTGCAGATTTCCTATGTGAGCTATTTGTGTTCGTTAGCTAAGGCAAAACCACTGTTCACTATTCATGATGGGATGTAGCCAGCCTGTCAATATTTTTAGCGTACATTGGTTTTAAAAGGAATGTTATAACTAGGGAAGCTCTTCTATTTCTTCTAATTAGAGAGGCTTTGTCTACTGACCATAGAAAATCACAGAAAAGAAATGTCATGTTATATCCTTGGTACAGACATAGGTTTCATTGTATGTTACTAACATGGCATATGACTTTTCTTGATTAATAGGACCTGTAACACAAAGACAGAATACATGTTTAGTATTTAAATATTATGTAATATGTATGTATGTAAATATTATATACTGTTAAGGAGAAGGAAAGCTACCAAGGCACTTTATAGATTAACAGTACAAGCTAGAACACCATTTTCCATACTGTAAACAGCTCTAGACACTATCTTTGTTTGTTTAGGATAGCAGCTGTCATATTAGCTTGCTGTGACATCACTTAGTCTTAGCTTTAGTCTCTCCCTGCACGCTCATTGCTCTGAGCTCAGATTACAGCACTGAGGAGAGGAGAGAGGAGCAAACTGAGCATGCTCAAGCCCAAGCCCTCGATGTTTAAGATGAAAACAGGAAGTTTGATACAGAAGCCCTTGTGTACACAATAGAAGGAAAGAAATGCGGTGTTTCTTTTGACAGAGGACTCTGCGCAGAATTACGGGTTTTACTGTATTTAAGATGACCGTAGCTTCCAGTAGAATTTCATGGTCCATATTTGCAGAGCAGACAATTCTATGCTGAAGACTACAAGATAGTAATTTAGTAGACATTTAGTCAGCCATGGCGATAATCAAATCAATATATAGGGATGCACTGAATGCAGGATTCAGCTGAATTGTAATACTTTTTTAAGATTTGGCTTCAGCTAAATCATAATCAAATTCTTAACACTGTATGACTTTAAAACTTCAAGCATCTAAATGCAAAACAAATTATGTCCACGTTTCAGTTTTCCTTAACCTAATATATACAAATTTGGGCTCAGCTTTGGTTTGGGTTTTGGCTGAATCCTTTGAGAAGGATTTGGTTTCCAAGCAAAATTGAACATTTTGCTGAAAGGGCAATTATTGGTTAAAAATGCTATCCCCAACACAGTAGTTTTTTTTTTTTTTAAATGCCCTGCCAGCACTATGCTACTCGCACAGGGAGGGAGCTCCCAGGGCGAGCAGCCATGTCAGCTCACTCGCATGATGAAAAACGGTCCCTAATCAAGGCATCTTTTCATTAAGCACGTGACGCCACACGTAATGCGCATGCGAGTGAGTGGACATGGCTGCTCGCACCGGGAGCTCTCTCCCTGTACGAGTAGCTTAGCACTGGCGGGGGGCTTTTAATAGGTGCCCTTTAAGAAAAGATAGTGGTTATCTGAGCGCTACGCAATATGTTGGCGCTATAGAAATACATGTTAATAATAATAATCTGAAAGGGTTACTTAGTTTACCAATAAAATATGTTACAGTCTGAATATAATTTTAACAGGGAGATCAGCAGAGCAGCTGGAAAGGATGTGTCCATGATTATAGATGATGACAGCAGCGGAAACAACTCCAAGTAGGTTCTAAAAACTACTTTCATTATTTTTAGAGGTGCATAATGCAGTATGTATAGATAGCATTACCAAAGTAAATAGGGTTAATCTTTATACTGTTCCTGCAATGCCATAACCCTCTCTCATGCTGTTCTGCAGGGCCTTAACATTTGTTTACCCATTTGGTGCCACACTAAACATCATGAAGCCAGCCATTGCTGTTTTGTCCACAGGATCTGTCTGTTTTCCACTGAACAGGCCCATAATGGCTTTCTACCAAAGCAAGGTAACTTTCCATTTAACCTTCATGTAAATTATAGTCTTTGTATAACTGCCTAAAATTTTTTTCTGACTAAAATTGCCATTAGCCTAAAATATAGATGCCAACCTGCTGCTCAATTCAAACAAGGACACTAAAATACCTCAGAAAACCCCTTAACACTATTCTAGCATGACTGCTACTATTCATTTTTTTAGAATTGTGCAATTATGTGCTTCCCATACAGCAGGGAAATATTAACATAACCTAGAGTTCAACAGCATATGCATTAAAGAATGCAGCCATGGGTGAAGAAGGATCAAGAATAAGTACAGCTAAAGCCAACAAAAAATTCTCACACTGTAGATCACCCTCTCCTCCTCCAGTCCCTCCATTCGCTTGGCCTTCGTGACACGGCCCTGTCCTGGGCTTATACACCTCAGCAACCGCTCCTCCTCTGCCATGCCTTTCTGCCAATCCCTGCACTGGCTTCCACTGCCCTTCAGAATTAAATTCAAATGAATGACCCTGACATTCAAAGCACTTCATAACTCTGCCCCTCCCTTACATCTCTGAACTCATCTCTATATACTCACCCAACCGCTTACTACTCTCCTCTACTGACCTGCTACTCATCTCTTCTCTCATTACCTCCTCACATGCTCGCATTCAAGACTTTGCAAGAGCTGCACCCCTCCTCTGGAATTCTTTCCCACGGTCTGTCCGACTTTCTCCCAACCTTTCAGCTTTCAAGAAATCTCTTAAAACACACTTATTTAGAGAAACCTACCATCACTCTTAACTACCCAATGCAATACTACATATAGTAACACATCTCTCACCCAATTAACTCTGATCTTGCCCATTCCCACACCTTGTGTATCATTCCCTTCACTTTAGATTGTAAGCCCTTTCTGCACAGAGCCTTCCTCACCTTTTGTTCTGGTATTTATTGTGATGTATGTACCTCCATATGTTCAATGTATGTAATTCATGTGATTTAGTTGTATACTCACATTTACTACAGCGCTACGAAATATGTTGGTGCTATAGAAATACATGTTTTTCTCAAATACTAATAATAATAATCTTTGTTCTGTACTCTCCTGTACTGCTGAGATGGTGCTAAATGTACAAGAGACATACAGTGGCTTATGTGTATGCAGCACTTCACATTGTTCCCGTTAGTTGAGGCCCCATAGAAAAGGATGCTCTCTATTAAAGGAATTGTTCTGATAAAAATAAAAACTGGGTAAATAGATAGGCTGTGCAAAATAAAAAATATTTCTAATATAGTTAGCCAAAAATGTAATGTATAAAGGCTGGGTTGACTTGATCTCTAACATAATAGTCAGAACACTACTTCTTGTTTTGCAGCTCTCTTGGTTTCCACTACCCTGGTGACCAAGCAATAACCAATCAGTGACTTGAGGGGGGCCACGTGGGTCATAACTGTTGCTTTTGAATGTGTTGCTGCATTCTAAGGATCAATTGCAAACTCACTGCATAGTTATGTCCCATGTGACCCCCCTTCAAGTCACTGAGGTAGAGAGCTGAAAAGCAGGAAGTGGCTATTATCCAGTCACTCTAGCCATTATAGATGACATTAGAATCATTTTTATTTGGCACAGCATATCTATTTAACCATTTTTTTATGTGTGCATTCAATGGAAACCAGTGCAAAATTAAATGTTTGTGTATAAGGACCCTTAGAGGTTCTTCAAAGAAATGTAAATTCTGGTGAACTATTTAGCTGCATCACTGAATATTATCCTTCTTTAGATGCATGGTGGAAAGCTTGCTGTCTTGGGCTCATGTCACATGTTCAGTGATAACTATCTGGAGAAGGAAGAAAATGCAAAGATACTGGTGAGATTTTATTGCTGATTTGTAGCATACTAGTGGGGCAGGGTATTGAAAAAATACTATATATAGTGACCTTATATTTGCTGGAAGACTATTCCGCTACAGGGTGCCACATAAGGCTTTGAGTGGGTCTGTTGATCCTAGTGTGGCTACAGGATGACCCAATAAAGGATAACTGGCTGTGAAGTCTTAATATGGATTGGATTGTTACATTTTCTGTTTGAGGTGTAATTTCCGGATTGTTGCTTTTTTTTGTTACACTTGACAGGATGTGCTAATGCAGTGGCTCACTACTACTGACATCAACCTGAACCAGATTGATGCAGAGGACCCTGAAGTAAGTGTGTGCGGAAGTGACTGAGACTAATGTAACGAGAACAAGGGTAGTGGAGATCGGTAATTTGGGTTTAGTGAGCTTGTTTGGTAGGACATGTGCCAGTATTATCACCAGATTCATGGTATAGGTGTCATTCATCTTAGGTGATTCTTTACTTGCCAGTACCAGAATAACAGTCAATCTGTTCTGTCATCATTGCAGATTTCAGATTACACCATGCTACCTAACACCCAAAAACTCTCCCAGCAACTGCGAGTTTGCCTGCAGGAAGGAGATGAAATCCCTCGGGACTTCACCACCCTATTTGACATGAGCATCTACCAGCTGGACACTTCCTCTCTCGCCAAAGTTGTTAAGTAAGATCCAGCTTACTTTTCGTTATTTAGCTGTTGCTCTGTGAAAACTTGAAGCAAGGGATGCTGGGAGTTTATCCAGTCCAGCAGATGGAGGTGTGCAACTCTGTATTCTTCTCCTCTTATTTCTATATCTCACTTGTTAGTTTCTGGTTCGGTGTGTCTAGTTTAATTAGTAACTCGTATATCACAGGCCTATCTACTTTATTCAGAAAACAATACAGAGCAGTTGTTTTCCAAAACATTTCCATTTGTAAGGGAAGTCTTCCACAGGGTCATAAGAGAAAATTGCAATCATAATTTTCCACCCATTGGCTATTTGCTCTTTATCACAGATCATATGAACAACTGAACGTGAAGCATGAGCCACTGCAACTTATCCAGCCGCAATTTGAGACTCCTCTTCCTGCACTTCAACCAGCTGTAAGTAAGATCCCTGGGCATCAATTGCCTAGACATGTGCCATGTAACAAAACTTTACATATGTTCATGGCAGTTACGTAAGTGGGTTTTTATTTTGCTTCCCTTGGACCTGTTTGGGCATTAATATGTCTTACTAAGGAATTATATTTACTGTATGGCTTTATTATATAGAATTCAGAGTTTTCACTGTTTGCTTTGGTAAATGAATACCAACAGTAAACACCGATAGAATATAAAAATAATCAGTTTTTTTTATAAACACAGTTGCAGAGCCCATTAATAAATACACTAAGGGGCAGATTTATTTGTTTTTTCCACAAAAATTCAAATATTTTAGTTTTTATGGATTCAAAACACATTTTCAGGTTTAAAACAAAAAATTTGAATGATTCAAGATTTATTATACCCCCGCCATGGCAATAGCTGGAATCCAAAGAGGTTAACAGCCTGCTTGATGCTTGAGGGTTTGAGGTTTTTTCTATGGAAAACTCAATCAAATCGAGTTTTTAGGTTGCGGGACTCAATCTCGCTCAGGTTTTTGCCATTCAAGTTTTTTCTTAAATAAGATACCCCCCATGACAACTATTCCTAACTGAGTAAATCAACCCCTGGGTGCAGTTTAAACATACATTTTCTCCAATCACTTTGATAATATGTGGATATATAGGGTTCCTTACATGCAATCTATACTAGTAACTTGGCTGATATTTTTGGATGTTTTTACAGCACCTAGACTTGGTATATTCTGACCTGCCCTAAGTCTGCTAATAGTTTTATATTTTACAGGTATTCCCCCCTTCATTTCGCGAGCTTCCAGCTCCGGCACTGGACCTGTTTGACCTGGATGAAAACTTCTCCTCAGAGAAAGCACGCCTGGCCCAGATCACAAACCGATGTGAGTGCTGTAGTTCCACAGCACTTTCCTTACTTTCACAGTTCTGCACACATGATGGGGATAGAAAACTTCAAGCACAGCACTGGTCTTCTGAGAGTAAAAGCCTTTATTAGTTACACATGGCAACAATCTGGATACATCTGTATCCAGATAGTTGCCATGTGTAAATAATAAAGGCTTGTACTCTCAGAAGACCGGTGCTGTGCTTGAAGTTTTCTGTAGCTCATGAATGGTGGTGGCCATTAACTGCACTTGCAGTGGTGAACACTTTGAATTTAAAGGAAAGTGGAGCTGAATCAAACAAGTTTTCACACATCATCAGGATAGCCATAAACTTTATAGCCTTCAAAACAGAAATAGCACACTCCTTCCTTAAGATCTGTTTTCTTTCTTGCCATTTCCTCTAGGCACAGAGGATGACCTGGAATTTTATGTGCGCAAGTGTGGTGACATCCTAGGGGTGACCAGCAACCTACCCAAAGAGATACAGGATGCCAAACACATTCTGGAGTACATATTCTTCCAAGTTGTGGAATTCAAGAAACTCAATCAGGTACCAGGAATATTTGAGTATGTGCATTAGGTGTCAGAATGGGAGAGCGACATACAAGTTCATTAGCATCAATACTGTCCATTATGTTAATTATGTTATGTTCATTATCATTTATGCCACATAAACCAAGCAGTTCCTAACTGATAATTTTCTTATAACTTAAAGGCTACGGCCAGACAGGAGTAATCGACCTGCTGAAATACCCAGTCCCCAAATCAGCCCCTATGCAGGCATTAGCCTTCTCTTCTGCCTTCCTCTGAAACCATTGTGTCAACTCAGAGCAGAAACTCTTGGCTGATTTTGGTGAAAAAACATGAGTTTTCATTCCCACAGCAAAATCAGCTGAGTGTGCCTGCACCAAAGCCAAAAGAACAGTTCTGGGTACAGACAGAAGATGAAGCGAATGCCTGTGTAAAGTCTGATTTTTGGCAAAGTTAAGCAAATTATGAGTTAGTAGGTGAAGTTTGTAGCACATGGTAAATAGGAGTAGTTTCCACTATGTGTTTTGCTTTTCACTAACTGATATATAATAAGATATTTGCTGGGTAAGTGGAAGGGTTGTTTCAAGGGTCATTTTTTTTTTTTATGCTCTTCTGTGCCTTTCATCTCAATTCAGTAGATTGGTTACAGGCAATCTGTGGGTTCTGGCAAATGCCAGAGTGGCTGTTGCTATAAGGTGCCATAGAAAGTCAGTATTTAGTGGGCTGGTGGGGGCTGTTTGGGCCTCTGTGTACCTGAAATGCCAGGGTCTATTTTAACTCTCAGTCCGGACCTGCTGTTAAAGGTCTGTATAGGAAGAAAAAAATCATAACATTATGGCAGCTTCCACTCATTTATAAAAACTAGAAGAAAAGTCCATATATTTAGCATTTAAAGGGTAAGGAAAGTGTAAAATAGAATAAGGGTAGAATTGCTGTATTTTGTATACTAAACATAAACATGAACTTACTGTACCACAAGCCTAATCAAACAAATGATTTATGCTTTCAAAGTTGGCCACAGGGGGCTGTCATCTTGTAACTTTGTTATACATCTTTGTCTGACACTGGCACTGCACATGCTCAGTGTGGTCTGCTTGAGTTTTGCATGGCTGGTAAGTAAGGCAGGGGCTTCCCCTGCTGTTCATAAGTGATTGTTTCCCTGCCAGAAGCACTAAATGAAGGGAGAATTTCACTGCATACAGTCAGGTTTCTTATAAAAACGGTACACGTTTTAAAATTAAAGTATATTGGAGATAGATTTATTTTTCATTAAAGAAAGTAAAAATGGGATTTTATTTCTTTGCCTTTCCTTGCCCTTTAAAGTAAGTTAAACGTATTGTTTTGATACAGGAACACGACATTGACACAAGCGAGGCTGGCTTTCAGAGCATCTGAGATTCACTTGTTTACCTCCTCAATCATAGTGTCGAGCCAATGGGCAAAAAATCAGATCACCTATCATTTATTTATTGATATTTTTGTATTATTATTTTTTTACTATCAAATAATCTGTCGCCTTTAGTTTGTACAGAAAGAGCGCAACTGTACAGGAAAAAAATTAAACATCTTTATATAAAACAAAGTCCCATCTTTTTTTTTTATATTGCATACTTTGTGTGTCTTAGAGGTATATAGTAAATATTACATGTTCACCCTAATTACCCCAAGCAGAAATAAAGTTCCACATCTGTGATTGTTTCTAAGGTTGACTGACCACACCTCCTTTTTTCAGTACCCATGGCCAATAAACCCCAAATAAAAATTCACAAAGGGCTGTAACTCTGCACAAAGCTTACTGTAAACAATCTATAGGGTTTACTTTCTTATACACATCTCTGCAGGAAAATTAGATTTTACAGTCCCTTTATTGACAGACTTACAGTATGAACCTACAGGTATGGGATCCATTATTCAGAAAGCTCAGAGTTACAGAAATGGCCATCTCCCATAGACTCCCATTTTATCTAAATAATTCAAATTTTTTAATTTACATTTTTCTCTGTAATAAAACAGTACCTTGTACTTGATCCCAACCAAGATATAATCAATCCTTATTGGAAGCAAAATCAGCCTATTGGGTTTATTTAATGTTTAAATATTTTCTAGTAGACCAGAAGACCCAAGCATTTTGGATAACAGGCCTCATATTTGTAACTGAAAGTGAATATTTGAATAAAATCTATACAACTATACACATTTATGGATTTTGATGGCAATAGAGTGGCTCCCACTAATAAGCATAAATAAAAATAAGCAACAAAATGATGGTGGGAACTGTTGCACCATGCATTCTGTATCCTGTTACCCAGGCAGAAGATAAATCCTATTTATAATCAGGGTAAGATTTTTCTCCGGTCAAGCTTGCATTCTTATGCAAATAATTTAGCTGCTAAGTAACTACTTCAGTCTCTGCCTCCAGGACTTGTGAAAACACCAACAGTCTCTTGTTTGCTATGTATTCTGATAAACACCACAGCATTTGATTATATGCCTTGAAGGCATCTTTCAGCAACCAGAGGTACAAGTAATTTTCCTAAATGCACCAGTTAAGGTGGCAATAGACTGATATTGTACAAGCATAATTTGTACAATATTCGGTGTGTGTATGGTGGGAATCAAGCCGACCAATAGTAGAAGGCTTAGATATGTCAGCTCGTCGACCAGGCTGGATGATTTTGATTGGTTTTGATGTTAGTGCTGAATCCGGTACACGTAGACTTATTGTTTCTACCTGTTTGCTTGAGAAATACCATCAACACTGCACTGGCCCACACACCCAGGTGAAAGGAGTTAAAGGTCTTGTAAACTCACCCCACAAATTTTATCAGTAAACAGACTTTGAGGTCTTTAGATAACTGCCACTCTGGTTGTTGAGGTTAACATTAAAGCTGGCCATAGACTTAAATATCGGATGAATGATCATACCTCCTCATTTCCCGACCTGCCACTAACAAATCTGATCAAATATAGTAGTAAAAACTGATCAGACTATGTTCTGCCCTGACGGCAATCGTATGAAAGTTTATGTCCGACAAAGCTAGCAAGTGTCTCCCACTGAAAATCGTTCAACTGGTAGTACATGGAGATATCTGCAGCCGACAAATCTATTATCCTGTCTGATCAACCGATTGGCATGGCAAGACAAGTGGCAGGACACGCCACACAAGATCTGAAAAGTGTTACAATCGATGATTCATAGGATTGGATCTTCAGGTCTATGGCAAGCTTTAGGCTGCAGCATATTGTAATCACCTAGAAATCCTCCTCTCACCAACTCTGCACCCTCATTCAGAAATTTACTTTGGCTGTGGACTTCTGAGCATGCTCAGATAAGAGATTGCATTGCTTGTTCCAATAGAAGCTAGCTGATCCTATTTTTTTTTCGCTTAACAGAACTCAATCCCCACATAATTTATAAAGTATGGGGGGGGGGGCATACCTGCATTTTGCATTGCATTAATTCTACAGATTACATAGGTCAGGGTTACTGCTGCTGTGTCAGTGAAAAATAGCCACCTGGTGAATGCAGCCATTTGTTTTAGGAGAATGTGATGGCACTGGTATGTGGAGGTGGTACAGTGGAGATAAAAAGTCTACACACCCCTGGTATAGTGTCAGGCTCTTGTGCTGTACAAAAATAAGAAAAAGATAAATCATTTCAGAACTTTCCACCTTTAATTTGATGTACCCTAAAAGATTTGTTTCTTTTTAAATTGAGTGGTACAGTTTATAGGTCACATTAAGGTGGAAAAAGTTCTGAAATGATTTCTCTTTGTCTCATTTTTGTACAGCACAGGAAACCGACATTATACCAGGGGTGTGTAGACTTAATCTCCACTGTATACAGAAAAGTGATTTGGCCTAGGGGGAATATATATGCCCAATTTATATACATTGTAGGTAAATGCAAGCTTTACATATTTAAGGAAATGGATTTATCTTATATTAAAAAATGTAAGGTGAACTTTCCCTTTAGCAGGGTTATGTAGACTTTAGGCTGGATCCCACCTTGCCTCTAAAGTCCAACATCAAAACACCAAGGCCATGGAACTAGAGGGAAAATGACCACCATTTTAAACACACAAAACTGTGCCAATAGATTATGCTTTATTTAAATTACATACAAAATCTTAGAAAAGATAAGCAATTGCCATGGGAAGCAGTGTAATATTTTAGTGTAGAACAGAAATAGTCTAGTCCAGAAAGTAGACAAGACCAGCCATTGAGGTCAAGCAACTGCTGCACCACCACAAGGATTAGCTTGTCATCTCCAGCTGCCACTCTGCTCCCACCTCATCAGCAGACAGATGGAAGTTATGGAGCAGGGGGGTATTTGAGCTAACTGGGAATTCAGAGGCACTAAGTTGGCGTTGGTAGCGGAATGGCTGTAAATAGGAGCGACCCACATCCTTATGCGTGACCCCAACCCATTGGTTGCATTGAGAAGCTGGAACCTGTGGATTTGGAGGTTGGTCTCGATCAGAACCACTTGTGAACCTCAAGTCAGAGACAGAAACATCCAGAGTAGGTGCATTATCCTCTAATGCAGAGTTGATCTCCGAGAGCTCCCAGATTGGTGGGGCAGAAGGCTTCTGTACACCAACAGCCTGGACCACCATCTCCGAATCTTGCAGTTTAGGTACTTGGATGTCCACACATATTGCATCAGTGATGTCTTCCTTATAGGGAGTTGACACTTTGGCACCATAAAATACCCCCACAATAGAGTTACTTAGTTGTTCTGGGGCTAAAGTGGACAGTTCAAACACCTGACCATCGGGTGGTGGTAGTGGAGACCTGCTTAGGCAGGGCAGGATTTCCTCAACGGTCAGTCGCTGCTTCCCTCCACTTACAAGTGGGGTGGATTCAGAAACCTTAAGCAGGAATGGTGACCCCCCAGCCTTTGGACGGGTTCTATGATCAAGCTGTTCAATCTGAGAGGAACAAGGAGAAGAGCTACCCTGAGCTGTGGCTACAAATCCCAAGTCCATGATCTCGGTCAACGTGAGGTTGGAGCTGGACATCAAGAAACTGATAGCACTGCTGTCCCAGCTGATCGACATCTTTGCGGTTTCTGCCAAACCTAAAAATCAAGATGTTGTAGGG
>CM044447.1:23891486-23912742 GCA_024363595.1 Xenopus borealis | reverse complement strand
GAAGGGTGGGGGCTACAACAAGGAGCTGGTCACTGCTCCAGTATAACTACAACCAACAAAAAAAGTTATGCTCACCACTAATTTTTAAAACCATTAGGTGGGGGTGCTATATATATAGATATGACAATCTGATCTTGCACCCTTTGTGTCCTATCTGTGGCTTATTTCTAGTGATCTGTCCCATTTCACTTCAACGAGAAATTTGTGAAATGGTGAAAAATGTGCAAAACACATTGAAGTCAATGCGTGTAAAATTGACTGATGTTCGACAAATTTTATACGCGTGACTCTTTTGTCCAAACGTATTAAAGTCAATGGCCGTCTGAATAATTTTGACATGAGACAGTTTTGATGAGCGCCAATTTTTTTGTTGCAGCAGATATTCCCATGGTGCATTTTCGCAAAAATCCAGAAATTTGCTACCAATCCATGCCTTGCAGGCCCGGATTTGTGGCAATGCCACATAGGCCCAGGCCTAGGGCGGCAAATATTTATGGGCAGCATGCCGCCCAGCCGCTCTATGGGATGCACCGGGGACACGCTGCTACCTGGTGCTCTGTTGCTTGTACGCACGCACTATTGTGGGCAGGAGCTAGGACCTCGCGGCCAGATACGCCACTGATGCCTGGCAAATAAATGTGCCCATCACTACTTATTTCACCTATTATCCTTTCATACCACTGGTCTAGGATCCCACCTACTTTAGGGCATGCTCTGAACACCTACTGGGCAATCTTACACTCATGGGAAATGTGCGGGTCATGAAAAGCTCAATTCAGACCTGAGTCCAACCCATAAAACTGAAATCCGTAACCAACCCTAACCGACAAAATGTTGCCATTGTAGGACCTGCATACGCCCTGTATGCTACTTCTGCACACACCTGATTCCAAGAGGGGATCTTTGGAAGCACAGGAGGCTTAATCCCAGTCTCACCCAAATCTAACCCACAATGGACACCCAAATTTGAACCCAAACAGCTAGGAGTCTGCCATATATTATTATTATTGTTCATTTGTATGGCTCCAACATATTCTGCGGCAGCGGACAGTCCTGGACTGAGCCGCCGATCCTAGACCCCCTCCCGACCCCCGCTTACCCCCTCCCGACCCCCGCTTACCCCCTCCCGACGCCTCACTTACAAACCTAGTTTCCTTAAACTGCTGTTCACCTTCGAGTTACATGGAAGAGAAAGAGGAGTAATAACAACAATAAAGTAGCAATACATTTGCAGCTTTAAGGTGCATTTGTTTGTAGCTGGGGGTCAGTGGCCCTGCATTTCAAAAATGGAAAGAGTCAGAAGAAGAAGGCAAATCATGTAAAAACTATAAATAATGAAGACCAACTGAAGAGTTTCTTAGAATTGGTAATTCCATGAAATACTAAAAGATAACTTGAAGGTGAACCACCCCTCTCATAATAGGGATTTGGCAAAACTACAACCCCTGACAGCCATTGGTGAAGCTGTGCAGCAGCCACGTGATAGCAGGGAAGAGTGTGGTAGTTGTAGTTCTGCTGCCTTTCCCTGGCTGTATTGATGTATCATATTTCCCTTGTTTTGCCCTTCTCCTTTCTGCCTTGAGTCTAGCTAGGCTGCAGGGTGCCTATTTATCTAAGAAGCCTTTTCCTGCCTGCATTCCCCGGAATGCCAATAAATCAGCTTTGCGTCTGTCTCTCATCTGTCAGTCTATCTGTCTATCTTGTTGTATCTCTTTTGGGTATTTATATTGCCTTACACATGTTTCTAAATCTTTACTCTTCCTATCAGCCCCTTGTTCTCTCTCTACCTGACTGCCTGTAGATTCCCATGTCTCTCTCAATCTGCCTGTCTGACATTATCCATCTTTCTCTATCGGTCTCCATCTCTCCCTTCTGTCCTCTGTCTATCACTCGCCACTCTCCATCAATACAAGGGAGGGGAGGCTTTGGAGAGGGCTCTCTGCTCATCCAGTTGGAAAATAGACTGTTAGCAGCGAGCTGGTACCAAATGAAGTGCTGGCGTCTTCTTGTGTTTAACATGAAGTGTCACTTATTTATGGGCCCCGCGGGTGTCCCCTCCTGTCACACCTATGGCCCATGCAGCCTCCGGAGCTGAAGAAGTTAACACTTCACAATGAATCTGTCTCTGTCCGGTTACTTGAGTTTTATCACATGGAACGGGCAAGATGTCAGGGATGCAGTTGGCAGTGCCATCTATATTGCTGTTTGGCAGAAGCATCCCCATTTGTCAGTGATGTCCATATTACAGAATTACTTGCAGGCGTAGTGAAAGAATCTACAGATTGCTTTGCACGTGGATGTATTGTAGGGGAAACCTACCCTGTTTCAAGAGAACTTTGTTGTAATTGTCTTTGCTGCATAGAGCTGCTGTGCTTGTCTGGTTGTACACCAGCTCCACACACTCCTCACATTCCAGTTGTATGAATAGAACACTGCTGTGCCACCGTATATGCCAAACATGCTCCCCAATAAGAGGCAGGTGGGGTGTAGTTACATTTCAGTAGCACACACACATGGGCACAGAATGATTCCAGCACTTTTTACCAGTTCACCATGTTTATGTAATAAAGGGTCTGTCCAAAAAGTGTTCTACAATGCCTAATAAAAGAAAGGTACGGGTACGGGACCTGATATCCAGAATGCTGTGGTTTTCTGGATAATGGGTCTTTCTGTATTTTGGATCTTTCTGGATATTATATCCCGTACCTGTACTATGATGCCCTTCTGTATCACACTGAGGGTGCCTAGCAGAGGAAGACCCACAGCTGGCAGCATTATACCTGGCATTGATATCAAGGGCTATATAGGTCAGATGGCCAGTGCCAGGGAAACAACATTCACAGCTGGAGGGAATACTCGGTCATGTTTTCACCTGGCAATTCCAGGGAAACAACATTGGCATCTGCTGGGGGACACACAGAGTATGCCAGGCAAACAACATTCATGGCTGGCAGGGCTACACATATTGTCACCTGCCAGTGCCAGGGAAACAACATTGACAGCTGGCAGAGATGCACAGGTCATGTGTTCATCTGACAGTTGCAGGCATTAACAGCTGGCATGGTTTCCACGTTATGCAGCTCACGATGTAATATCCCACAGGCATGCAGTATATGCCATGTATCCCGCTCTGCAGCTGGCAATGCTGGATGAAGAGCACCCACATTTGGTTGGCATCCATTAAACATATAAATGGCTCTTCACATAATACCCACAGCTGGCAGCTTTGTCCAGACAATGCTCTGAAATGACAGTGCCATCCAGAAAGCATTGGTGTCTGGCAGTGCCACGTCTGACGCTGATAGAAGCTGGCACTGCCACCCATTGCTCTGTCACAGCTCGCAGAACGACTCTGAGCCAGTGTGACATTTACACACACACAGGACACCCGACGTTACTAATAACGACACACAATACAGTCAAAGCACCGTGCCCACACACGCCAGCCTCCCGTGCCCCGCGCCTCATCCATCCATGTTTAGAGATGCATAAATTAACCTTCTCCCGTGCCAGCACAACACTTCTAATCAACGGAACTCAAACAATTACCTCACGCAAATTGGTCATTAGCATACGAATGGCGCATTTAGCATATGAAAAGATATTCTGGGTGGATTAAAACGGCCTGGAGCCTGCGCAGAATTTATATGAGCCTGTATTCTGCGCCGGGTGGAGGCATGGGGGCACAGCGGGCATTCCAGCAGCCACAGAGTTAATTCTCTCTCCTCATCGGAATGATTGCATGGCAGAGAAGTGGAATGTAGAGGTGCAGGGTAAGGAATGGCAATGGGCAGAAAAGATAACCTACAGTGGATGCCTGGCCTACTGCCCTCCAGCTATTGTTCAACAATGTCTTTTTCAGCTGGGGGCTCTGGGAGTTTTATGCCAACAGCATCTGGATGAACTGACATAGACATCTACATGGAATTCCACTGTCTGGGGAGAACCTGGGCAACAATTACAAGAGCAAAATAGAGGAAAAACACAGCCGATAGCAAAAGCATGAATGCAGTTAATACAGTGTCGGACTGGAACCAGGAAAACTCCCGGTGGGCCCTCATGCTGCTAAACTTTTGACCTATTTCATGGCTGTTCCCTATTTCCATGAGAACAAAGACGCTAAATAAATGGAATAATTGATTATAGTTTGTAAAGAAAACAAATTAGGAGACTAGAGGTTGATTGAGGAGATGAAGAATATTAGTACAGAGAGTGGGCCCCTGGTCTAAGGTTTGATGATGGGCCCCTGGTCTAAGGTTTATGGGTGGGCCCCTGGTGTCCCAGTCCGACACTGAGTTAAAATGTATGAGAGAACCTTAACGCTCTTTCTCATAGTCACACTGTCTAATATATTTAGGCTACATTAGTCCTACCCTTGACCTTTCCACCCTGAGCCAGTGTACAGGAGGTCATTGATTAAATGGGTTAATTGAAACTACCCGTGGGGTCATGAAGCCAAGCCCTGTATATGTACGATCCATACAGAAGTCACACGGCGTGAAGCACGATGCGTGAAATAAGGTTTTGACACCCATTAAAGAATCAATATTGTCTAACTGTTACATTTCTGTGCCGCGGGCTCTGCAAGGGTTAAGGCATTTAGAGTGGCGCGTCCTGATTTTCCATCCATTACACAAACTCTTGCGCCGTTAACAAATACAGTATGATGAGCAAATAATTGTATCCTGAATTGTAGGGCTTTCCGCTTCATTGTACCAATCTTTTTTTTTTTAATATATCTCCGCTGCAAGTCCCTGTCATTGATATTCAGCCTGGCTCGCTTTAAAGGGAAAATATACCCTTGTTGTTGCATGGAGCTCATTTCTTTATGCTTATGTAGAAAAGGTGTATGATTTCTATGTGTTATGCCATAAATAGATACGTAATTTACATGGACAAACCTGATTCCTCTGATTAAAAGGAAAGGAAACCATGATGTTCTACCCTTGACTCGTATAAGTCAGTTCCATGGCCCCCTTAGACTCACACTACCATGCAACCACTGCCTCACCTTGCTCTATTGTGCAACCAATGATGCATTCTGGGACTTGAAGTCCTTCTACTTCCCATGGTCTGTAAAGCACAGATTCTCTGTAAGGGCTCTTACACACGAGCGCCTGAAGCAACATGCTGCATCTGAACCTGCGTTCGGCGCTTACACGCGTCTCGTGGGTACAACCTCATTGAAAAGAATGAGGTGCATCTAGACCTACGCTCCCCTGCAGCTGAATGCACCTTTTAGTTCCTGCCCCCACCACCAGCCGGTGGAAATTGAATGAAAAGGTGGCAACCCTAGGGAGGGGTTATATGACATTGTAAGCCTAAGGGGGGGGGGGCATATGGTTTTTGGAAATTCAGATAGTGTTTCTATACCTTAGGGGTCCCCAACCTTTCTGACCTGTGAGTAGGGTTGCCACCTTTTTTGGAAAAAATACCAGCCTATATATTTATCTTTTATCTCTATTAATAACATTAGGATGAACCATCAATTTTACCAGCCAGGCCAGTAAAATACCAGCCAGGTTGCAACCCTACCTGTGAGCCACATTCAAATGTAAAAAGAGCTGGGGAGCAAAATAAACCTGACCCCTGTATCTGTTGATGCCAAATACATGGACTGGCAGCCTAAGGGAGGCTCTGTACTGTTTTTTTATGCAACTAAAACTTGCTTCTAAAGCTGGCCATAGACGTAACAATTATGATCTTTCTCAGAAAAGATCTTTCCAAGAAAGATCGTTCGTTTCAACACACGTGTAGAGCTGAATTGTCAGATATACAGGTAGAAACAATAGAATTCTACTTGTAACTGACGATTCGGCACTAACAATGGCCGATGTTAAAGGTGGCTATAGACAGGGAGATCAGCTAATTTGGCGATATAACAAGCGGATCTCTCCCTGTTATACGCACATTGAAGTGGGCGATATCGGACTGATCCGATCGTGGGCCCTAGGGCCCAATGATCGGATCAGAATAGAGGCGTTACGGGCGGTCAGATCGCGGGACGGCATACACGCAGAAATGCGCCCGCGATCCGACTAGGCTTTTTAACCTGCCCGATCGAGATCTATCTTTCAGCCAGATATCGATCGGGGAAGCCCGTCGGATGGCCCCACACAAGGGCCAATAAGATGCCGACTTGGTCTGTCGGCAGCTTTTTTCGGCCCGTGTATGGGGGGCTTTAGGGCACCTTGAAAGGCATCCGATCAAAATTTTCCGTCCAGCCTGATACACCAGTCGACAGATCTCTAAATCTTCTGACGATATTGGTCTGCTCATTTGCCACCATACACACACCGAATATCGTACGAAAATAGTAGTTTCATATGACATTATCTGTGCGTCTATGGCCACCTTAAGACAAATTCAAAATAAGCACCTGCTTTGAGGCCACTGAGAGCAACATTGAAGAGTTTGGGGAGAATCAAAACAGGCCCTGGCATTTTAGGTACATTGAAGCCCAAACATAATAAGCAACTTATAGCGGCCCCTCTGGCATTTGCCAGAACTCACAGATAACTAGTCAATGTCTGCTCATGAGCCAGTGGCTGGGGGTCACTGATTTACCTGGAAAAATCCTGGACACAGTTTATGTTTGTCCCAGGTTTCTGTCAGAATGTTTCCGGGCCAGTGAGCCAGGCCTGGTTTTCTTGCACTCAGGTGGGCTAATTAAACAGCTTTCCCAGGCTGTGTGTGTGTGTGAGAGGAAGGAGACTTTTCTGCACTGAGCAACAGTTTTGTGTTGTTGAACCAAGTGACTGGAGAGAGGAAATCCCTTCTAAGAGACTGTGTTCTGAAAGTCTAACAGAGACTTCTGGGACTTGTTGCTTCCAATGCTGTAAGTGCTGGATTTATTTTGTTTCCATGTACACCAATGTGGGTGTTAAAGTGGGACTGCTATTCTTATATCGAAGCAAGTGTGCTGAAGCTCTTGTTTATAATAAAAGCATAAAACTGCTAAAGGTCTTTGTACTAAAACAACGGAATGCTTATGATCCCAGCGAATCTCACGTATGGCGGAGGATGAAGAGTAGTAAATTAAACGGACAATATGCTATGGACTTTTTATTCTATGTGGATATATGTCATTCCCAGCACTACCCACCTGAGTGCAGGATAACCTGGCCCAGTTACATGGCAGAAACATGGGACAGATAGAAACTGTGTCCAGGACTTTGCCAGGTATTCAGTCACACTCTTACACTTTGTATTAAAATGAAACAGACTATTGTATCAATTCTAACTGTCACCTTCGCATTAACTTTTTGTATGATGTAAAGGGTGATATTCTGAGATCATTTGTAATTGGTTTTTATTATTTGCGGTTTTTTAAATTGTTTAGCTTTTTATTCGGCAGCTGTCCAGTTTGCGATTTCAGCAATGTGGTTGCTAGGGTCCAAATTACCCTAGCAACCATGCATTGATTTGACTGGAAAATGGAAAAGGAGAAGCCTGAATAGAAAGTTGCACATTAAAAAATGACTACATTTGTAGCTTTACAGAGATTTTATTTTTAGACGGGCCATTGAACCCCTTATGAAAGCTGGAACGAGTCAGAAGGAGAAGGTAAATAACGAAAAAACTGTAAAAATAAATAAATTTATAAAGACCAATTAAAACATTGGCCATTCTATATAATACACTAAAAGTTCTCTGAAAGATGAATGAATCATTTAAAGAAGCTCAGATTCTGCTCAGCAGGGCCAAAAATAGGAAATGGATCAATTAAATGTATCATTTAGATTTTAGAACAACCACCCGGAGCTGCATTAGATGTCACTTATAGTTAGAAAGTACTTGAAAATATTATTTCTGGTGAACACTCTGAAAACGGATTAACTGGAAGAAGCGTTGGAAGGTGAACAACCCCTTTATGTCTTGTTGAAATAATTCTACCTATATCCCCTAGCAGTAAATGTCTATATGTGGGTGCTGGGAGCTGATATATCTATATATTTGGGTCTTTTGGGGGTCTAGTTCAGTAGACCTGCTTCCAACGCACTGACCCACCCATCGTCCCCTCCCATTGGCTATTTGAACTGGCCCAAACCCCTGCTGCACACCATGTAACTCCAAAGCGACGTCACCAAGACAATTGCTGCAGAGGGTAATGGGGGCTTTTGTTGTCTCCAAAATTAAATGGCCCACGTCCCACCTTACTCCCCCTGTGGGGTTTTGCCTGGGTTTTTTTTTTGCACATTGCACAACCCTGCCTTACACATCATAAACGAGCCCTATTATAAAAGTCCTGTTTCATTCCCTGGTGTTACTTTTCCTTTAAATGGCGAGTCAACTCTAGATGAAAACTGCATTGGTTCCTCTTGGGTCTTCTTTCTTTTAATAATCAGTTTTTCTATACACCTGGATGCAGTTACCATTCATTTTCAGTGTTGTTTTCTCTCTCTTTTTTTACTTTGTAACAGCTTTTAGCTGCATGAAGATCCAGGGGAAATTCTTCTGGGCCCTCAGCACTACTGGTAACGTACCCTTGTTCTTTAATCATTCACGTGCCAGTGTCGGTATTCTAATTATTATCATTAATATTTAGGGATGCACCAAATCCAGGATTCGGTTTGGGATTCAGCCAAGTTTCATCCTTTTTCAGCAGACTTTGGCTGAATCCACGTGCCTGTCTGAACCAGATCCAAAAAAAGTCACATGACTTTATCATCACTGAAACAAGGAAGTCAAAAAATGTTTAAACTTGCGCTGATTGACAATTGATGCAAATCAAATTCAGTTTGGTATTTGACTTCATCTCAAAGGATTTGGGAAAATCCTAAAATAGTGGATTTGGTGCGTCCCTATTATTCACATGTGGGTTTAAGATATTCTCTGTACACTGTATTAAAAATGTTTCACCAGTATCACTGGCTAATAATCCAATGGCAATTATTCCTATTCACCTGTTTGATAGTTTTTTACATAACTGGGATGTCAACCTTTTGGCTTCCCTGGGCCACATTGGAAAACGAAAACTGTCTGGGGCCACACACAAATACGCAAACACCTTTGATTTGTAAAAGTAAAGAAAATGCACAGAAAAGAACTAAAATACTAGTTGGATAACTGGGTGTAGCTATACACTGGAATATGGGACACTTGGATATTATAGTAAATAGATTATTATATTATTTTGACATTTCTTGGGGGAACCATGTTTTTCAAGCTGGGCTGCATTGCTCCCCTGCTTTCCGTTTGGCTGCGCTCAGCCGCAGGGGAGCGCGGGTCTAGATGCACCTCATTTTTTTCAATGAGTTTGTATCCACGAGACGCGTGTAAGCGCCGAACGTCGGATCAGACGCAACATGCTGAGTCTGAACCTGGGTACAACCTCGTTGAAAAGAATGAGGTGCGTCTAGACCTGCGCTCCCCTGCTGCTGAACGCAGCCAAACCGAACACTTGGGAGCGCAGGTCAAAAACACTCCGTGTGTAAGGGCCCTAAATGGAATAGGTAAGAGCTGGTATATGCTGTAGAACATAATGGTTTGCCATTCTGCAGTCATGATGATCATTATTCTGGCCTCCTGATGGGACTTAAGCACAAGTCAATTAGTCTGCATGAGACCTTAGGGATGTGGGATTTCAGGGGTGTGATCACTGTTGCTCCATATCAGTGATCAAAGCCCTATACACAGGCCGATGAAAGTTGCAGACAGACTGAATTGGCAGCTTATTGGCCTGTTAATGGGGCCCTCCAACGGGCTTCCCGGATCGATATCTGCCTGAAAGTTGGGCAGGGATAAAAAAAAAAAAATATCCCGTCCGATCACGGACCGCATTTGTTCGTGGATGTGGTCTCGTGATCCAACCACCATACTCTTGCATTAGGATCCAATCATTAGGCCCTCAATGTGGGCATATCGGGGTGAGATCCACTCGTTTGTTGACATTGCCAATCAAGCGCATCTCTCTGTGTATGGCCAGTTTTAGAGAACCATTTGCAGTAAACCATCATACTACTTTGGATATCTATCATTCCAACGTTGGCTTGAGTACTCTGCATGTGTCTGTCAATGTTACATGTTACCCACAACCCTTTCATAGTAAGTGGCTGTTGTATTTCAGCTTTTTTATTTAAAATTCCTGCCACTGCCCCATCTTCCCGTTTAACATGCTTTTCTAAAACTTACAAATTGCTTTGCAACCCTTCGCCTGCAGTGTGTCAGCTCTATATACTGTGAATATCTTTATAACTCCCCCCATTCCAACCCTGTCCTACTCTCACAATATCCCCAGTGTCTGCAGAGTAACAGACATGGCTGATTTAATGGCTCTCTTATAACCATCTCTGCCCACCTTGCCAACCATCTCGGTTATCAGGAGGCCAGTTTTGGCTATTGGTCGCAGGACAGGGGAACCAGTTTAAAAGGCTGATACATGACATGGTCTGTGCTCAGGCAGAACCAACTATTAAAGACTATCCTGCTCATACTCTGCTATCTGGGGGCAGAATTATACTCCTGGCAGCTGGAAAATTGCTTTGTTTTTACTGTAGCCATCACTGACTTTGTTCTGTTGAATCACTCTCATTTTAAACACACACTATACCCAGCCAATCCCAGCTTCCTGTTGTTTATGCAGCCAAGCAAATACATATTAAGCACAATACGCAGTCAAAGCCCTCCCTCAGTTGTACACAGGACATGTTATTGTAGCATACATTTGCAGGCCCAGTGCCACAAGCTGTACAAAATAGTGTGGCACTGCCAGGCAGCCTCCCACAACAGAGACACACTAATAGAGCATAGAGCATGGCATCAGACCCAAGCACAGGTAGAGCACAGGCAGCTTTGCCAGTCTCCTCCTCTGCAGGACTTGGAATCGATGGTTGGATTATAGCAGCGGATCAGTATGCATCTGCAGGCAAACACATAATACTCAGCCTTATGATACCTTCACAGTTAAAGCCCTTTCCAGACAGACCGGATGTTCACTCCTCGACAGCTCAGCAAATTGAGAATCTGTCAAAGCCACTGCAGCAATCCTTAGCAGACGGCCACATTGCACCCTCGCCATGGCACGCTAAGAGTTATCTTCCGCCTACCCTTGGCAGTCGCCCCTCATTAAATATGGCCACCTCTTTATGCACACAAATCAAGATGGGGTCAGGAGGTTTAATGAAGTTCTCTGAGAATTTTTGCTGACATTAGAAGCTGCCTCAGCCGGTGGGGTGGGGGATTTCACAGTGGCTGTCCCTGACTGAGTTCCAGATCTCTAAGAGGCAAAATAAATACATGAGCATATTCGAGCATGCCAAGGGAAACTGGCATTACTGTAACTGGCACTTTATATTCTCAATGTCTGACAGAAATTAAATCTAAAACAAGCACACAAAAGGGGCTACTGGGTGGCACCCTGGCATAGATCTAAAATCACTGATGCTTGGGAAGTCTGATGTAAGGTGGTACTGTGACATGGGGCGTCTGTTAGTCCTGCTGCAGGGTGGCAGACTAACACTGGTACAAAAAAGACACCATGACATTGGCAAGCACAAGAAGTAACGTTAATTAACATGAGCAGAAGGTTACAAGGAGTCTGTTTATTCCACTGAAATGTGGTACACTGAGGGCCTTGTGGCACAGCTAGGAGTCAGTTACATGGGTAGAAACCTACTGTGGCATAGGGAGTGTTAGTTGTGCTGCAGGGTGGCACATGGAGTAACAGAGGTAGAAGGGTATTGTGGCATGATGAGGGGGGGGTCTGTGTATCATGCTGCTGAATGACAAACATTGCCCATGTCATGGCTGAAGTAGGTTCATAACTATGCCCTACTTGATCCGCCCAAGAAAATCCTGTTTAGATGCCAATTACATCAGCTGCAGGTTTAATTTCACAAAATATACCTGGCTATAAACAAAGCACCAGATTATGTTTATCCATGTAAATTAGCTCTGCCCCCTCCTTGATGAATAATGTTGTCTTGCGATGGTTAATTGGAAACTAAACTGGAAGTGGGAGCCAGCACAGCCCGTGTGAGTAATGTTTCACTGACAGCATCTGTGGCAGAGCTGTGAATTATTGAACATATCTGTGAGCGTGCAGATTGTACATCTTGTAAACAAGACCACAGAGAGGAGAAGATGAGGACAGAGCAATAAGGCACTGCTATGGTTCAATTACCAACCCCAAAAATCTTCCTTTAGGCACCATCTTCTTCTTCTAGTCTTAAATCCTAAATTACACAACTGTCATTGTAACTCTAAAACAGCACTCTCACTATTCCTCATTATTGCACCTTAAAGACACTCCTGGCACTATTCCTCATTGTTGCACCACAAACACACTCCTGGCACTATTCCTCATAGCTTTGTCATAAACACACTCCTGGCACTATTCCTCATTGCTTCATCACAAACACACTAGTGGCACTATTCCTCAGTTTCATCACAAACACACTCCTGGCACTATTCCTCATTGCTTCATCACAAACACACTCCTGGCACTATTCCTCAGTTTCATCACAAACACACTCCTGGCACTATTCCTCATTGCTTCATCACAAACACACTCCTGGCACTATTCCTCATTGCTTCATCACAAACACACTCCTGGCACTATTCCTCATTGCTTCATCACAAACACACTCCTGGCACTATTCCTCATTCAGGCTCAGATTTGTGGAAAGGCCACCTAGGCCCGGGCCTAGGGCAGCAGGATTTTGGGGGCGGCATGCTGCCCAGCCACACCCACATTGGTTCAGAAATACTGGGGATACGCAGGAGATACAATAGTTTATTAAATTTCCCATGTACCAATCCCCATTGCTCTGGTCCTGATGATGAAAATTTGCGTATAAAGGGCAGAGTATGGAGGCAACGAATGGCAGTGGGCCTAGGGGCGCCCGCTGTGTAAATCCGACCCTGTCCTCATTGCTTCATCACAAACACACTCCTGTCACTATACCTCATTGCTTCATCACAAACACACTCCTGGCACTATACCTCATTGCTGCACGGCAAACCTATTACTGTGAATATTCCTATAGCAGTAACCCCACTCATTCTCTTACTGCTCTCACCCATCCCTCCATCCCAGCTCCACTTCATCCCCTCTCCTCACACCATTTCTCTCTGTATGTGATTCCTGTGCATCTGGCTCTGCATACTCCAGGCGGGATCCTCTGTTTATTATCTGGTAATATATAAGCTGAGGTTCCAGCGGCAGGTGGTAATTTTCGATCTCTTGGCCCCTCTGGTGCTTGCTTGGCACAGAACCAGATACTTTAGAAATTCTGCCCATCTGCTCTGATCTGTAACCCTTTCCCTGATGTTGTGTCTCAACACGTGGACCAGGACCCCTTCCCTTTAAAATCGGAGTAAAAAATATGAATCTCAACCCAGAAAAGTTATATATGTGCGCACTGCCAAGCACTGTAGCATAAATACCATACAGCAGACCCCCACTGCCTGGGGCAGAAGAACACCTCAACAATCTGCAGCATGGTTCCAGCTCCCATGTGAGGGGGGGGTCAGTATGCAGCTCAAGGTGGGGTCTTGAATGTTATGTTGTGCGGGGCACCTTAATGTCAGGACACAGCCAAAACCACACATAATCAAGATCCTTTCTGAGTGTCAATCCATACCATACTTTGTCATTTTGTTGTTGTTTGGGATATGTATAATGTGACTGCCCCTGCACAAAGATGTCCTTCCCATGCTGATGGTGAAATCTCTTTTCTACTAGCCCCAGGGGATATTATTTTGTCATCTTGACCATCCTATCAGCTCCCAGCAGGAGGAGTGTGAACCAAGGAGGAAGCTTTAGGGCCCTTACACACGGGCGTTTTTGGTCTAAGCGCACCTCATTCTTTTCAATGAGGTTGTACCGAAGAGACGCGTGTAAGCGCCGAACGCAGGTTCAGACGCAACATGCTGCATTTTTCCTGCATTTGGCATCTACATGAGTTCGTGTGAGTACAGCCCCATTGAAAATAATTGAGTGCGTCTATACCTGCGCTCCCCTGCGGCTGAACGCAGCAAAACAGAACGCAGGGGAGCACAGGTAAAAACGCCCGTGTGTAAGGGCCCTTAGTGTTAAAGTTCACGGTACCAAAAGGGATCAGGTATAAACGTAGTCAATAGGCAGGCATATTAGAAGCAAAGTCGACATTCAGGCAAGGTCAAAGTTCAAGAATCGGTCCAGGAAGAATTCTAGAACACCCAGTAATTGAGATACAAAATCGAGCATTGATCCTGTGACCCCGGCGTCTATTTATTGGCCGCTGTCCACATGGAGGCAAGGGGCACCACCATTTTGAACGCCGGAGCGGAGCGCCATTGACGCTCCTGACAGTACCCCAAGGGGGCCACTGGACCACTAAGTCCTGGTTTCCAAGGAAATTTACTGTTGAATTCCCTTACTAAGAGAGGAGTATGAACATCAGAGTGTTTCTCCCAAGAGCATTCTTAAGGGCCAAAACCCTTCCATTTAATGAGGAACTGTAGAGACCCCCTGGAGATTCTGGAATCCAAGATCTTTTCCACTTGTGCACCAGACTACTCTTCTCCAAATTTGCTTTGGTCGCAGCCCAAATTGCAGACATATGGGCTGCATGATCATCTGCAGCAGGTACATCTGACAAGACTTGTGGGAATGCTTGAAGATACTGTCCGTACACTTGAAAGAGAAAAAGGAGAAAAGAAAAGAACCCCTGCTCCATCTAAAATGTCCTTATGCTGAAATTCCCATTTAATGCAATATCACAAAACTGTGTAAAATTTCCTTGTTGCTGTCTGTACACTGTCATAAAAGGAGACCTTCCAGTGGAAGTATGGCAAGCATTATGAGCTAATTCCACCCATGGGAGGAGATTGGACCAATTGTCCTGACAGAGGGATGTATGATTCCTTAAGAACTGTTCTGAAGCTTGGTTCACCTGTTCTGCTGCCCCATTGGTTTGGGGATGGTAGGCAGAAGAAAACTGAAGAGTGACACCCAGAGATTTACATAATGAGCACCAGAACTTACCTGTGAACTGAGCTCCTCTTTCGGAGACCATTTTCACCCGGAAGCCATGCAGTTCTACTGCTGAAGGGAGTTTCTGCAGAGAAAGTGAGAATTCTCTCCCACGGTCCATCCGACTTTCTCCCAATCTTTCAGCCTTCAAGAAATCTCTAAAAACCCACTTTTTTAGAGAAGCCTACCCTCACTGTTAACTACTCAATGCAATACACCTTACATTACTTCATCTCTCACCCACTTTACTCTGATCTTGCCCACTCTCATACCCTGTGTATCATTCCCTTCCCTTTAGCTTTTTCTGTACAGGGCCTTCCTCACCTCCTGTACCAGTATTTATTGTGATGTATGTAACTCCTTATTTATTGTGATGTATGTAACTCCTTATGTACTATGTATGTAATTCATGTGATTTAGTTGTATAATCACATTCACTTTACAGCGCTACGAAACAAGTTGGCGCTATAGAAATACATGTTAATAATAAAGCGATCGGAGATAACTACCCAGATGACCGTGTTCCCATCAGAGAGTGGTAACGCTAAAAAAAGTCCATAGCTAGGTGAGTCCATGGGCGAGAGGGAATAGGTAGAGGTTGTAATAGACCACTGCGGTGACCAAGGCTAAACTTGAAGGAGGCAAAAATGGTAGAGGCAGCAACAAAGTCTCTTGACATCTCTACGGATGGTTAGCTACCAGACTAGATGTTGTAAAAGAGTCTAGTCCAGCCTGCTTAGAGCAATGAGTCTGTTGCAGAATTGGCAAACGAAGTTCAAAGGGTATGAATGCCATCCCAGTAGGAGTGTCAGAAGGAGCAGAGGACTGACCAGACAGAATTTGCTCTGCAAATTGGGGGAAAAGGGAAGCAATAATTCTGGATCTTGTCTTTCAGGGAGACAATCTGCTGAGGAGAATTGGGTGCAAATGGGTGTAACTTTCCATCAGCAGAATGTCTTTGGGAAATAATAGCTCCTGCTCCAAACTCAGTAGCATCAACCTCAATGAATAAGGGTAACCGAGGATCAGGATGTTGGAGAACCAAGGCGGAAGTAAAAGCATCTTTAATGATTTGAAAGCTTCCAAAGCTTGAGGAAGCCAGGAATTTGGTTAACCTCCCTTACAGATAAGAGCAAGGATGGGAGCAATACAAGAGGAGAAACCTCTGATGAATTGGCGGTAGTAATTGGCGAATCCTATGAACCTCTCTATGGCTTTGGTACTTAAGGGAAGAGGCAACTTTTGAATTGCCGAGTTCTTGGCGGGATCCATACCAAAACCTTAGGCGAAATGACCTACCCAAGGACGGGGATCTTGGATATCTCAAAGGTCTGTTACTCCAACTTGGCAAAGAGGCAGTTTTCCCTTAAACGGGAAAGTACTTCCTTCACTTGGGAGCAATGGCTTTCCAAATCTTCAGAGAAAATTAGGATTTGTCAAGGAATATGACCACCGATTTTTCTCAGATGGTCACGGAAAATGTTCACAAACCCTGGAAGATGGTGGGAGCTTTGCAGAGGCCAAAGAGCATTACGAGATATTCATAATGCCCATCTCGGGTGTTGAACGTCATCTTCCATTTGTCACCTTCGCATATACGGATGAAGTTATACTAGAGTCCTGCGTGGGTCCATTTTTCTCGACCCGGGACCCGCAACCCGCGTTCTGACCCGGTACCCAACCCACAAGTACCTTATCTGCGACCCGCTGACCATCAAGAATCTTGAAGTGCTGTAGTTGTAACCCGGAAGTGTCATCATTGGAAGTTGGTGGAAGTAGGCATGCTCAGGAAAACAAGAAGGAAGTGTTGCCATAAACCTGGAAGTGACCTGCTCGGAAGTAAGTGGAAGTAGACGTCCTTAGAAAAAACAGAGTAAAATTTTCTTTTGAGAAGATCTGCGCCCCGATCCGCCATCTGCAAACCTGGAGAACCAGCGACCCCCGTCCATACCCAATCCTGAAACTCCGACCTGCAACCAGCAGGGTACCGCCAGTTTTTGCGGATAGCCTGCGGGTACCCGACCCGATGCAGGACACTAGGTTATACGCCCCACTTAGATCCAAGTTTGTGAAAATCTTGGCCCCTTTTCAGTTGGTCAAAAAGCTCCGAGATAAGGGGCAAAGGGTATTGGTAACCGTAATTTTATTGAGTAATCGGTAGTCAATGCAAGCACGCAGACCACCATCCTTCTTCTCAATGAAGAAGCCAGCCCCTGCCAGAGAGGTAGAGGGAGGAATAAAACCCCGCTGGAGATTCTCCATCATGACGAAGGTCTCCACAGGAGATGGGGGATACGTGCGATCTCTAGGGGGCCATGGTTCCCCAGGAACGGAGGGGCAATTAATAATCAGGAACGATAATTTTTTTTTTCTCTCTTTTTCTCCAACCTGCACAGGTAACTCCCCTGTTGTCATGGAGATTATCTTAGACATTAATGGTCTGTCAACAATATCTGTAACCTGCAGGTTGGTGAACAAGGGGTACAGAGGAACCTCCATGTATTAGGCAAAGGTAGCGTCCATGAAATTCCCTGCTGCCCCGGAATCAAGGAAGGCAGAACCAACAATATTCTTAGTGGCCAGGCGAATCTATAAAGGCAGAATAAACCTGTGAGAGTTCTTTTGGGATTTTGGAGGAACACCACCCACATGTCACCCCAGGTTGACCTTGAAGAAGGGAACCCTTTTGCTTCACAGGCAGGCATTGGCAAAATGAGTTTGGCCACCACAATACAGATACAGACCTGCCAAGCGCCTCCAAAGTTTCTCCTCTTCGGAGAGATGTGCCCTTTGGACCTGCATAGGTTCCTCTGGAGGAATGACAGAAGGCTGTTGAGATGGAGGAGGCAACAGGGGTCTTTGAAAGCGCAGAGCTAAGCAGTGCTCCCTGTCGGATTGATGTTCCCTGAGCCGTATATGCACCTTGATGGAGAAGGCAATTAGGTCTAACAATAATTCGGGACAGGGCTGGACTGGGAGTAAAAAAACAGCCCTGGCAAAAAAATCAAAGAAGCCCACACATAAATGCATGCTCTTGTTTTATTACTGCATGCGCATACCTTATCCCTTATAATACATGAGTGATACTCCGAGTTCCCTGTATAGAAGCCTGCAGCCTTGTGCCTTTATATGGTCACAGAACAACCCCTCAGTGACTTCTAATATCCTTATCATTTACAGTAGGGAGTAATATGACTTATAATTCATGACCTTTATTACATATATATATCTCCCTCCCTGTAAGAAGTGCAAGTACCATTATCCCATGGCAGGTGAAATATCCCTAAATGAAATACATTTCCCCCAGGCACCTTGTCCTGCTCCATTTCCTCAAGCTCAGAACCTGTGTGATATTTCAGTGACATTTCCAGGCATATAAAATCTCCTGAGACAATTTGAAAGGAATGACGCACAGCTCGCTATAAACATATATTTTTGTATATATAGACACAGAGCTATAAGTAAGTGGGAGGTTGCCATATCTTCCAAACACTGGGCACCAAGCTTATCTGGAATAAAGAAGGGGTGTGCGAGAACTTACCTATTACATGGGTATAGAGTGCTCCTGTGAAGCTGAGAGCGAGTGCATTTAGCTGGGACTATGAGTCATGCCAAGCTCCGTTTCACTACCTTTTCCAATTCTACCATTTATTCAGTACTGATAATGGGGAAGCCATGGCCCGCCCACTCATCCGCCAATCCATCTTTGATTGGCAGGGAGGCTTTCTTTCTCTTCAATCCCGGGCATGCAGTTGGTGGAGAGGATGCTGCTCCTCAGATATCCCACGCTGATTAGTCAGGGCTGCTGAAGCGAGGTGGGAATTTCTGAAGCGCATCCCGCCAGGCACACTGTGCCCAGAGTGGGTGTAAGCTGACAGAGCAGTACAAACAGGTGTGTGTTGGAGACTGGAGTGACTACAGGGTCCACTTTGGGGGCGGGCACAGGCCTGTAAGAAAAACGTTTTACACAAAAATGGAGTGCTTGATCAGAGCACCGGCAAAGTGCTAAGCACCGTGCGGCCCACTTCAATGCAGGTTAGAGTGGCCCCTTGGGCATTTGCCCAAATGGACAGACTACCAGTCCGGCCTAATTCGGGACAATCCCTGGAGACCAAGTCATCTTTAAGTCTGGAGGACAACCCTTGATAGAACACCGATGTGTACGCCTCGTTCCAGGCAGTTTCAGCCATCAAGGTTCTGAAGTCTTTGTCGTATTTGCTGGGCTGAGGTTACCTTGCCAAATCTGTAGGAGTTGGGAAGAGGCATTAGTGACCCGACCAGGAAGGCCTGAAGAAAAGCCTTGGCATCTAAGGCCAATAGAGAATTCTTCTCCCAAAGTGGTGTTGCCCACTCCAGCGGTTTCCCCTCTAAATGGGACATAACATACCCCACCTTGGCTCGCTCACTGGAGTACTGGGAGGGCTGTAACTCGAACTGGATCATACACTGAGTAGCGAAACCTCTGCAGGCCTGCAGATCCCCACTGTAGCAACGATGTGGAGGAATGAGGAGCTCAGCAGACGATGGCGCCTCAGAAGGAGGAGTAACGGCCACAGGAGGATTACTGATGACAAGAGACACAGAAGGCATACTGGAGAGAAGGGTATCCAGTACTTGCCCATTATGGATCTTCTGAGCCTCATACTCTTCCATGCGGGATGCCTGTCCCCACAGAGCTCATCCTACATCAGGCGTAGCTTCCTCAGTGGGGTCCATGGCCCGATAATAATGTCAGGGGCCTATTGGCTCTCGGCAGGAGGAGTGTGGACCAAGGAGGAAGCTTTGGGGTTAAACATTCAAGTTCGCGGTACCAAAAGGGATCAGGAATAAACATGGTCAATATTCAAAAGAAGGTTCAATAGGCAAGCAGATTAGAAGTAAAGTCGACGTTCAGGCAAGGTCAAAGTTCAAGAATCAGTCCAGGAAGAATTATAGAACACCCAGAAATTGAGATACAAAATTCTATAATCAGGCATTGAACTTCTGACCTCTGCGTCTATTTATTTAGAATTTTGGCGCAAGACGCGTCGTGATGATGTCCCACGTCTGCGTGCCAGTGTCACAGCACTTGCACCGCTATCCACGTGGCCGCAATGGGTGCCATCATCTTGGATGCAGCGGAGCACCATTGGGGCACACCTGACACAAATGGTACCTGAAGCTGCACTCAAAACTTATATAAAGTTAATAAAATGCAGATATGGTTATGTGGAAGCTGCCATATTAGTGGCAAAGGCTTTCTTGTGGGCCACTTAAATTACCACTATTTGTGTCTGTAAATTATTCACTGACTTTAATTGCAACTCCTAGAAGGCAGGAAGCAAAGGCACAAGTTTGGGGAATCCACTTGCCCTTTGTGAATTCAGCAGTGTATTTATTGCGGTGACTGTAGGTCTCTGTGTTCCAGAGCAGCAAAAATACCTTAAAATTGACAAGTGGTGTAACTATATGTTACTGGGCTCCACAGCAAATAAATTTTTGGACCCCCAACATTTCCAGAAGTTCTATTAATAATCTGTTGAAGTTGCTCCTAATTTAGGGTCTCATGGCCCCTTATACCTTCTGCCCCCCCTGCAGCTTTAGGGTCTGCTTCCTCTGTAGTTACACCCCTGATATTGACAATACACAGGCATACATCCACACCACAATAGTAATAGCTTTTATGATTAATACTTAATAGAGGTGCTGTCACAGTAGCGTCCATGTAGGAAGCACTTTTGCCAGTAATGCTGTTCCCACTCCTGGTTTGGTTGATAAAATGGATATTCTGTACCTGCATTGATTTTCTGATAACTACTGTATGTCTATGACAAAATAATAGAGAAGTAAATCCCTTATTATATAAGGTGCCTTTACCTTTAATGTGAGAGGCATTGGAGCAGCCTGGTGTGTATACATGGAATATGGATGGTGCAGAGGGTGTTTGGTTTCTCAGCAAAGGGGGAGCATGATTAGGGCAGATGTTTGTGGGATAAGAAGTCTGTAATTTCTGCTTCATCATCGTCTGCTGACATAAGAAAATTTCACTAATCACATCTTATATTCTGCGCAAGGGCAGCTATGAATTGGCCTTTACCATAAAGAAGAGAAATATGCAGATCATTAGAGCAGTCTTAATTTGTGACTCCTCAATCTGCAGCATTGTTTATAACTTGATTTTCAAGGTGACTGCATTTATTTGCTCTTTAATATAAGCTTTCCATATTATGTCTTATTAATCTCTACATATTTCTCTTATATTTTCTTCTATTTTTAATTGTGTCCCTCCTTTTATTTGTAATCCTTTTTTTTTTTTTT
>CM044447.1:23853068-23876452 GCA_024363595.1 Xenopus borealis | reverse complement strand
CTTTCAAGCTGTACAGAAAGTCCTGTGTGACACCTGCAGGCCATTTGTATAAACACCACAAGTACTATGAAAGTTCAGTGGGTTTGCACTATAGTGTGGATGGTACCAGCAATAGGTGCATATTTGCTGTACAGGTATGGGACCTGTTCTCCAGAATGCTTGGGACCTGGGAAACGAGGGATTTTTCTGTAATCTCAATCTCAATACTTTTCCACAAAAAAATCATGTAAACATTAAACCCAATAGGATTATTTTGCCTAGGGTGGGACTTGGGGGGCCAGGGGCCCACCAGGACTGCTATACAGGGCCCTCCACCCCCCTACTGTGATTCGCCTATGCTCTGCTCAGCACGCATGTGCGAATGGTGGTGCTCGTCATGCAGACAGCGCTCATGCGCCCCAGAGCTGCGCGGTGCTGAACATTTTTTTCCTAGAATCTGAATATGGGGGGCATCTGGCCCTGACGGTTGCCCAGTCTGACCCTGACGGTGGACAGGGAACACTCCCAATGCCAAGGCAACTAATTTAGTAGCTTTGATGGCAGATGTCTCTCTGGTGGAGGTATGGCGCCATTGTCATCCCTCACAACCCGTATTCTCATGTTTTCTCACAGGTCTGTATCAAGGCTAGATAAGGTATTTCTCTCCAGAGGCCTTCTCTCAAACATACAAGGTGCCCATTATCAGACAAGAGGTACATCTGACCACGCTCAACTCAAGATAACCTGGCTAACTGGTCCCTAAGAGGAAACTGCTTTTCTCTAAAGCTAACTTTTATGAGCAAGGGGAGTGGGCCAGAAAACTATTAGCATACATGGCCAGGGCACAAACCACCCCCCAGTAATCACTGAACTTTACAACACGCAGGGAGTGTTCTATAACCAACCCAGGGAGGTACTAAAGATTTTGCAAGACTTTTATTCTCCTCTCTATTCATCGAAAATGACACTCACCCGGGGCGATAGCAGCATATTTCACAAATATACATCTGCCCACACTAACAATTGAGCAGGCCAATTTCCTGGATGTGGATATCTCTGTACAAGAAATATCCAAAGCTATTGATGCCTTCCCAAGTGGTAAGGTATCGGGACCAGATGGCCTATCAATCGAAATATATAAACGATTCAAAAAATAAATGACCCCAAAACTTTGTGAGACCCTTAAAGATGCGGTGCAATGCTAATCTTTACCCCCATCCACCCTAAACACTGTGATGCATACCGCCCAATCTCACTTCTTACAACAGATGTTAAAATCTTAGCAAAGGTCTTAGCTATGAGACGAAGTGGAATAATACACCACCTGGTTCATGAAGACCAGGCCGGTCTCATGCCAGGCAAATTCACAGCTCTAAATATCTGCAGACTATACAACACCAACCTCTCCCTGTCTCATGTCAACCAGGGCCAGAGAACTGTAATTGCCCTGGACATCGCCAAGGCGTTCAACACTGATGAGTGGCCAAACCGATGGCAATTGTAAAAAAAAAATTCAGATTTGGCCAAAATTATATAAATATTGTTAAACTACTATATAAGGCACCCACTGCATCCAAATGTCTACCCCTTCTCTTTACCTCCACAGAGGCACTAGGCAGGGCTGCCTGCTTTCCCCTCTACTATTCGCATTAGCCATCGAGCCTCTGACTTACCTCATCAGATCTCACAATAATATAACAGGGTTTATTCTGGGTGACAGGCAAGAGTGAATTCAACTGTATGCAGATGAGACCCTCCTAAATCTGGGGGACAGAGGTGTCTCACTAACTAATGCCCTAAATGTCCTGGCGGAATTTTGTGCTATGTCTGGGCTGGTAATAAATAAATCCAAATCCACTGCCCTTATGTTAGACCGACTAACAGAAGAGGAAAGAAGAACTAACTATCCTCTTAAAGTAGTCTCTGAATTCACCTACCTAAGAGTTAGAGTCACAGCCTTCCCCCCCCCAAAAATTTTTTTTAACTTAACCCTTAACCTTGACCCATTGAATGACTGGATGTCCCAAAAGCTTAAATCATGGGCTTACCTACCGATTGGCCCCACAGGTCGGGTCCATCTCATAAAAAGGATTATCCTCTCTAAACTACTCCAGACCACGTTTGAAGCTAGAGACACTAATGTGCGCAAAAAACAAAGCTGCTTTGGCCCTTCCAGATGTGTATCTATATTATCTGGCAGCACAGTTGTGCCACCTAACCACGTGGGTGGAAGGATCGCATCACAGAATACTATACTCGCTTTGGGCTCAGTTGACTGGCTTCACAGATAATCCAGTGAGCTGGTTTCTAGGTAAACCTACCACTACTCCTCAAGCACTACTCTCCCCTCCCATCAATTCCCTATGTAAGGTGTTCAAAATGGCAAATACTCTTATTAAATCCACTGTCATGGACCAGCTTACACCAATATGGTATAACCATGACTAGCCCTTATTGAAAAAGCTAGGCCAAATGAGGCTATGGTCAAACCAAGGTGTAACTACTTTAGGCGATATTTGGCACGATGGTAAACCAATCCCATTTGCACAGTTGAAAGACCAATTTCAAATCTCTTATAATCAATGACTGACCTTTCACAAGCTCAGCCGTGCTCTAAATATCTCGCATAAGCATCAAGACATATCGCTATCCACCCACCCCCTTTTGGTATATATTAAAATGGGGCACACAAAATGTTTGGTCACAATGCTATATGCCAGGTTGCTCCAAGAAGTACACGGAAATAATTTGGATGGGCTTCCAAGCAAATGGGAGGTGGATGTGGGCCCAATCTTAGATGAGGAATGGCAAGAAGTGCAAGAAGCCCCTCAATTAGTATCCCCCAATTATAGGCTACAGCTAATTCAGCTATACATTCTCCACAGGGCTTACTACAACCCTGTAAGGCTCCACTGCATTAATGCTAACATCCAGGATGTTTGCACTAGGTGTCCTTTGGATAAGGGAATGTTGCTACACATGATGTGGCAAGATACCTGCAACACAAAGTACTTAATATACCTTAAAAGGGGAGTCCCTCTAAATTTCATAGAATTTGAGGTCCCTGGACCGACATTTAGCCCTAACACTCAGCATAACCTAGGTCCATGAAAGATAAAGGAATCTCCATTAAGGACACACAATTCTGCATTCAGACTGGAATTTATGATGCATGATATGTCTTCCACTCTATGCTATGTATGCACATGTAACACAATGTCTTACTTTGTTTTCATTAGCACTGTTGTAAAATACATGCTTTTACTCACTCGATAAACTACCCGAATTAAAAAAAAAGATATGCAGTAATCAGGTGGTATTCAAGTGCCAGGGCTCTATGTTTTTGTCATTATGAACACATTTATAATGCGGCAATATATTCCCTAGAGCTGTACAACAGAAGTATGGTTACATCAGACTGGGTTTCCAACTTTTATGGAAAAAACACTATAGATTTATTAATAAAATTGGCATTAAACAATATTTTTACCGGCCAGGCCAGTAAAATGCCAGCCAGATGGCAAACCTACACCTGAAATACAAATGCTGACGAATACAGGAGGCGAGGGCTCTGATCAGCAGAACTCAATGTTATTTAGATAAGCAGATGTCTGGCCTTTCTGGCATTCTGTGCTCTATGGTATTTTGGAATGTAGACTCCTGGCTTTTTGGTCTTTAGATGCAAGTGCTCCGTCGTATTTAGTTAAAGGTGTGGTTTACCTTAAATTAACTTTTAATATGTGTCAAACCAATTTTAATAACTTTTCAATTAATCTTCATTCTCATTTCTTGCAGCCTTCTTCTTCTGACTCTTTTCAGCTGTCAAAAGGGGGGGGGGCACCAACCCCACAGGTTGTAATTGTTGCTACTTTTTATAACTTATCTATTATCTTTATTACTTACTTTTCCTGTCCTATTCATATTCCAGCTTTTCAGTCAAACCACTGCCTGCAGAAAGCTAGATAATTCAAAAAGTGCTGAAAATTAAAAGTAAAGACCAATTGCAGATTGTCTCAGAATACCATTCTCTACAGCATATTAAGAATTAGAAGGTGAACAACCCTCTTAAAGGAAATTATACCCCTAAAATGAATACTTGAGCAACAGATAGTTTATATCAAATTAAGTGACACATATTAAAGACTCTTACCAAACTGGAATATATATTTAAGTAAATATTGCCCTTTTACATCTCTTGCCTTGAACCACCATTTCATGATGGTCTGTGTGCTGCCTCAGAGATCACCTGACCAGACATATTTCAACTCTAACTGTAACAGGAAGAAGTGTGGAAGCAAAAGACACAACTCTGTCTGTTAATTGGCTTGTGTGACCTAACTTTATAGTTTGTTTGTGTGCACTGTGAATCATACAATCCAAAGGGGCGGCCCTTATTTTTTTTATAATGGCAGTTTTCTAATTATGATTACCCAATGGCACGTACTACTTAAAGTATATTATTATGAAAATGGTTTATTTACATATGAGCTGTTTTATGCAATATTTTTTTATAGACCCCTACATTGTTCGGTTTGTATAGTTTTCTTTTAACCCGAGGTCTAGCCTTTCTGGTAGTCATATGCTGCGGCTCTATGGTATTTAGTTATGCAGTGCTCAGCAATCCTGGTAATCAGATGCTGGAACTCTGTGGTATTTAGTAATGCAGTGCTTTGCTTTCTGTGTCTTATTCAGATAACTGGCCTCTCCGGTGTTTATGAATGCACAATCACGACCTCTCTTATTCAGCCATTCAGATTCCCAGCTAATTTCCTATACAGTTTTTCAGGTGTCCTGCCTCTGTTTAGATGCATACAGTCCATGCTTGGCTGATGCTCTGCAGTTTTATCGGTGTAGCTGGGTTCTCGGGTAATGAAATGAATTTTCCTGCCTGGCATTCATGTATGCAGAAGCCTGGCCTCTCCGTCAGTGCGTGTGGGTATCAGACAGTATAAGAGCTCAGTAGTGCAGTGGATTAGCTATTGATTCTGCTGCTCCCCACAGAGTCTGTAAAACCGCTAGCCATTAAGCGGCTAATCCTTGTGTAATAGGAAACACTGCTCAGAGTCACTTCTCTTGGACCTATGCACACTGCTGGGATACAAGGGAAAGTTACTCAATTACGAAGTGAATGCTAACAGCTTCTGACTGTGCTGAGCATACATCATTGGCATGATTCTGGCTCTCTCAATCATTTCATTCCCTTAACAGCGATTTCTATTTTCCAATTCATTCCCAGGCAATCCTCTCCGTCTTGTCTCATTCTCTGATAGCATCTCTCCGCAACTATTCCCTGTGCTTTTTCATTTCTGCACTTCGGTGGGCACTTAACATGGAGTTGCAATGGTCACCTTGCAGGCAACATCATCATTTCCCAGTATTTTATCTTTAAAAATTGCTTAAAGACCCATAAAATCCCATGTTGTGTGTCTTTAGACCTCTGGTTCCAGATATTGGCTGACTTTATCTCCCGGTATCCTCCAGCAGGATTATACATAATGGAATTTTAATTCCATCAACATGTAAAGGGGTATTAAGGCAGTAGATATGCACTGGGGAAGGACAGGTAGAGGTGGGATTCAGATTGTTCCGTTACCCTACTATGCTTCCATGGGTATCTTGGGTATCCATATTGCACCTTAATTGAGTTCAGGATTGGACGAGGCCCAGACACACTGTTTGACAAGCTATGCCTTATACATAGTTACGCCAGGTATAGATTGATGTAGCAATGGTTTCTTGACTTGGTCTCTAATACCCACACCTTGCATACTGCTCACGATAGAACCTCATGAAGACATGCCTTCTCAGTAGTTTACAACTACAACTCCATCATTCTTATCCAGTTGAAACTTGCTCTTAAGCACAACAAGTAGCTCTCCGATTGGCTTGAGTTGTTCTTCCCTGCTATTTATATTCTTTACATTCCCCTCCACACCTGCTGTCTTCATTCCCTCATGCCCCCTCCTTCTCCTGCCCTTCAGGGCTCCTCTCCCCGCATCCCCCTGGGTTCTCCTCCTTGGGGCCAGCGACTGACACCAAATGTCGTTTGTTAAATTAAAATACTCATTAGGAGTGAAAAATAAGGTCAGCCATCAAAACCTCCGCTTACTAATTGCAGATGTTTCACTAACGAGGCAGATAAAAGCCTTACACATTTACTCTAACTAATTATACAGGCATTGGTGAGGAGACTAATGTGCGTTACCGGTAGGGATACAATAACGCTGTTCCCCCAGGAAGCAAATAGTCTGGCCCACGCACATATTAATAAACTATAGAACAGTGCTGTTGGCCGCTGGCTGGATATATCTGCTATAGATGTACATTAGGACTGTAGCAGTGCTATATAATCCCTTAGAAACATTGAAAACTATAGCCAATGCCAGGGCACAAACTGCGCAATGCCAGCCAACAAGGCACATGTACCTGAGTAGACCAGGTGGTGGCAGTGCGATGCCATGGCAGTCATACAAGAATAATGTCCAGGTATCAGTCATCCTGCTCTGGAGAACAAAACCAGTATCTTATGCAGCAAGGGTTTTGGAGGAATAAAATGGCTCAGCAGGATACATGTTCCATGATCAGTAGTTTCCAGAAGGATATTCTGGAAAATGAACTAAAATGGAAGAATTACTGAAAATCTACAACGGGTCTCCACCCAGGCCAATGCAGTCTCTTGAGAGTGCAACTTGCACTTGTATGCAGGACGAGAAACAGCCAAATGTGGAACTAGCCTTATACATGGGGACATTTTTGTGCTGTGACGGGAAAGGCCCTCCCACTGGCTGTGGATAGTGGCTTTTTTTATTGTCACTGACATGACAGTAGTGGAGTATTTGGTAATAGGATTTGTTAACATGAATTCCTTTTGAATGAAGTTTATTGGTGTCTGTCCTGCATTTCAGAAGGGCTCTTTAGCATGCTTTATCCCTTCTAACCCTAACCCGTATCCTCGCTGCTATATGTTATTTTTGGAGCAGATTAGTCATCAGGCTAGATTTTTATTATCCTGCTGTGATTTGGGCAACTAAAACCTGTAGCAAAGAAAGTAAATGTAACTTGATTTTTGTAATGGCTTTTTAGTTGCCCTCTTTGTGGATTTAAAGGGGTTGTTCATCTTGAGTTAACATTAATATGATGTAGATTGTAGAGCGTAATTTTCTAAGACAATTTACAGTTGGTCTTCATTTTTTATTTATTTTTTTAAATTATATTTGTGGTTCAGAAACTCTCCAGTTTGGAATTTCAGCATTTATCTAGTTGCTAGGATGCAAATAAAACAAGTAGGTGGTTTTAATGAGAGTCTGGTATGTGAATAGGAGAGGGGCAGAATACTAAAAAGTAACAATAAATTTGTAGCTTTGCAGAGCAATATTTTTTGGCTGCTGGTCGATGACCCCAATTTGAAAGTTGGAAAGGGTCCGAAGAAGAAGGCAAATAATGAAAACCTTCTTCTTCAAATCTTCAGTAGAAAAAAATAGCCAACTTTTTAGTTAAAGTTCTATTTTTCACTCTACTGAGGGGTTTCAGGTAAGTCAATACAATCACTTGGGACCTGCCCAGCATTTGGCACCCCAAGTGCAAACAGCAGGCCCGGACTGTGATTACTGGCAAATGCCAGAGGGGCTTCTATAAGGTCCCAAAGAAAGTCAGTATTTAGTGGGCTGGTGGGGGCTGATTGGGCCTCCATGTACCTAAAATGCCAGGGCCCATATTCTCAGTCTGGACCAGGCTAACAGACTTTCCTTCTCCTTTAAAAAATGAAGGCCAGTTGAAAAGCTCCTTAGAGTTGGTCAGATTGTGGGTATCAGTAATGCAGGAGTATTAAAGGAGAACCTGAACCCAGAGCCGGGCCATGGCAGCCAGGCACTCTAGGCAACCTGGCTGGCTGCTGCGCCGAGTGAAATCACGCTGGCACACATGCTCAAATAGATGCATAGGCTCACGTGAAAGCAGACCGTCCAGAGAGGGGACTGGGCTAGGGGCGGGAGCCAGAGAAGGTACATGCCTAGCCCCCTCCTCCAAGTTTGCACCCTAGGCACGTGCCTACTCTGCCTTGTCCTGTCTAAAAATAATTATGGGCAAAACTGCTATATTTTATATACTGAACTTATTGCACCAGCCTAAAGTTTCAGCTTGTCAATAGCAGCAATGATCCAGGACTTCAAACTTGTCACAGGGGGTCACCATCTTGGAAAGTGTCTGTGACACTCGCATGCTCAGTGGGCTCTGAGCAGCTGTTGAGAAGCTAAGCTTAGGGGTCGTTGAAAATTATCAAGCAGATAATGAGGTTGGTCTGTAATATAAGCTGATGCTACAGGGCTGATTATTAAATTCTGATGCTAATTGTACTGGTTTCTGTGCTGTCATGAAGTAATTATCCATAGTAATTACTAATCAGCCTTATATTGTGACTATATTTCTATTCTATGTGTACTGTATATTGTGAGTGGGTCCCTAAGCTCAGTAAGTGACAGCAGCACAGAGCATGTGAATCAGTGAATCAGCAGAAAAGAAGATGGGGAGCTACTGGGGCATCTACTGGGGAGACACAGATCTTTACTGCTAAAGGGTTGTGGTTGCATTGGGCTGGTACAGAAGCACAAAACATCATGTACAACATTTCTAGACTATTTCTTTCGAAGCTTTACTTTATGTGAGCCAGTGTGGTCTGTGTAACTACTGCCGTTCAGGAACCACTGCAGCAAGCTTGTAACTCCAATAACAACATGCCAATGGGAGGGGGGGAGAGATAGGGATCCTTTATCTTATGGAGCTTGGCACATGAGATGAATATTAAACTCCTTTACTTGATGGAGAGATTAAAAAAAAAAATCCTGAGCTCTCACAATTTCACAACTAAACCCCTGCATACCGCAACTTGATCCAGCTGTAGGTAACCAGCGTGAGAGATATACATCTTCTGTGCTTGATAAGGGTTGCATTGCAGCCAGACCTTGGCTTTTACTTTTCCCATTGCATTGCTCAGCGGCTCCTGGCATGACAATAAATATATTTAATTATTAACTTTATTTGCACAGTGTCAGACTATGATCTAGAGCTTTATAGACACACAGACAGGTAGCAACCCAAATAAACGCTACTTATTGCCAGGGTTTAACTATTCTGTTCGCACTTTGTAAATAATGAAATTGATTTTGTGGGTTGCACCGTGGCAGCAGGGTCAGTTCCCCTTTATCTCCATGGCTTTACTCTAGCTGCACTAGATTTTCTCCCTTGTCTTCTGATGAGACTGAGATGCCCACCTCCATCCTAATTGCTGCCAGTGCGGGCTGTCAGGGAGAGGATCACATACAGAGGATTTCTTACCTGAATGTTTGTTGTATCAAGTGGCAGTAGGTGCCATATTGTTTCCAATGAATGGTGCAATATAGATGTATACATAAATATAGATATATCGAGATCTAGGTATAGATACATTGCGTGCCTTTTCTGTATATTTGTATTTACACATATGGGTAGATGCTAATGATGTGTAGGTTTGGAAAGTCTGTATTTTAACTGACCCTAACACCCAATTGCTAAACCCAGATACAAGCTGACCGACCATTTGTCCGACACTGTTTATATCCGAGGTCACCATCCTTGAGGTAGGAGGGGTATTTGCAGATCCATCACTAGAAGAGGTGGGATAAGTGTAGTGATGTCTAAAGACTAAAGACGTCGCCAGAATAAGGTGGCCAGTGAAAACTATAAGGGCTCTGTTCCCACTAGGGTTGCCACCTTTTCTATTAGTTTTTACCGGCCTGCGGGGGGTGGGACCAAAAAGGGGTGGGCCTGTGATGTTTTGGGGGCGGACCTGTGATGTTTTGGGGGCGGGTCTATGACATTTTGGGGGCGTGTCCACGACGCTGCGCGCTCAACAAGTGGAGGAAAGGTAAGTATACAGGGGATTGGGGGCTGGCCGATGGGTCCTTTTAAGTGTATTACAAATTTACCGGCAGCTACATTGCCGGTAAATTTGTAATACCGGCCCCGGCCTTGGCGGGTGTTTTACCGGCTAGGCCGGTAAAATACCGGCTGGGTGGCAACCCTAGTTCCCACTGGGGCTGCCACCTTGGGGGGGGGGGCACACATCTGCCCTTGGCCCCTGATCCCCCCCCTCATCAACTTTAGGGTCTACAACCTGCCCCCCCCCGCCCCTATCGGCACATACTTGTTTCTTCTTTCGGTTGCGTCAGGTAGAGACAGGTAGGTAGAAGTGGATCTGGGCCGGCCCATGATAGGCTTAGCTCCTGGCCGGTATTTTATCAGCTGGCAAGTAAAAATGAAGGTTGATCCCAATGTTATTAATGGATAATAAGCCCTTGGCTAGTTGCCAACCCTAGCCCACGAGGGCAGGGCCCACCAGGTTTTTTCCCAGTGTCCAGCCGGCCCAGTTCGACTCTAAGACGACTCCTCACCCACCCGCTAAACACATGTAGTGCACTGTATCAGACCCTCCCAATCTGTGGGTTTCAGGCTGACCTGCACATCACTGGTTTGTGCTACCATACTGTTTCCCTTATGCAGTGAAAGTGATGGTATTCTAGAGATAAAACAGGCCTCTACCCTGCAGCTGTTGCTGCACTACAACTCCCAGTATCCACTCTTCGTTTCTGGAGTGGCCCATTGCAGTAAATATTGGCTGCCCGTGAACTGTAAATTCAGGACCCATGGAGAGGAGCTTATCCTGCGTAAGGTTGAGTTTGCTGCTTGTTTCTATATATACGGCACTAACAGAGCAGCCCCCCTGAAACGAATGAAGGTTTTGTATCCCGCCGGCATCCTGTGGTTATTATACCCTCTGTGTGAATGTTTTTCACCATGAAATGTTCTGAGCTCTTTGTCCTGCGGCATTTCTGCCACGCGCTTGTCTAATTAACTAAAGGAAATTAATTGTCAAGGTGTTAAGGCAGAGAAGAGACTAATTATGCTTGGGGAAAGGAAAGACAAGGTAGGGAAGGTGGAAGGGGTGGGTGCATTGTGTGTGGGGGACGACAACTTTCCCAACAACAACAACAACGCTCTCCCCATCTTTCCTCCTCCTGTGCCTCGCACTCCCCACCCCTCCAACTTATTCCATTCCTCCCTCACTTTGTTCTCTCTGCCTATTCTGTCGCGTACGCCAGTGCATAAGTTTATCTTCTTTGCCTTTAATCTGACGTTTTCCCTGCGCTCCATCTTCGCCAGTTTATTTTCTCGACTCTTTCTTCTCTAAGTAATGCACATTGGTATTTATGGCTTTATACACGAATGCCACATTTCCACTTCAAAGCTTTCTCTGCAGCAAGATCGCGTGGGCCATATTTGCGAGATGGGTATCGAGGAGGGAGAGCGAGAGAGAGAGGATGACAGTGAAGACTGCGAGTAAATAGTGGGCCAAAGAGACATGCCAGCATCCAGCCCCTGCCCTTTGCCTGCACGCTCCTGATAAATAGAAACACTAGCCATGTCCTATATAGTAACATGGGCAGAGCTTGTGCCCTTCCAAGTAACCCACAGCAACCAATTAACTGTTACCCTTTTCTGCAATTAGAATAATGATTAGAATAGAGGCCTAGTTATACAGGCTGTAAGCAAACCTATGGGATTCTGCCTGAAAAATTCTGCTTAGTAGCTTTCTCTACAGACTATGAGCAGACATAAGGCTGATCCTATACGATACTGATTATAAGTCATACCCCCCCCCGTTTACATCCCTGTCCTCATTTACTGTTGGTGGATGCAGATTTAAGTGCAAAAAGTATATATTGTAAGATATGTATGTCAGAAGGGCACAATCTTGGTTATATTTCACCAGTGTTAGACTGGGGAAATGGTAAACTCCAGGGAAAACTGTGTTGCTGTTTAAAAGAACAGTAACATCAAAAGTGTTTTAAAGTAATAAAAATATAATGCAGTGTTGCCCTGCACTGGTAAAACTGGTGTGTTTGTTTCAGAAACACTATTATTGTTTATATGAATACGCTGCTGTGTCGCCATGGGGGCAGCCATTCAATGGAAAAAAGGCTCAAGTTACACAGCAGATAAGCTCTGTAGAACATAATAGTGTTATCTGTTATCCACTATTTAACCTGTGCCATATAGTCTTTTTTTCAATTTCCACCATTGCGACACAGCAGCTTGTTTATATGAACTATAGTAGTGTTTCTGAAGCAAACACATCAGTTTTACCAGTGCAGGGCAACACTACATGATATTTTAATTTTTTGGTGCTACTGTTCCTTTTATTCTGGGAAAGCTTTTATTTAGGGAAAGCTGTATAGTGGGTCATTGGAGTGAATGGAGGGGAGTAGGGTGGGCTTCCATTCCTTGCTCTATGAATGATTTTGAAGCTTCCTAAGTAGAGGTAGCAAAGTAATTAGACAAGCTGTAGATAGAAAGAGGTGTGAGACTACACCTCAGAGCTTCACCCTAGAGACCTCCTTGAGTGGAGGAGGGTGAGGGGCCACACAAGAACCTCCTTTGAGTGTCTGTGTGCAGCTGGGAAAAGTGATTCCCCCTGTGTTGGAGAGAGCTCCAACAGGACTGGAGAGTCAAGTGAGCCCCAGAGAGGGACTTGTGGCCAATGAAAGCCGGCGAGGGCTATTAAAGGGCAAGGAAATTAATTAAAAAATGTGTACCGTTTTTATAAGTAACCTTACTGTATGCAGTGAAATTCTCCCTTCATTTAGTGCTGTGGATAGGAATTGTCAAACGGCCCCTAATTTCCGACAGGGAAACAATCATACTTATGAACAGCAGGGGGAGCCCCTGCCTTACTTACCAGCCATGTGGAACTCAAGCAGCTTTGTTTTTTGATCATTTATAATGATCTCTAAGAAGCCCAGACCACACTGAGCATGTGTATGTAGTCTAGTCTTGCAAAGATGTATAACAAAGTTACAAGATGACTGCCCCCTGTGGCCAACTTTGAAAGCATAAATAATTTGTTTGATTAGGCTTGTGGTGCAGTAAGTTCATGTTTATATTTAGTATACAAAATACAGCATTTCTAGCCTTATTCTGTTTTAGACTTTCCTTGCCCTTTAACATGCGTTTATGTGAACACCAATGAGGGTGTGAAAGCGGGACTGTAAAGTAAATGCTTATGTGAAGCCAGTGGGCTGAAGATTTATTTCGGGCCAAATAAAAGCCAGCAAACTGCAAAGCTGCACTAAAATGGAAAGATGATTTCAGTTTCCATTTTCAGTGCTAAATACTGTGCCATGGCTATGGTTTTTGCTACTGGAAGCTCAAAATATATATAGGGCTCCCACTTATTTTAGCAATTTTTTAAATGTCCGTAAACCCTTTCACTTGTTACTGTGACTCAGGGTGCGAGGGAGGTGTGCTTAGGGTGCACAAGAAAAGGGTCACTTTTGTTTGTTGTGCATTTAGTTGCACCTGAAATATTGGTTGCATTTGAAAGACGTGAGGCCAGTGCAACTTGTTTGGCATTAACAAACAAGCCTGGGGTTTTGTCATTCCATTTCCAAGCCTTGCACCTAATGGTGTGTGCAGGACATCGCTGTAGCTCCTATTGCGGTTTCCAATCCGCTGCCACATGTAACTCTCAGCAACTTGTCTTCCTCTCATCCATTCCAACATGCAGGGCTTTGTAGTGCAATAACATTCTCTGGGCTACCAGGTTGCTTATACCAGCCCTGAGGCCACACAGCAGCCCAACTGGCCTGTACCACGTGCCCCCCACTCGGGCTGGCAGAAGGCAGAGCAGTTTGCCATTTCTGGGTGCATCTCTCGTGGCTGCCTGTGTATGAAGGCAGTTGAATAATTATGTATCTGACCTGACAGCCCAGACACACTGGGGGATTCATGCCCATGCTCTGATTTAAGAGGGAATTTTGTTATATTGTAATGATTCATATCCTAACCACTCTATAACTCTCTCAAACCCCCATGTGATGGGGCTAAATATCTTTTTCAGAGCAGCTGCTCAACAAACGCGCATAGTGGAAGCTCTTTAACCCCTGTCTCAGTCTAACGCGCTGCTGAATATAATGGCACTTTATAAATGATCTTCCCAAAAGTAATAATGCAATTGAGCCGCACTGTCTGTTCTGCCTCCCACCTCCATTGTACTTTCTGTAACCTTGCCATCATTCTTATCCTACCCCATTGCATTATGGTCTCTTGTACTTATTGCTAAAACTAATGACACAAAAATGGTATCCACCGCTGCTATCCTGCAGAGAACCCTACAATGCAAATGCCCTGAATGTAATATTGGAAGTGCACCGAGTGATTACAGATTAAACGCAAGAGGTGGATTGATGACTGACAGACAGGGGCATTATATCTGCAAACCTCTATCTGTTAACTAGTGTCTTATTTGGTCTGGTTAGTAACCTGCCTCTTCTACAACTAATGGTGGGTTTGTTACTCAGCCTGGCTACTGTACATTTTCTTCTACCTAAATCACACACAACCGTATGTATCACTCAGAATATACAGCTCCTCTGATCTCTGGTTTATGCCATACATTAAAGAACTAAACCCTTAATTAAAAAATCCCCTACCCTACATAGACCTCTCTCCTCCCCTCCAGCTTTGGTGTTTCCCTTGGTAAATGTCCCTAATTCTTTACTTACCACTTGGGGCAGATTCAGGGCATCGGAGTTCACGGGTGCCATCTTCTTCTCTCCAGTAATCTTCGGGTCTTCTTCCTGCGCTTCAGCAATTTCCGTGGCTTCCAGTGCATGCGCAGTTGTCACCAAGTGGAAGATTGCTCCAACTGTGCATGCACTGATATGTTGCTATCCTCCCAAAGATTACCTAAGAGAAGAACATGTGCCCGTGAACTCTGATGCCCTGAATCTGCAGCGAGGGGTAAGTAAAGAGTTAGGGGCATTTACCAGGCGTAACAGCTAGGCTGGGGGGGCAGGTAAGGGGTTAGTTCTCCTTTTAAGTAGCTCCTTCTGGTCCAAAGTTATCCTCTTCTGCCATTTGGCACAGTGTTATTCAAACTGTTGGGTTACTTGTAGGATGCCTTTGCAAATATGGTGACACTCAGATGGACTCCTTGCTCTCCTATGCAATCATTACAAATACTAAATGAAAGTATCTCTAACTCTTGCACTTAATTCTTCTGAACTATTCTACTTGCCTTTATTTTGAGATGATACTCTGGTAGGCCTGGAATGTGACCCTATATTGCCATATATGTTAGGAATAACTTAACAACTCTGCATCTTTGCCAACAGGAGAGCAAGAAGAATGTGCACTATATAGTAGGGATTCTCTGAGATGCAGAGTCTGCAATGAGTTGGTGTTGGGCAGGAGGGAGTGGGCAAAAACCTAAGGTTTTGTTGGAAGAGGGAGGGATGAATGTGTGTTTGTGGGGGCAAAGTGATTTATGTAGATGGGAGGGAAAGCAGAGGCTGATGTTTTTCATGGGAAGAATGACCAGAGCTGATCTAATAGTGTAGTAGGGTAGACAGAGGGTTTTCTCTGATTTGTGGGAGTGGGATATTGTAGGTGTTTGTGCCCTACACTGGTTTTGAACAAAATCAGAATTACTTGGTGGGGAAAAAGCAGAGGCTGATGGGTTGGATGAGTTAGATGACTGGAGTGCTGAAGATTCTGATGTGTTCGGTGGTGAGATATTCCACGGCTGATGTATTTCATGGTAGGAAATGCAAAGGCTGATGCATTTGATGTGGAGAAGTACACAAAGACTGAAGTATATGGTGGGGTCAGGAGATGCAGAAATGAGTGTAATCAGAGTAATAAAGATGATGTACTTAAGAAAGCTGAGGTTGATGAACTGTGCAAGAGTGGGCTGAAGCTGATCTATTTGGATTAAACACATCATATACTGCAGGGATCCCCAACCTTTTTAACCAGTGAGCAACACTCAGAAGTAAAAGGAGTTGGGGAGCAACACTTGCATAAAAAAATGTACTTGGAGTGCCAAATTAGTGCTGTGAATGGCCATTAGGTTGCCCCTATGTGGATTGTCAACCAAAATTTGCCTCCAAGTCTGGAATTCAATAATAAGCACCTGCTTTGAGGCCACTGGGAGCAACATCCAAGGGGTTGGAGAGCAACATGTTGCTCACGAGCTACTGGTTGGGGACCACTGATATACTACATTTGGGAGAGATTGACCAATGGATATCACAACAGATATCACAATAGAGAAGCAAAAATAACATAATCTATTTATGCCCATTACATTACTTTATTGCCTTCCATCATTTGGCACCCGTCTCTCACAAAACACCTCTCCTGATTAGTGAGGGACGAATTTCTCCCGTTTTGCCGCGAAATGCAAAACATTCGTGAAACGCTGATTTTGACACTGGTGTCCATTCACGGCCGTCAAAATAAACACAGCCATCAAAATTGACTCCAGCAACCGATTTATTGACTATGGCATCCAATTTATTTTGATGCTGGTGGAAATTTATGCCGTAAAAGTGGAAATTCGCCTATAATTTGCCCATCACGGCTCCTGATAGTACTTGTACCCTCTACAGGCCAGGACCCCCTCTTCCAAATCAAACCCTGTCTCTACTACTCCTCCCTATCTGCATCTTGCTTGTACTGGAATAGGCAGCATCCGACAGCTCCTGACAGTCACCCACTTCTCCTTTGCGCATCTTAATTATCACTAAATGACGTGTGAGAGATCTGACAGCAGACTCACTAATGCATCTCTAGTAATTACCTGGATTATATGTAAGGTGCCTAATGCATCCAAATATCGCACCTGCTGGACCCCCACCCCCTGCTCCCAAATTGTGCCTGGGGTATTGGCACTTACCCCTCGCCTTATCACTTATCAGAGCTGCTTTTCCTTTGGTCACTGGACCTTTTCTAATAACCATTCCTTCTGTCAACTGCTGGGAAATGAAATTTGCATCCACTTATTTTCCACTTTGTGTATTCACTTTCATGTGAGTTTAAAAAGGTATTACAATCGCTCAGAAGTGAATTAATTCTGTTCTTTTAACCTGTGCCTGCTGTCAGTGTGATGGATCATTGCAAGCATTTCTTTGACAAACTTCTGATTCCTGCAAGGCACAAGGAAATGTTAAATGCTCTGTAAACAGACCCACTGGAAAGAAGCGACCCCACGGGGACATGTACTAAGCAAAATGTTATTGTTTTCCCCTTAAACGCCACACAATGTTCTGCTGCACATGGCAAAGTCAGGTTTAGAATGCCACCTGCACAGCCCCAAGTTTTACATTATTATCAGCTTTAGTGGTTCATAATCTGTATACAGATTACATGCAAGGGAGGTTTACTTTCCCTTTATTTTAGATGCATATAAACACCCTCCTGCCCTTAGTCACAGGACTGCCAGTGGATCTACACTAATAAATAACCACTATGTATATACTGCTAGTATAGTATACTACTTTTATGGGGAGGCCCTGGCATATTTTTTTTTGCTTATAGGGGGGCCCTGATCACCAATTATTTGTTTTAACTTTCCATGGGGGCCCTGGTGCCACAGTTTTTTTAACTTATAAGGTGGCCCTGACCACCTATATCTTTTTCTAGTGTATGTGTCTTACCTTGGTTAGTGCTGATGTCTTTGTTGTGTTTTGATTGTGGAGTGGGCGGACCCCAACATGTTATATGGGGCCCTGTGATTTCTGATGTGTGTGTGTGTGTGTGCCTCACATATAGACTTTTAAGTTTGTAGTTTTGACCCTACAGTTGCATCTCCAAGCTCTGACCAGTGGTGCAGGTTGCCTATTCAGTTAAAGAAACACATATTTTGAGTCTTAAAACAGGTTAAATGAGTGTCAAATGCAGTAGGGGTGAACATATTTCACTTTTCCCAGTCTTGTCCTGTGAGTGGCACTACACAGTCAATATGCTAGTCTATGTATTTATTTGAACCCGCAGTTCCCTGTACTGGCTACAACTTACTGAAGCTTTTCTGCCTGTATTTACTGCTGGACAAATTCAATCACCATAAGGCAAGTTGAGAGACTTGTTTATAGGCAGTTTTTCAGAAGGAGCAGCAACAGCCTCCTGCAGGACACTTTACATGCACTCATATGAAGTGTGTGTACCTTTAAGAGCTGGACTTGGCTGTGAATTCTGGAGGACAATGTAATGTATCCTTCTCAACACTGAATATTGTTAACCTACAACCTAAAGTACTCTGCACAGTGCGATTGTATGGTGCTTAAGGAAGACAGGCTTAATGAAATTCACTTTTACTACTCACTGGTCTTTGCTTTTTATGGAGTCACAAGGGAATGTCTTCCCTCTCCGAGACAAATTGGACATGGTTCAGAAGGGTTTTTCACCTGGTTCTGGATCAAGTGGTCAGGCAGGTTTCAAAAAGGTTGAAAGTGATGCATTTGTTTTTGTTACTATACTCTATATATATATATATATATATATATATATATATATATATATATATATATATATTGAATAAAAAAAAGTCCAGGTCAGTAACCGGTCAGGACTGAGAATGAAAATAGGCCCTGGCATGACTGTCTTATTTATACTTACCAATCCCTCACCCCAGGCTGTGACCATGCCCTTTTTGTGAAACCTTTCAACCAAAAGAAAACCAACAACACCATATTCGTTGGATAATGATGGCCGCAGCTTCTTTATTAAAATGTTCCTCCTTCTCCCGGAACCTTCATAGTTACTTCTTTTAGTTCAAATGACCCCCATAACTGGACCTTCCCTAACCCAAGACCCCATTTTTAAAGCTCCAACCACTGCTTACCCCCTGTTACCTTTTCCCCTGAAAAGAAAATTGGGGAGGGTAGGGTGGGACCGCTTCTGCCTGGGTAGCTCTTTGCCGGTAATAACTAAAAGTGGCTCTTTCTCCCGCACTTTTCCCCTTTTAAACCCCTAACCCCCACCTGTGATGCTCTGCTGTTTCCTCTTCCTAACCTATTTTCCCTTCTCCCCCATGCCTTACTGTCTTGTCTTCTTCCGCCCACACGGCATCATCATCTCTTTTCAGATACACAGAGGCCCGATCAGGCCACATAGAGGACCAAACAGCCCCCACCAGCCCACTAAATACTGACTTTCTATGGCACCTTATAGCAGCCCCTTCTGGCATTTGCCAGAACCCACAGATTGCCAGTCCGGGCCTGGTCAGTAATATTAATACACATACTTGCACTTCACCTTCTTGCTTGACTTCTCTGCAGTCATTCCTATTGCCAGCCTCTAGCTGGCGCCATCTCATATGAGCAGATGCTGCTATTTGCCTGAGCTGCTGTATGCCCCCAAGTGGTTAATGCTGCTCACTCACTGTCTCTCGGCTTGTCACACTATTCATGTCTTATTTTTATCCTGTGTTCCGTTTCTTCTGTCATTTTAATGACTTCCTTTATTTGCAGAATTGTAAAGCTCTTTGTCTTTCATTAGGAGGAAAACGCTATATTAGTGAAATCAATTTGCCTTTGACAGACGCTTTGTTGTGCGGAATGCGTCAGTCTTGGAAAGGCCCCATATTCCAGACTTTTCTTTGCTGTAAACTATTTTTTTGGGTGGGGGGGGGGCAAGTAAAGCTTGTTGCATTGGAGAAAAATGTTTTATTATTGGAAACTGCTTCTTGCTCTCTTGTCCGGTCAAGTTCAGAATGTGTACTGTTTTTTTCCCATCTTGTAGTTTCCTAATTAATTAAGAGGAAATATGGCTAAAGGAATGTATATCCTCCATACATTTTTTACAGTGAATTCTCATGGCAAATACATTCACTCTGCAGATCATTCTGTGCTGTCCAAAGTTTATAAATGAGCCCGTGTTTAGATTTAGATTAAAGGGATACTGTCATGGGAAAAAAACATTTTTTCAAAATGCATCAGTTAACAGTGCTTTTCCAGAAGAATTCTGCATTGAAATCCATTTCTCAAAAGAGCAAACAGTTTTTATATTTCATTTTGAAATCTGACACGGGGCTAGACATATTGTCAATTTCCCATCTGCCCCAAGTCACATGACTTGTGCTCTAATAAACTTCAATCACTCTTTACTGCTGTACTGCAAGTTGGAGTCATATCACCCCCTCCCTTTCCCCCACACAGCAGCCTAACAACAGAACGACGGGAAGGTAACCAGATAACAGCTCCCTAACACAAGATAACAGCTGCCTGGTAGATCTAAGAACAGCCCTCAATAGTAAAAACCTGTGTCTCATTGCGTACTATTCAGTTACATTGAGAAGGAAAAACAACAGCCTGCCAGAAAGCAGTTCCCTCCTAAAGTGCTGGCACAGGTAACATGACCGGGGCAGCTGGGAAATTGACCAAATGTCTAGCCCCATGTCAGATTTCAAAACTGAATATAAAAAAAAATCTGTTTGCTCTTTTGAGAAATGGATTTCAGTGCAGAAGTCTACTGGAGCAGCACTATTAACTGATGTGTTTTGAAAAAAACATGTTTTCCCATGACAGGATCCCTTTAAACCATTCCTGTCCCTTTACAGCCCACATGCTCCTCTTAAACCACATCAAAAACTCTCCCAAAAACAACCCAGTTCTCCTTTACTGGTCTCCAAATGCAGACCTGCACAGTGGGATTGGTGAGTACCATGTTTGGCCTAAAGTTTATACAGTTGTGCTCATAAGTTTACACACCCTGGCAGAATTTATGATTTCTTAACCATTTTTCAGAGAATATGAATGATAACACCAACACTCTTCTTTCACTCATGGTTAGTGGTTGACTGAAGCCATTTATTGTCAAACAACTGTGTTTACTCTTTTTAAATCATAATCACTACACAAACTTCCCAAATGACCCTGATCAAAAGTTTACATACCCGGGTAATTTTACCTGATAACATGCACACAACTTGACACAAAAGGGTTAGAATGGCTATTAAAGGTAACCATCTTCACCTGTGATCTGTTTGCCTGTAATTAGTGGGTGTGTATAAAAGGTCAATGACTTTCTGGACTCCTGACAGACCCTTGCATCTTTCATCCAGTGCTGCACTGATGTTTTTTAGATTCTAAGTCATGGGGAAAGCAAAAGAATTGTCAAAGGATCTATGGGAAAAGGTAACTTAACTGTATAAAAAAGGAAAGGGATATAAGAAAATATCAAAGGAATTGAGAATGCCAATCAGCAGTGTAAAAACTCTAAGAAGTGGAAAATTAGGGGTTCTGTTGAAACCACAGTCAGGAAGACCAATACAAATTTCAGCCACAACTGCTAGAAAAATTGTTTGGGATGCAAGGAAAAACCCACAAATAACTTCAGGTGAAATACAAAAAATACTGGAAGAAAATATCAGCCCAGAAGCTGCACATGGGACGTACTTGGACATTCCAACATGACAATGATCCAAAACACAAGGCCAATAAAGTGAAGGTTCTGGAGTGGCCATCTCCGTCTCCTGATCTCAATATCATTGAGTCACTCTGGGGAGACATCAAACGTGCAGTTCATACAAGACAGACCAAGAATTAACTGGAACTAGAGGCTTTCTGCCAGGGAGAATGTGCAGCTTCACCATCTGAGAAAATAAAGAGCCTCATCCACAACTACCACAAAAGACTTCAAGCTGTCATTGATGGTAAAGGGGGCAATGCACGTTATTAAGAACTTGGATTTGTAAACTTTTGATCAGGGCCATTTGGGTAGTTTGTGTAGTGATTATGATTTAAAAAGAGAAAACACAGTTGTTTGACAATAAATGGCATCAGCCAGCCACTAACCATGAGTGCAGGGCAGGCTGTACCAAGTGCGGGGCCCAATTGGAACCATTTTGGTGGGGCCCCTAGAAGGAACTTTGCTGTCTGTTGCAGGGTCACAGAGTTGGATGGGCAAATAGTGGCTGCTTTCCTCTCTGTCCAAGTGACGGCTGCCAGTTGGGGATGGGGGTAGGCTGGGCAACTGGGGAATTAAGGGAATAGGAATCAGAGCTCGCACTGGATTGGGGCCCCCATAAGTGCGGGGCCCAATTGGGCCAAATTGGTCCAATGTGCTTAAAACCGGCCCTGCATGAGTGAAAGAACATTTTTTGTGTTATCATTCATATTCTCTGAATAATGGTTAAGCAATCATACATTCTGCCAGGGTATGTAAACTTATGAGAATAACTGTATGTTCTCTAAGTCAGTGACAGAAGAGACAGAACCAAACATGGCTGCCTCCAATCCTGCTGCACAGCTCTGCCTTTAAGGTTATGGCACACAGGGTGCTTTAACATCCGCAGGGAAATAGTTCTTCCTGCTGCGGAGAAAGTCCCTGAAAATACTCTAAATTGACAAGAAGGGCACATCCTGGGGTAAATAGAAATAGATGTAGCTCTGCACTCACCCAGCCAAAGAGTAAATCAAAGTTAGCCCGGTGCTCAGCATAGAGGATCCGGCATCCCTCCAAAGCTTGAAGTTCCTTCCAAAAAACACTGGCACTCAAGGCAATTCCAAGCAGGGTTACCCCTTGCTACTTTATTGTGTGCGAACGAGCAGCCTGTATAGGGTCATTTTTTGGAGTGCTAATGTTTTGGCTAGGGATGGGGCAGGTGGGGCTGTACATAAAAGGATTACAAACAATACATAGGGCTAGTTCCCTATTAAAGATAATTAAAAAAAACTGCTTCTCATTGACCCTTCCCAGAATGCTACCCGCTCTTTTTTTTTTTTTTTATTCAAACAAGTACAAACAAATCCACAAGCGGTACTGTATTACACACAGTGTTTAGGAGGGGCTTGTTCAGGGGCACACATTATTTATAACTGATGCAGAAGGGGTAAGGTAGCTGCTAAAATAACCTGCACTGGAGTTAGAAGATGCTTCACGTTGTATCTGGTGGGGGAGGCTAATGGAAATTCTTATGAAGGTGAGGGGTGTAGGAAGGAACAGAAATGATGTGATGGGGGAGGCCAGACACCGTAACTGAAATAATGACTCTTTAAATCACATCAGAGCAATACCTAAGATGTCCTAAATAAAACATAACCCCCCAAACCAACATGCTGTCTATTCTTAAATGAAATGTGAAAATCACCCCTTTGAACAAATGCCTTAGCCCTGCAGTGCCAATTAACCCATGCGCCAGTGCCTATAACCTCTGAGGCAGCACAGCCGCAATTGTTGCGACACTAATGAATGTGGAATGTGCACCTGCACCCATTAACCCAATACAGCAGGGACCTAACCACCGAATACCTTCCTGTGGTTTCTACCAAATATCTTTCACTACCCTGACGTATAGCAATGAGTCCTGCCTGTGTAACACATATTCTAACTTGCACTGTTCTCAAAGGAGTCTGCCTAGCTGAGAGTCATGAGAGTCTGTGTGGGTGTTGTCGGAGTCTGGCCAGGTATCTGGAGAGTCCTCCCGGATATCATGGAATCTGTCTACTTAGCAGAAGAGCTTGTGTGTGTGTGTTTCAGAGATGAGCTTTTTGGGTTGACACTAGGGATGGCGTGAACCGCCGAAAAAAAAT
>CM044447.1:23785156-23796632 GCA_024363595.1 Xenopus borealis | reverse complement strand
AGGAGTCTTTCTGATGACAGGTTTTTTTTCTTGCAGCCCATTGCTGTTGTGTGTAGCTTCTGCACACCACTGTTACCCAAAAACATGTGTGTTTTCAGGGGGCAGCTGTAGGCCAAGGGCTAATATTGGCACATTCTTATACTGCAATGATTCTCCAGTGGTTTGCTTGGCACTTCTTATTAAAGCACCCCCCAGCTCCAGAAACACACAATGTTCTGTACACTGACACCACTCTTTATGCCCTTGAATTTGATGCTGTACATACGCAGCACACAGTATACAGTATTATATAGACGAAAGCACTGACATGACTCCCTCTAACCATGCCCTTGCTAATAGTGCAAATAGCTCTGCTGTATATGTAGGTGCTTTCTGACACAATAATCACAGTGCGGGTGCTGATATAGAATACCCTACAGGGTTAGTCCCTCATTATACAAGGAGGAGGCTCAAAGTGATCGAAAGAGCAAAACACGCTCTGCGGGGGTCCTTTCGCTGGAGTTAGAGACACGGCTGGAAGCAAAATATAATCCCTCCTTTAAAGATCTCCTGTTGGGAGGCTTAATAGCAACTAGCAATGGTGTCAGCACTTTGTGCTTGCCATTACATCCAGCACTGACCGGGTAAATAAGAGGATGTGGATTTTCTCATTAAATAATATTCTTTTACACGGCCTGCATCTCTGTGCTTAATGTGGGTGTTAATGCTGGGGAATTTGCTGGATGGTACATGTAACTCTTGGATCATTCTTTCAGGGATGTCTAACCTGCTGACCCCCCTGCAGTATGTATTGATGTATCTCAACGGGATGCCTAGCAAATACTATAGAGCCGCAGGTTGCAGATTTCTCTGGTGGACTAGAATTCCCAGCATCCTTCACTTTTTTTTTGATTTAGCAGTGCACTCCTGAAAACAATTTGCACTGTATTTTTCTTTCTTTTGGCACATAAAAAATAAAAGAGCTAAGATTGTCATAGCCGACATATTGTATAAATGCTTTTGTTACAGTTCGGAGATGTATTATATAACAGTTGCTCTGATGAAGGAATCACCTCTCTTTCTACTTCTTACTCAGTGAACAGTAGGGTGCATACACGGGGACACTCCTCTGCTGTCATGGCATCTGGTTATCTCCCAGTATGTGACTAATTGCTCTTTATGACCCAGTGGAACGTGAGTGTCACCAATGAGGTGCTGGACCCACATTGAAAGAGTCATTCGTTTGGCAAGGTCATTAAACAAGTGCATTTTCCCCATATGCTCACTTTAAAGTGGATGATATGGGGCTGATCCAATTGCTTGGACCTTGATGATCGGATCACAATGACAGTATTGTAGTCCATGGGAGTGCTGCATTAACAATGAGGTACTCGCCCCTACAGGATTTTTAAAACTGTCCTATCAATATCTGGCACCGTGTGTAGAGAAGCTGCTGAATCAGCAGCTACAATTGTTCATACACCAATAAGCGGATCTTTCACGGATATGCCTACCCAAAATTGGGCTGATACAATCGGTTAGCGGATGGACCAATGATTAGATCATAATGCAGGGCTAGACTACATCAATGTGATATGGTCCGATGGGAAAATCCAACCTGCCTGATGGCTATCTGCCCTACTTCCGGCCAGATATTGGTTGGGCAGGTGCGTCGGCTGATTTTATTGGCCCATGTATGGCCACCTTTACTCTGAACCTTACCTGGTCTCCCTAGTAAGGTCAGCCACACAACTTAATTTAGTGGATATGGGTTTATGGAACTGTGATCAGTTGCTAGTGATTTATTTACGAGCAGCCGTTTGCAATAAAACTAGTGTCTGCAGGAATTATGCAGAAGTCATATCTTGGTAATTCATCCACTGCCCCAAATGCTTTGTATCTATATTTTTGTTTGAATGGGAATATTTGCACATCTCGTGTAATGTTCACTTCCCCACCCCCCAAGTAAGAATTACCTTTTGAGGCCAGACGGATACAGCCAATCTTTGTCTCCTGTAAAGAGAGAGAGAGAGTCAGTGGCAAATAGCTGGTATTACCCACTTGCTCTTGAGAGCTTGTGGGTGAGAAAATGTCACTGTATAGTGTCTAGGTATGTGCAGCTTTAGGGTTAGACCACATGGGAAGATTTCAGGGAGATTAGTCGCCAGTCAACTAATCTCCCTGAAATCTTCCCATGAGGCCTAGCCCTTAGGTGTGTATGTGCCTATATGTGTATATATGAGGGATGCACATATCCACTATTTTGGACTCAGTCGAACCCTCAAATCCTTTGCAAAAGATTCGACCAAATACTCTTAATCTTAATTTGCATATTGAAATTAGGGGTAGGAAGGGGAAAACATTTTTACTTCCATGTTTTGTGACAAAAAGTCACATGCTTTCCCTCCCCACCCCTAATTTGCTAATTAGAATTTGGATCGTCTGGGATTCGGCCAAATCCTGCTGAAAAAGGCCAAATCCCGAACCGAATCATGGATTCCGTGCATCCCTAGTATATGTATCCACTTACTGCATGTATATCTGTGTACCTGTATATATTTATTTGTTATTATGTATGACAGTGCACTTTAATATGTGTGAACCAGACTGTTGCTAGTGCTATAGTATGTGTGTTTGTCATCCTGCCCTGTTTTGTAGTCAGAATATACATTACAAATTGTCTGCTGTTTTACAATCTCAGCTGATCCATTTCAATAATTTCTGTTTGGTTTTGCATACCAGCAATAACCACTGCTTTACACACAACTCATTATACAGTCTGGCTAGATTTCCTTGGCCTTCTGTAGTCATTTACAGATGTTAAGTGTATTAAGGGAATTTCTTGCACTAACTACAATGTATATGGATCTAGTAAATGACAATAGGCTGATTTACCCCATTGGCAGTACTCAGGGCCTGGAAGTATATGCTGTAACTTTTCACAGGTGACAGAGGTGGGTTCCAGTATCCATTGTAGGTCCTGTTGTCTCCAACAGTGAATGGCTGAGTGACTGCAAGTTGCAATGGTTTTAATTCTGCTGCAAAGTAATGAGAAGACTCCAGGTTTGAGGCATTTCGGTAGCCTACTGGCACTGGGAAACATCCACCACCATCTGCTGCCCTGCCTGACCTTTGCGCCCTTTCCTCCTTCACCACCAGCTGGTATGCACTGTTTCAAGAAGAAGGAAAATATTATGATGCCAAAAGAACTTATATAGTTGAAAGATAAGACCATGGAAAAGAGGGAACTTGTAAACTGATCCTTGCACATAAGGCTGTAAGACTAAGGCTTTAGATTGAAGATTCAAACTGGTTTGCAAAACCTGCTATTTAGGACTATAGCACACAAACTGCCAGAGCAGTAGATATTATGTTTCCAGTGTGTGGCAATACATAGCATGGCAAGATCCAAGAGGTCAAAGCTTTAATGGGACAAGGAAAATAAGATGGTATTCTTCGTTAAATTGCAGCATTCGGGCACCAAGATTTTTTCTATGCAGTAGCAGCACTACAGCGCATTGCCTCAGCCTTATCAGGATAACAAACCCTAGCAACAAAGCTTCCCATTCTAAATTAGACTTGACTCTAGGGGGCTTCCTTTATATGAACTGGGCAAATTTCCACCTGGGCATTGACCCATAGCAAGCAATCAGCGATTTTTCCAGAAAGTTGCAGGAAGAACAATGAAAGCAAACTTCCAATTTGTTGGCTTTGGTTACTGGCCCGGAGCAATTTTGCCCAGTATTTATAAATGAGCCGCCGGAGTTTTAGTGGTTACACCATGTGCAGGTTGATTCTCATTAGCTCCTAAAAGTATGTAAATGGATTAAAGGGGAGTGTACTAGGGAGTTGCGTAATAAATACTGATGAAGCGTTACATGATAGGTCTAGACTGTTATTACCTCACAGGTGCACCTCGAGACTGTGCTGGCTTCAGCCAAACCGTAATTGTGGTTTCAGTTTCATTGAGGGGGCCTTCAGCTTCAGAGTCCATGAGAGATGGGGCTGTTCGAGAGAAACAAAAGGAGTTCTCAGCTTACAGAGAAGACTGCTGGGTTAGAGACTGGCCATACTGTATGCATGTGAAGGATAATTCATTCTGCTACAAAATAATTGCTTTATATTTCTAAGAAAGAAAAATCTATAGAAAAATATTGACTGGTATGTTTTTTTATAAAGACAGATCAATAAGTTTCAACCAGAAATACAAAAAGCTTCACTTTTCTTTAAATCACCCACTCTTTCAAAACGGAAGGCACTTGAGGGGATAAATAATGTCTGAGAGGCAGGGGGAAGTTGGAAAATCATATATATCAATGGAAATTAAAGGTGACATTTAACAATGTTGGGGCTCAGTCACACAAAAAACTACACTTAGTATAGGAAACTCTGAATGGAAAGTTATAGTTCTGATGTATCACATTGTAGACACACAAAATAATTAGCTGTAAACCTGCTATCTTGGTGGCAATACGGGCAGTGACTGGTGGCCCAAAGCCTTTGCTGGTACTGGCTCTGATGGTGAAGGAATAGGTTGATCCTGGATACAACCCAACAAAAAGGTGGTGAGTTTCATTGCGCAGCTTCACTATCCGGCCCTTTTGGTTGGACAGATCAGCAGTTGGATCCAGAGAGCCCACGGCTTTATAGGAAACCTGAGGGGGAGAGAGGTGTAGAGGTAGGTTGTCACTTGGCGAGGAAGACTGGAATTGCTGTATGCTCGTGAATTAAACGTATATGGTGTGTTTATATATAGTACAATAATTGGTGGAACCAGTGTTAATGGATGCTAGACCTGCCCCCATGAGGACTATTTACTGTGTTTGCAGTATTTGTCTGTTCATGGTACAAAGATGGTTGGTGGAACCCATGATGTCTAGCAAGTCTTGTGCAATGTCTAACAATGAATGGCAGTTCCCACTCGCCTGGTACCTCATACATGGAGATGACCCCATTAGTCTCATTGGGAGCTTTCCACTGCAAGTATATCTTCTCCTCGAAAGGACCCCCTTGTATTGACTCCAGTGGGATGGGTCCAGGTACTGACAGAAAGGAGAAAGCAACAGATTTTAGAAAAATTGTTTTTCATTATACCTATATATCTATTTTTTGTTGGCTACTGCTATTCATATTTGGCTTGTATCGTCATCGTTGTAGTCCTGTAATAAAACAATGTTCCCAAGCCTTTGAAATGAATGTAAACCACAAAAATATAATTTTATATCTGAAGAATTCATCACCTTCTAGTAAATTTGGGTTAACCATTGGCAGATAATTGTTCGTATTACAACTAAAAACACAGGTCCAAACTCACCATCTTCTTCCGTGTGCACCACAATTTCTCCACTTTCCTTCCGCCCCTCAGGGTTGCAGAGAGCAAGGCGCAAGTAGACAGCAGTGTGAGGCCTCAACCCACGCAGGGTGTAATGGCTGGAGGTCAACACCAACTCCTCTGCTTCTACTCGCTCTTCCCCAAGCTGGAAACTGTAGTGAAGGGTCAGGTTGTAACTATGGCATCGAGTGACCGAGTAGCCAAAAGGTTCCCATTGAAGTGTTAGCTGCCTGGCCCGGATGTCCACCAGCTCTACGTTTTGTGGCCCATGCACTGGGTCTGTGGGAGAAACAAACTGTGCATTACTACAAATGCTTTGTGCATAATAATGTGCATTATACTTAGATGTAGAATTTGGCTGCTAATTATCACTACCATCTTGCCCCTTGTATGGGGCCCTTAAATCTTTGTTTGAGTGGCAGCACAGCTGACTGTCCAGAAATGGAAACTTAGGGCCAGGCTGCTTTGATAGTAACTGCCATTGGGATATTGACAACCTACTGAATTGGAAATTGCCGCATGTGTGATCACCTTTAAACATATACAGACTTCTCTGTGCATAATATTTTCTCACATGCATTTATTCATAATCTCTCTTTGTTTTCCATTTGCTGCAGTTGATATTCTATTTAAACTGGTGCAGACCTTTCTCCTCATCCTTACATTCTCTTTTCAGGCCATCTCTTGTGTCTTTTGAATGAAATTCCCTTTTCTCTGTGCATTCAGTAATTTGCTCTCTCTCTCTCCTCTTGTAATTGTCTCCCAGCATTCCCTTTCTCCTTCGGCTTTTCCCCTGTAATCCTCTCTGCTATATTCTTATCTTCTGCCTTCACCTGAATTCCTCTCTGCCTGTCTTTCTGTCCTTATCGCTGTCCCCTACACCCTCTCGCTCCCCCCGCCTTTTCCATCTCTTTCCCATTTTCAGTGTGTGGCCCCCTGCCCACGACCTATCACTTCTTTTCTCATTCTGTCGTTCCACTCTCTTTTCACCTTTCCTTTCCTTCCATACTCAGGTGTCCATGTTGCTGCTGAATGGCAGACTTGAAGGATGTTATGATATAGTGGGGGCTGCTAGTTTTTCCGGCCCCCTCTCCAAACAACTAATGTCAGACATCTGATGTCACTCACATGAGCTTACTTCTCACTACCCTGCCAAAACCTGCCACTTGAGCTGTCACTTACGCTCCAGGTCACACCGCCTGTCCTTATCACTGAGCTGTGAGTTGCAGATCACTCTCTGCCCCAGAGGGGGCTGCTAATAGCCCTTTTAACCCTACACCAGTGAAGCATAGAGAAACCAGCTGGAGCAATGCCACAGTTAAAAAAACATGCAAAGAATTGCCAATGATTTATTCCAAAGTTCACTTCAATGGTTCCAGTTCCAAATAAACAGACTACTATTAATGACATTTTTATATATGCTTGAAAGCCATGTAAAATGTTTACTTGAGTAGAACTGTTTTCATTGGTGTTTGCATAGCAGGGACAGAACTAGGGACACGTGCCTTGGACACAGTGGGTGCGATCGGTGGGGGCAGTCCTGTCCTGCTTTATGGCCAGGGTTGCCACCTGGCTGGTATTTTACTGGCCTGGCTGTTAAAAAATGATGGTTTAGCTCAATGTTATTAATAGGGAAAAATAAAAATATATAGGAAGGCCGCTAATTTTTTTCTAGAAAAGGTGGCAACCCTATTTATGGCTGAGATTCTAGCGATATTTATAACAGAGAATTCTGTCCCAGTGGCTTCACAGGTCCTATCTGATATCCATTGTAAGCAGCAGTCCTGTCCTGCTTTATGACTGAGATTCTATCTATATTAATAAGAGAGCATTCTGTCTCAGTGGCTGCACAGGTCCTATGAAATACATATTGCTCAAGTTCATGTAGAATAAGTAATGTACAGTTCCCCATAGGACACATATTCCCCATAGAATGCACAATGTTGGTGTGTAAGGGAAAGGAAGCCAGAGTAAGGGTAAGGGCACATGGCGAGATCTGCCTTCCTGCGTGCTTGAATGAAAAGTTGCTAGTGGTATGGCACTCGCTGCGCTTCGTTTTCCAAAGTCGCCTGAAGTTGCCTCATGCGGAAACTTAGGGCAACTTTGGAGAACGAATCGAAACTAAATTTACCCTTTCAAGGAGAAGACAGGTTGTTATATGCCGAATTTTCAATATCAAGGATTTAATAGTTAAAGGGCATGTCGTTTTACAAGGTTTGCCCCATAACCTACCCATAGCAGCTACAACTGTACTCGTGGAGTAGGTAGAGCCTTCTGCTTATATTCCTTTCTTCTACTGGTTTATGATAATGGGAGGGTGTGTCACACTGATGATGATAATTAAGAGTTCTTCAAACAGGTTTATGTTTGGTGTCTGACAAATGCTGCATGCAGGGGCGTAACTATAGAGGAAGTAGACCCTGCGGCTGCAGGGGGGCCCAGGAAGCATAGGGGGCCCCATGAGGCCCAAATAGTGAGCAATTTCAGCATTTATAGGCAAAACAGGACAATCTATGGATATGTTTGGGGCCCTAAAATGAATTTGCTGTGGAGCCCAGTAACATCTAGTTACACCACTGGCTGCATGTGAACTGTATTCAATCAATAGGAGAGTCCGTAAGGTTCCTCTGATGGAACAAGCTTTCCACTCCATCTGCATGATTTGGGGGTTAATATGTATAAGCACATTTTATTTTACAAGGCTTCTTTGTTTAAGGGCTTCCCTATGTGTTCTCTGCAGAACCAGTTCAATCTTACCCCCCAGTGGTTGGCGCTTCCAGCCCTATAGTTCTGGCATTCCCAGCGTGCAATGTCTTGATTCATATCTAGGTGTTGGTAATATACCCATGACTGTTTCTGATTTGTTTGAGTTTATCATGCTGTTTCCAACTGCCTGTTTAGATGTCTGATAGCTGCATTGCTGTAGCCACACATAGTCTGGGTGCATGAGAGCTATTGCCTCTGGGGGCAGACTGTCAGTGGGTCCTAATGGTAAAGGAAACACAAAATGCCATCTCGCTTACTGTGTTTGTCACTGTCAAAACAGCCTGGACTGCCATTGTGCTTTGAGGGCAAAGGGCAAGTGGAAGATTGCATATAGAAATATATGCAGCGATAAAATAATACAATTTGCTTTCTTTTGCATGACTAGGAAAAAGTTGATCAAATAAATCCAATTTATCTAGAAAGAACGGGCAATCGTGCATGTGACTGGCTTAAAAGAACAGAATGCATTTATCTTCCCCTAAATTAACAGTAAAGCATAATGTTATTTTGTATGTGTCTGCATTGAGTTCCCCTTAGTTTTTATTTGTGCTACCTACCCCTAGGCTACTTTTTTTGCACTAAAAAGACCTGCCTTGCACCTCCCAGACACTACTACCCTGCATTCCTTCTTGGAACCAGAATTTGCATACGCAGGTTTGCTTTTTTTCCAAAAATAGGATGCTGAACGCCTTTAAATTTCTTCTTCGAGAGGCTATTTGCCACCTACCCCAGGTGAGCCTGTAACCTCGCTTTATGGCAGGAAAATCCCAGAAAGCAGAACAACAACAGCATCATCTAGTTAGAAAGCTTTAGTTGATTGGCCAAAGACCATATGGTTCCCAAATCTATGTGTACAACTAAATCTGCAGGGAAGTAATGTATTATAGCAAGGAGCTGAACCATTATACTTGAACCAAATAGACAAGAGAAGGCTGGAACGCTAAGCAGATAATAAATAGGATAGATTATTATTCCATTTGTTTACAATACATATTTGTTCTAACATTTTAATGGCCATTGAAAAGAAGAAAAACTTCCCCATCTTGCTGTAGTACTTCGTATCAAGGACAAAGCTATTTCTATGCTATAATCAATTTTCATTGTTTTGTCAGAAAGCTTTTTCTGGGGCTGATTTTCAGCTCATTATAGTAACTAATTGAGACAATCCTGATGTATTTTGGTCTGTTCAATGATTATGGGGGGGGGTTAGAGATAAGTTTTCAGTTTGATCTTTAAAGTAAGCTGCATGGGGAAAAGGCATTGTCAAAACACTAAACTAACCTGCCTGACCTCAACTGGCCTGTTGGTATAATGGCACATGGGGAATACAGTATACCAATGAAAAAAACTGGTATACGCCCTTTCACTGTATGTGTGTGCATTGATGGGTCCACTGCACCCTCAGCATCTCGAGGGAAAAAACAACCAGAATCTCCACCTAGAAATACGCTAGAGATCTTAGCCAAAAGGGCAAGCAAATGAAATTTGAGGCCAAGACTCAAGTGCGTGTGTGTAGGGCTACCACTGTATGGGGAGGTGCTGGTTGGTGATGTTGTTGGGGTGGAGAATGTGGGGCAAGAAATAGACAAATTGGGGAGAAGGGAAGCATTTGGAAAGGGGATTGAGGGTTTAAAAAGCAGGGTTTAGCAGCAAATGGGCAATTAGAAATTTACCACCACTACATTGCCAGTAAATTTTTAATATCCACTCTGGTGCTATCTTACACTTTATCAGCTGGCTCGGGGTGTCAACCCTTACCTGTAAAACATTAGCCTTTAAGTATATGTTACAATTCAACATGAGGTCAATGAATACGGCTTCTGCTGAACGTTCTTCTTGCCTGTTGTTTTAATTATGAAATCGCTTAGGTTTTTGTTATTTTTGGCAGTAGAAGATACTTCCTGGTTCTAATGCTGGCCATAGACGCAACGATCTTGGGTGACGTACGACGATCGTTCCGATGACGATCGTTTGTAAAAATGAACCGACCTACAACTAACCTAAAGATTTTCATTGTTGGATTTAAGTTGATATTTCTTGTGCAATCTCTTCAAATGTGTGTTGCCTCCTAGTTGCTCATGCAGAGCCTGCAGCATTTGGTTCCACAGGCCACATTCTTTGCTGGACACCGTGCCCAGCATTTTTTTCTAATATTTTTCTAATATTTTTCCAATATTATATCCCAATTATGTGAGACACAGCACCTGCCATTTTTTTTTCTAATATAATATTATGCTTGAAATATGTGATATATTCATGAAACAAAACACATGTAACGTGAGCATGAGAAATAAACATTTTTATTGTTCAAATTTGTTTTGAGTTTCAAGTATATTTCAGCATTTCATACAGAGTTAAGTTATGTAGTAACATATTTGGGGGAAAAGGGGTTTGATCTAATTTTTACACGAACGTTCCTATACGTTCAACCTACGACTGTCCCTACGTACGTCCGTCAGTGGCCATGGATATTGTCATGTGCTTCCGTCAGAGGTTTCATGGATATCGTCGGATCGTCAATACACGCAGAGATACGATCGGCAAGCGACAGAAATTTTCTAACCTGTCGACCAAACAACCGGTCGGCATAGTAACACAAATGTCGGAGCACTCCACATAAAGTCTGAAAGTCGTACGAATCCTTGATTCGTACGATCTGATCCTTGCGTCTATGGCCAGCTTAAGGAGCAGAGGAGTATCTGCTAAAAGTAATTACCAGTCAGTTTAGAAGCCCTCTAATAATGAGCTGCAGTTTAGGGAAGAGATGCGTTTAGAAGATTAGGAGCTGCCTTGTTTATAATCAGAGAGGGATAGGACATTTAAGTGAAAATAAACGCAGATTTCGAATGAGTGTGTTATAATGGCAAAAAAAACCAGGAAAATATGGATATTATTCATTAAAATTTTAAATTAATATAAACAATGCTTTCTAACACAAGTTTTATTTATTGTGTTCATTTTTTACCAATAGTGTATAGGGGTGTTTAAGTGTATATGGCCCCTTTAACAATAAAAATGTCAGGCCTGGAATCCTCCCAGCAAGCTACAAGGTGAGGGGAGAAACAGACTTTTATAAATGAGTCCTACTGTTGTGTTTAGTGTTGTTATGATAGATTTATAGTCTGGCTGTATAGTCTGCTGGGCAAAGCACTGATAGGCCATTTAATATACAACTCATTTATTGCTACAGTCTTCAGTCTGCATAAACAAACTGAGGCTAAATGGCATTTATGGCTGCACTCACCTACAAGGCTAATGGCACATGTAATGTAGACTAATGAAAATAAATATTGTTACAGCAGCAAGAGACCATAGGTATTCCCATGTAACATATTTAGTGGTTCTATTTTGCATTATACTGTGTTTAAGCTCAGGTAAAATAAAATGTTTAACATAGTA
>CM044447.1:23764431-23783330 GCA_024363595.1 Xenopus borealis | reverse complement strand
GGGCTGCTTTTTCCTCCCAGTCTGGCCCTGTTCATGATGTCCCATTTCACACAGTGGGCCACATACAATGTCATTTTTAAGTCTTCATTTTGGACTGTTACAGGACATGTGACTTCTTATAGCAGAATGCCATATCTATCACGTATGTAAATCAGAAGAGGGAAGGGGAAAGAGAGATACGCACTGATACAGCATAACAGCTTGTTTGGACCTTCATTCTAAATCACCCCCTGCTGCCACCATTCTTGTCGCTTCTGTATAACTTTTAGGCATGGACCAATAATCATGTCTCTGCTACCCACCCACTGATTACTTTGTCAGCACTCAGTATGGGGTAAGCTCAGATTAGGATCTTCCAGTTAATTTTGCCAGAGGGCCCTGCAGATGCCATTTATACCACTTTTATGTTTGCCGCACTGTACAGTTTCTCCTCCGCCGGTGATCCTTTCTGAACATGTCTTGTAAGCGAAGGGACAGGATTGAATGAGTTTCAGACAGAAACACTCATGCTTGCGCAATGCATATGGTATGGAGCAGCCTTTTTCTCTGTTTCAATTGGTTTTCATTTTTTATTACTTTTGAGTTATTTAGCAGCTCTCAAGTTTGCCGTTTCAGCAATCTGGTTGCTAGGGTCCAAATTACCCTAGCAACCAAGCATTGCTTTAAATAAGAGACTGAAATATGGATAGGAGAGGGGATGAATAGAAAGAAGAGTAGTAAAAAAGTAGCTGTAACCATACATTTGTAGCCTTACAAAGCAAGTGTTTTTTTAGATGGGGTCAATAACCCCCATTTGAAAACTGAAAAAAACAGACAAATGAATAAAACGATAAAAGATATCTATTGAAGGCCAACTGAAAAGTTGCTTAGAATTAGCCGTTCTATATTTATAATACTAAAATTTAACTTAAAGGTGAACAACCCCTTTAATTGGGCAGGATACCCCACGAGTGCAATGAAAAGGACAATTCTATGGGTTTTGTTATTTCTTGAGCTTAACAGGGAAATTGAAGTTACTCCATATTTGGACCAAGGTTGATAATTACATTATGAGTGCACAGATAACCCACCTTGCATAATGAACAACTGCTAGCAAAAGAGTTACTACAAGGGGGAAAAGAGGGTGTTGCATACTGGTAATCCACTTATCTACCTCGGAAGTACCAAACATGGAGGAGCTTCAATTTGTCGGCATAGCTCAGTTGAGCAGTATCAAGAATTTTTGGACTGAAGTCCATCTGGGCACTTTACATTGCTAAACATTACAAGTTGTGACGGGCATTAAGGGGCGTTTTGATTACATTACTTCTTCTTACCAGATGTCCACAGCAGCCAAAAAAACAGTATGCCATAGACTTAAAAGTTATATCAACATCAGGATAAAGGGTAGCCCCAGGCTTTCTTGTATTACCTGAAAATGATCTGAGCAACATGTATGGGAATGCGGATAATTGAAATAATTCATGGAGAAAGCCCAACAGCATTGGCTGACACTCCTACATAGGAAATCTGCTTGTGCAGTGGATTTTTCTTCTGATGATTCATGTGTCTTTTGATTTAAAACATCACTCAATTTACACTGTATGGGATCACTTATGTTACACTAGTCATACACAGGCTAACATTGGCTGCACACCAAGCTGGCTGATTCCTGGCTTGTATTTGGGGACAGAATGACTGCACCCTTAAGGATTAGCCAGTTATCAGACAGGCTTAAAAAATTAGGCAAGGATCATACTGAATTATTAATGTGGGTCTCTCCAGACGACTACAAAGGCTCCTGAAATGATGTGATTATAGGTATGATGGTAAAATGACCGGTGTGACTTCTTATTTAGGGTTAAACTAATGCTGAATACCGGCAGGTGGCCTTTAAGCACATTGTACCAACACAATAGCAGAGCCAAACGTAGTTATGAGAGGCCGGAAATCTAGATAAGGTTTATTACTGATAACATCTTTTTCTTGAACTCCTCTTCATTGTTATTTCACTTTTCTCATTTCACAAAGTGGCCTGCCTCAGGAAAGTGACATTGTGTTGGGCATGAATGGAGAGTGCCCTTGCAAGGTTAACTATAAATAACTGATGTTACTGGGTGCTGTAACCCTTTCATGCCAGCCTGAAAATACAATCACGCTGCACCCATCTTTTTAACTAAAAAAAAATGTGCTGCTGTCCATTTATAATGACCTTAGTTAAGGGTATCTTTCATCTCCATAAATATACTACAGATGTCTAAGCAGCCTGCCTCCTGATGCATAATGCAGCCCTTGTGTGCCCATAAACTGCCCGCTCTGCCTAGTAACATAGTGAGTAAAATGGCAACACAGAGTAATTACTTTGCCCTGACTGCACCAAGAGCTAATGATCGTAGAAACATTCAAGCAGCTCCAAATAGGCCCTGGCATTTCAAGAGCACAACCACAGGTTTACGTTTAAAACCTGACAGTAGCTTCTGCTCAGTATATACAGCACCACCAGAACTCTCAGTCCAATGACCCAACATTCATGCCTCCTCTATTCTTTAACCCTGCCTCTGTATTGCTTCCTTGGAAGTGACTTTAACCAGGAATTGTCAAACCTTTGGCCCACTTGCTTACTTGTTATATGGTAGCCAGCATCCAGCAAAGACCTAATGGCTCTTTGGAGCTCCAGTTCAACAATATTTCCAGGTTGACATCCCTGCTTTAAACCACTGAACATGTGCCCTGCTTTGAAAACCTGATGGCGGCAGCAGCGGGGCAATGCCCAGCAGTAGGGCAACAAGTCTGAATTCCATACATTGGAGTGAAAACACACCACTCTACTGCCTTAAGCCCCTACACTAGTTCATCTCCATAACATCTAGCTCTCAGCACATCATGTTAGTTGGATATGAGTGAACTTAATGAGGGCCTTGGAAAGGGTTAACTGCTAAACCCTCCCTTAGACCTATTTAAATCTCACCCGAATGCATTTGGATCCAAGTCATTTCCGCGCATTATCATACACTTTCTGCTTCATTTATTTTGCTCTGTCCCTGGAAAAATTGTGTGTCTTATTTTCAGTGTGATTACATTTTCATCATGACATATTCGCAGCCTCAGACAATGGGGCCACGGCTCTCGGAGCTGACTCATGGAAGTGAGAGCTATCGAGAGCGCAGAGAGAGAGAGGGAGAAAGAGAGGGGAGAAAATCAGTCCAGCTCAGATCGTGCTACGAATGTCAACACTTGCAGGAGGAGAGAAAAGGAAAAACAATAAGGGGAAAGTGGAGAATGAGAATGGGGGATATACAAGGGAGTAAGAGTGGAAAAAAATAGGGATAATGAGAGAGGATAGAAGGAACAAGATAGAAGGGTAAAGGAAAGTGAGATTTAATAAAGGTGGCACAAGTAATGTAAAGGTGGTGCACTTAATTCTAGACGGGGAACAATGAGTAGGTAAAGAGAATGAAGAGAGGAGATATGAGAACTACTAAAGGCAAGAAGATGTAGAAACATGAATACAACAGAGAGAGACAGATGAAGAATGAGGGAGAAATTCATTTGAGTTCCATTTGTGTGCCTGTGGGTATGTTGTAGGGTATAGACTGTAAGCTCACTGGGGCAGGGTCTAATGAGATTAATGCTCACTCTGTACAGTGGCATCAAAGAAATCAGAACATTTGTTAGAATTTTGCAGTGGTATTGTTCATATTCTGCAGTGATCTTCAGGTTTGGGGTTACTGTAGTGCTCTGAACCAATTTTCTGCTGTGATCATAGCAAAGTATTTGGGGTTAATTCAATGCTCTGAATCCATTTTTGGCAGTCATCAAAATACTATGTGCAGGGTTTCCAATCTAAAATAAAAACATAACTTTTGCAGTATGCTATGCTCAAGTACAAAAATAGCTCAGTTAATCAGACCGATGTGAGTTTCTATAACGTGTCATTTAGTGGAAGATGACAAGGTTCCATTCCAAGCAGGTCTGGACTGGGACTCAAAATAGGCCCTTGCATTTCAAGTACACAATGGCCCAACCAGTCCTCCACTAGCCCACTCCACAGTGACTGTTGATGGCATCTTACAGCAGCCCCTCTGGCATTTGCCAAGTCAGTAAGGAGTGCTGGCTATATCACACGTCTAGCACATATGTAATAAGTGGCTTTGCAAGATATAAGCAGCACAGTGTGTAATGTAGGGAAGTAGTGCAGCACCCAGCCTCGTACATCTCTATGTGAATTCCAAACACAAAACAAAAGGCACCAGCATTCTATGTGAATGTGCATGGAATTAGAAAATAAACCCAAGATTTGAGGGACACAAGGGGGGAAATGGGAAATAGAAATATAGAAAATCCTGATATATTGAATTAATGTATAAAAGGCAGAAAGAAGGCCAGTGAGCAGAGGAAGGCTTGATGCAGATGCAAATATATCAATGGCAAGCCTCATACATTATTATGCATTATTATAAGTATGCCATTGCCCTTTATATGTGTGTTTGTCTGCATGCTGCCAGGCCATGGATTTATCAGCACAAAGCAGTCGCCTCTACACAAGCTTTGGCATGCCAGCTGAAATGAAGCTGGGCAGGTGACCCTTCCATGGCCAAAGCCCAACAACAACCCTTTGGCATCCCTCTTAATAGGTGAGACTTTCTGAACAACATGTGTCTCAAGATCTTGTGTTTCCCCTCAGGTGCAGTTAGTTACATAGTTAAATTGGGTTGAAAAAAGACCGAGTCCATCAAGTTCAACCCCTCCAAATTAAAAACCCAGCATACATACACACACACATCTCCACTCTTTCACACAAAGCATATATGCTCATAGCTATACTAACTGTAGAGTTTACTATCACAGTAGCCTTTGATATTACATCTGTCCAAAAAATCATCCAAACCCCTCTTAAAAGCATCAACAGAATGAGCCATCACAACATCACCCGGCAGTGCATTCCACAACCTCACTGTCCTCACTGTGAAGAACCACCTATGCTGCTTCAAATGAAAGTCCTTTTCTTCTAGTCTGAAGGGGTGGCCTCTGGTGCAGTGATCCTCTTTATGGGTAAAAAGGTCCCCTGATATTTGTCTATAATGTCCTCGAATATATTTGTAAAGTGTAATTATGTCCCCTCACATGCGCCTTTTTTCCAGAGAAAACAACCCCAACCTGGACAGTCTCCCCTTATAATTTGTCTTCCATCCCTCTAACCAGTTTAGTTGCACTTAGTCTCTGCAACAACACTTGACTAGTGGAGCCCACTGGGCAAAATTGTGCCTGGGCAGCAACCCATAGCAATCGGAATTTGGCTTTTTTCAGCCAGCTGCAGCTTGAACAGTGACCTGTGACATAGACCTCCCCCCCAAGTCTAGGTGTTACCCCCAGTAAATGCCTCTAACTCATTACTTACCCCACTTTACAGATTCAGAGAATCGGAGTTCAAGGACGCCATCTTCTTCTCTTCGGTAATCATGTCTTGTTCCGGCGATTCAACAATTTCTGTCACTTTCGGCACATGCGCAGTTGTCAGAATCTGGAAGACTGCTCCAACTGCGCATGCGATACACTGCTCACTTCACCAAGATTACCAAAGAGAAGAAGATGGCATCTGTGAACTCCGATGCTCTAAATCTGCAACGTGTGGTAAGTACAGAGTTAGGGGCATTTACTGAGGGCAACACCTAGGCTGGGGGGAACAGGGAGATGGGTCTATATAGGCTAGGGGGGGGGTAGGAGATTTAATATAAAGGGTTTGGTTCTTCTTTAAAGGAGAACTAAAGCTTAACTTAAGAAGTAGGCTAGAAATGTACATTATGTTTTGTGCTTCTGTACCAGCTCAAGGCAACCACAGCCCTTTAGCAGTAAAGATCTGTGTCTCCAAAGATGCCCCAGTAGCTCCCCATCTTCTTTTCTGCTGATTCACTGATTCACATGCTCTGTGCTGCTGTCACTTACTGAGCTTAGGGACCCGCTCACAATATACAGTACACATAGAATAGAAATATAGTCACAATATAAGGCTGATTAGTAATTAATACAGATAATTACTACATGGCAGCACAGAAACTAGTGCAATTAGCATCAGAATTTAATAATCAGCCCTGTAGCATCAGCTTATATTACAGACCAACCTCATTTTCTGCTGGATTATTAGTGACGACCCCTAAGCTTAGCTTCTCAACAGCTACTCAGAGCCCACTGAGCATGTGAGTGTCCATTCCAAAATGGCGACCCCCTGTGACAAGTCTGAAGTTATGGATCATTGCTGCTATTGACAAGCTGAAAATTTAGGCTGGTGGCACCTGGTGCCTAAAATATGGCATTTTTAGCCTCATTCGTTTTTAAGGGTTTAGTTCTCCTTTAAGCCAGCAACAGCTGTCTAGTGCTAGTCAGGTTCATAACAACAGGATATGGGTGTTTGAAGTGAAGGAGAAGAACATGAATGGAGAATGGAAATAGCCCTGGCACCAAATGGTGTAATAAAGGTTATTAGAAACAGATTAACGATGAAGGGTAAGGAGAAGTATAACTTTTATTATAATAGTGAAAGCAGTAGAGACAGGGAAAAAGATGTGGGGCATTTAGTATTACTCTGTACAAGCTGGTACCACAGTCATTGCCAGTGATGGGCAACAGAATACCTAGAGTCCAAGTGACTAATGCCACCTGAATGCCCATATCCAATACAAAACACGGGGGAGAACTTTTACAGAGAAGACTGTTGTGTTTGGTAGCCGAGGATTAGGAGAGTAGAACACTTTCAAGCTGTACAGAAAGTCCTGTGTATGCACAGTGCCACCTGCAGGCCATTTGTATAAACACCACAAAGACAAGGACCCCTATTTTAAGAATGGGCTTTCCCAGGCAGATTTAAATGTCATGAACGTTTTTTATTTCAATCCTTCATTTTCCCCTCAAATCAATGCCCTTATAAACTATTTATGGGAAGGACACTGGGCAGTAAATTGGCTCCTGTGCAATACCTTGCAGGGAGCTGTAAGTTCTGCCCTAGAACTAGAAACATGCAACAATTAAATAGGATCCAAAACACAACCCTTACCTAAGTGTATAGCTGGTATGAATAAAATGTACCTGCTTATAGGTGGGACATGATCTCTCTATGGGGGCAACCAATCAAACTAAACTTTACATTGACCATCCCCACCAAGGAAGTAGGGAACCATGAGTTCTGTATATTGAAGTATTGTATTATTGTAGTCCCTGTGTCATAATGGGCACCTGATGAGCTCCCCGAAATGTTGTTGATTCTTGAGTGACTTAATAACACACAAGGGGTTTGTCCCCGCTTTCAAATGCCTTTTGAGTGTCACAATGGCTACACACTTGGTAAGAGAGTTAAACAGATGCCTCTCTGGTTATGGCAGAGTTAAACAACAAAACCCATTTTTTTCAGAGATCCGGATGATTAGGAGGAAATCTTATTCATAATCACAGAGCCGGATGGGGGGCTGAGAGATAGAGTGGGTTCCTGGGGAGAAGTCATTGTGCATGGCACGGCATGGTGCTGCGTCTCTCCATAGCAAGTCAGAGCTGCACTCCTCTCATTACAATAAATACACCTCATTTTACCTGCGGGGATCCAATGTCTGCCCCTCCTGTAGCAAGCATTGTGGAGTGGGGGATTGGGGAATGGAATCTAGGGGTTTAACTACTTCGGAGCTGGTAGCCCTATTCACACCTTTACTAATACACATGAATATAAAGGTAGACGGTTATACACATGAATATACAGGTAGATGGGTACACACATGAATATAAAGGTAGACGGATCTGAAACCCCAGCACCAAGGGCTATGGGATATAAGCAACACATACATTTTTTTTTAATAGTATTCTATAACAGTGCAATTACACCTTTGTGCAGTGTGTCTCAGGTACTTTACTGTATGAGAGTGCTCAGTGAGGAACAAAATACATGAAAGAGGAAGAAATGGGTAACTAAATATTCAAGTTCTTTAAAATGGAAAGGAACAATGCTGTTGTTGAACCATTACTAGCAAAATGCATCAGTTAATAGTGCTGCTCTAACAGATTCCTGCACCGAAGTCCGTTTTTAAAAAGAGCAAACAGGTTTTTCATATTAATTATAAATATAAATATATATATATATATATATAATTTGATATGAGGCTAGACATGTTTAGTTTCCTAGGTGCTGCCAACCATGTGACTGCTCTGTTAAATTTCTGGCACTCTTTACTGCTGCACTGCAAGTTGCAAACCCATGCACGGATATGTGGAGCCCAGCTGCATCTAGAGGAGCACTGGTAGCCACGTGCGCTCACACGCTCTCAGGGGGAGGTTGCGAGCAAGTTCGCCGGCAGGCACTAGGACCTGGTGGGTGCTCATGGGCAGGCGCTAGGACCCAGGTGGCCTAGGGGCAGCAGAAAAGGAAATCGGCCCTGATCGCAGCCCTTCCTTTTACCCCAGCAGCCCATCAGCAGAACAATGGGATGATAACTAGTAATGATGTGTGTGCCAGCCTGACCCCCACAGGACCCTTTGTGTACCTATGGGTTGGGGGGGTTCACACATTCTGTGGGTTGCTGGCGAGTTCGGGTTAAGCTCGTCTTCCTCACTCCCCTCTCCTGACCTTAATTGGCTCTGACAGCTTCCATTTATAGGGTTGCCGGGCGGGTGTGGGTCAAATCTCTGTCAACCGACACATCACTAGTAACAAGATAACAGCTCCTTGACAAATGCATTGCTAAAGATGCTTCAATGCCCCACCTAGTGGTAAATATGATAGCTGGTCTGGTTAACCCAAGTCACAACTGAGTGTTAGAAACAATAGCTTATCTGAAAGCAGTTACATTGTGATGTGAAGTGATGGATCTTTCTGAAAGCACATGACCAGGCAAAATGGCCTGAGATGGCTGCCTACACACCAATATTACAACTAAAAACAAATACATTTATTAGTTCAAGAAGGTAGAATGAGTTAAATGGTAGAATGAATTACTTGCAATGTACACATTGTCCTTTAATAATAAAAACTATACCATGAAATCATGAATTACAGTATTTACTAGGACTTCTTCATGGTTTCTGCAGATCTGCAGTGGTCTGAAGAAGCTGGGGGGGGGGACACACAACACTAGCCATGTTTCCTTCCATATCCGTTCTAGATGTTTGGGGCTTAAAAACCATTGATCCTTAGTGCAATACTTATTTGTACAATATATTAAGCAAGGCTTTACACAATTTGTCCCTCTTTCTCCTTCCTATGTTTTAAGTACAAGTATGGGATCAGTCATCCAGAAACCAGTTAACCAGAAAGCTTTGATTTATGGAGCAGCCATCTCCCTTAGACTTCATTTTAAACAAATAATTCAAAATTGTAAAAATGATTTTTCTTTATCGCTGTAAAAATAAAACAGTAGCTTGTACTTGATCCAAACTAAGACATAATTAACTTCAATGAATTACAGTTAACATAATCCTTATTGGAAGACAAAATAGCCTATTGGGTTTATTTAATATTTAAATGATTCTAGTAGACTTAAGGTAAGCCCTACCCCTGTGAGTACCCATTCACACTGGAGCACTAACACTGAGGAGCAAATTTACTAAATTCACATGAAGAATTCGAAGTTCGAATGAATTTTTGAAAAATTGGAATTTGAATCTTCGAATATGCAAATTAGGCAAATTCGTCCATAGAATAGTCGAATTTGAATTTTCGAATTCAAATTATTCAAATAAAATTCTATTCGAAAATTCGATTATTCGATGGTCGAATACCTTCCCAATTCGACCCCCTAGTTCGCCAGATTAAACCTACTAAAATGGAGATCATTCCCTAATATAGAATAAGAAAAATTCTATCGATCGTTTAAAAATCGTTTGAAAATTCGAATCGAATTCGATAGAATTCATTGAATTTTCCCTATTCGATCATTCGATCGAATTGCGCTTAAAAAATTCAAAATTAAATTTTTTTTAATTCCCCAATATTCCCGCACTATTCCCTGGTGGAATTTCGAATTTTGCTATTCGAAATTTGACCCTTAATAAATCTGCCCCTAAATGTGTACGTTTCTTTCCGTTTTAAACCACTTGTGGTACCTGGGGCCCTGAGAAATAATGTTTAGGCACATGGGGCTCTAAATGTTCTGTTTCCAGGACCACAGAACACTGAGTGGATTTAAGACGGAGAGAGGAGACATATGCTTGGCCCCTGGGCTAACGGTCAGATCTATCGCTGGCATATGGAGATCTGTTGCTAGCATATGGAAAATAATTGGGAGATGAATGAAATGTACTGTGCTCCACCTCTGAGGAAAGCCATAATGGCAAAAACATAAGGAATAAATGGAGAGGGTGCTTGGAACTGATCAGGGCCGGATTTACATTGCGGGCGTCCCTAGGCCCACTGCCGTTTGTCGCAACCATACTCTGCCCTTTATTTGCAGATTTTCATCATCAAGACCAGAGCAATGGGGACTGGCGCATGGGGAATGTAGAAAACAATCATATTTCCTGCGTATCTCTGGCACAGAGTAAGGGTGATAGAGAAAACATCAGAGGAGGTTGAAGTTGGAAGGGGAGAAAATTCTATATACTATTGCAAGCTCATAGAAAATACAGCGAGAGATACTCATTATTCAGCAGGAATAGACCGGGAGTATCAATCTGTAGCACAAGACCATTAGGATGTCACACACCTCCAGCCCCTAAATATTGGTTCTGCCTGTTAGCCCCCATTGATTCCCAAAGAGGCCACTTGAATCCTGCTGGAAGCGTCTATTAAGAGAGAAGGCTTTTAGAGAGCATTAGATGAGGGCCTGGGAGGTGTGAAGTAGTTTAGTGTCATTATCAAATAACCTTTTTCCATCTGGGCCGATCATCAGCTCATTGACATACAGCAAATAAAGCACTTGACAGGCTGCAGGGGGATTTGTACTAAAGCAGATGCTTTGCTCCTCACATTGTGTCTGACACTCGCAGATCTTTTCCCCAGCGCTGTGCAATGGTAAGGAGCAGGCTACTCTGTAGAATAGTGCTGAGTATCTGTCCACACCGAAAAGGTGCTGCTTTAGAGTCTCCAAATGCTATTCTGTAATAAGAACTTCCTAGCGACACAGACTTTGTTCCTCTTGTGGAGTTGTCCCAACTGTTCCCCTATAAATATCTTTCTATATCTATTCCTACCACCCTTCTAAAGCTGCCACCCGAGGTATAGGCCCTCAGGACCCACAGGCCAACTTTCAGATCATATTTATGGTAAATGCAGGCCAGATCCCATGACTAACTGCAACAACAAAATTAAAAGTAAGAAATGGCACAAAGGAATTAGGTAATGATACTAAGCTCACGGCCCTCTATAATGAGAATATGAATTTATATATACAGTTATACTATCCACATATGATTGTATAATGTCATAAAAGGCCTCTCCACTGATAACAAGCACAAACTACTCTCATAAGGGGTATCTACACAGTAATTATGAATGCTCATCTCTTTTTAAGCTCCTACGTTGATAGAAAGAACAGCACTTGATAACATAATTATAAAGAGGATAAAGGAGGTTCTTTACTTCACGAAGCTGCTCAGTAACTATCCACAGATAATAAAGCACTTTTATAATAATGATAGATAGATTTGAAGCTGCTACTTGTAGCTGCCTAGAAACCAGTTCCATAGCTTGCTATAGGATAAGTATTTCACTGTGCCCCGCAGCATATAGGGGTCTATCCTTTAATCAGCTGCAGGAGTGCCCATACATTACTAATGCAGTATCTACTATTAGTGATGTTCCATTATGATCTACATCCATAAAACATTGCTAGCATTTTTTTTTCATGGAAAACATATTGACTTGTAAATTGAAAATGTGTATATTACTATATTTAACAAACAATGATTTCTTATGCAACCTTTACATAATAAATATCTGAATGAAAAGCATGAAATAGAAGGGTGATTAAGACAAGCTGTTTGTTGGCAGTGTCTTGAGATCTACTGATCAGCTAAAGGTCTACTGGTAGATCCCGATCTACCTTTTTCTTCACCCCTGAGCTACAGGTAACAGCTAATGTTCCTACCATACACCGATTAGAAGTGAGGTGTTTCTTCTCTAGCTACTGTGATGACTCGGATTCTGCATGGTATTAAAATGTACATCTGTATACTAGCTATGGCTACGGCTATGAGCATCTGTAAACACACAGCATGAATATTCTGTTAATTATATCCTTATTAGTGATGTGCGTGTTGGCCTGAAACCTGCAGGTTTGGGCCAGCTGCAGCATCAAGTCTTTGGGTCGAGGACAGGTTCAGATTAAGGGGTTCCTTCTGCTCTCCTAGCCTACGACTTAACAGCTTCCATCTCTTCCATTTATATATTTACTCCTGCCCCTTTCATGATACAGGTCTTTAAATGGAGGGGCGGATCGGGTGTGGACCACTAACATCACTAATCCTTATAAACAATGCTTAGTGATTAGTCATCAGTTATAATTGATGCTCTGTGACCCAATATCTGTATTATTATCACTATAATATACAATAAATAATGTGCCCCTATTGTAAAATATGAGGATATCAGAAGTCACCTTGGAGTTCCATGACCTGTATTAAAAGCACAAGTATGAAAGAACTCCACAGTGTATATAATATATCTGTACACTGACATTAAAAGTATTTCCCCACCTGCACATTTTGTTCTTGTTGTTAGAGGGGGGCCTGGTGGACCTGTTCCTCCTTCGCCTGGCCGGGTTAAGAGGACACGGATTTCATACTCCACATCAGGGTCTAGGTGCCAGAGTTTGTACGTGGGTCCGTCCATAACGTGGGTTTCTGCCCAGCTCCCAGATGTAGTTCGATACTCCACCTCCTTTAGGACAATAGGGCCATCCCCAATGATAGAGTTGGCATTTGGCTTGATCCACAGGTAGGTGGCCCCCACAGCAAGGAGCTCAGGGGGTGCAATTGGGGTGGGAGGCTCTGCAGTAACAAAGAAAGAGGCACTTTATTAGTTGAACTCTGTAGTGAGCACATATTAAAAGAAATGATCATGGGGCAAGGATACAACTGGGCTTTTGTCCATCACTGGCAGCTTACGGCTTCCTTTAACCACTTTCTCCCTGCAGAAGCGGGTGCTCCTCCACTTTGACCTTAGTTCCATACATTTCCCGAATCTTGTCACAGCCCACATAGTGCAGATCAAGAGACTGGTTATCAGTAAGTCATTAAAGTGATATTGGCACTACAATTTTTCTTTTCAATAAAAATCTACATTAAAAGTTACATAAAGGTCATGTTGACTGTTTTAAGGTAATAGTTCCTAAACCTGACTGTTTTGCCGACCTGACTGTCCCTTCTCAGCCTGTCGGTTAGATATTCTAATGCTAATGGACTCCTGCTGCACACATTTGGCAGCCCCCTCTTAGAGGAACATAGGGGTAAGAAAGGTAATGTAAAAGCACCTGGCAAATACTTCTATGGCAACATTATAAAGAGCATTGAAAGATAATGTTATGGTAGATATAAAAAATGTTATTTTCTGATGACAGTATCTGTTTAAGTCAGCTTGTTTTTAGTGGTTTTATAGCAAATGAACCAGAGGTGTATCACTGATTCTCACCCACCAGTGCAGTAACTGTAGATGCAACAATAAACCTTGGTTACCAATCTACTTCCCTGCTTTCATTGTTTTAACAGAATAGGTATGTGTAACTGTCAAGATGGAACATCTAATTGTATAGTTCTGGGACATAAATTGTCAAGGACAAATGTGTTTCTCCGTTGCGGAGTTGGTTTGGGAATCGGAATGATGTTCTGGCTGGGAGTTTGACATGCTTGCACATTCATAATGAGCGTGCCCCTGTGTACAATGATTCCAAGCATACTAAGTATCAATATACGCTTATTAGATTAGGATTCGTGGCATCTACACGCACATAATGAATGTGACGTCCAATGATGAGAAGCAGCTCAAACTGATGCATAACGCTTAGTATTTACTCTCTGATCATGAGCCATGCCGCACTGTATAATGCAAACTATGCTACTAATAAATAAAATATCTGAGTGTTCTAGATGCTCATCTCTCCCAGGTTAATAGCGAGCATCTCCAGAATAATGCCTGGATAATTATCTCCACGGAGAAATAAGGCAATCAATAATTGATTTACAGGGCAGCACCTGAACTGATGCTGATGGTGAATCATAAGGCACAATTAGTAGTGCCAATATCCAGATGGGGGGGGTGCACAGGGGAGTTGAAGGGTTGTTTTTGGACTGCAACTCTCTGGGTTCCCTGGCAGCTGATAGTGGGAGTTAAAAAAGTTACTCATCTTTCAGTAAACTTTTAGTATGATATAGAGAGTGATCGTCTGAGATAATTTGCAATTGTTTTTCATTCATTATTATAGTTGTAGTTTTTTAGGTATTTAACTTTTTATTCATAGAACAATGGATGGGTTTTTGGCTTATCCTGCTAAGTAATAAAATGACACTACATTGCCCACTTGCTTGATTTGTGACTATTTGGCTACTGGTTCAGCTCTGCCAACATAGCCAGTGGCAAGCTGGTTTTCTGTGTGGCCACAGCCTCATACTACTGTTATTGTACAGAGACAAATAGCAGCTGTATCGCCATTAATAACAGTGATAGTGAAGATTAAGCACCATGAACTTGACAAAGACGAAGCACTGCAATGTGATTAAACTAAAAACATTATGAGCGGGGTCAGAGAGCGGGAAAGAGAGATGAGTTGCCTGAAGTGAATACTGGAAAATGAAGAATAAAAGGAGAATGCAGAAAACGAGGGCCTTCAAGCTTAAATAATCTACATACCCAACAACCATCCTCCCGTCATTTTTATCCCAGAACCCAGTCTCCCATTCTCATTCCAGCACTCCGTTTTATTATCATTCTCATACCAGCATCCACTCTCCTCCCTTCATTCTTATCCTAGCACCTGCTCTCCTTTAATTCTTACCCAAGCACAAACTTCATATTAAAGTTTGTCCACCTTTCTTTATTATGTTTTATTGGTACTGCCAAAGCTCCCAATTAGTGTTATACACTGTGGTTGTTGCCAAGTGAGGGCAATCCAATCCTAGATGGATTTTCTGCTCTTCCCAGTTGATGTATTACTGAGCTCAGGTCAGACATTGATATTTTGGGCATGCTGGCAGCCCTTGTAGCTCTACTTTGTTGCTCTTGGGGATATGCAAGATAGTAAAGGTATCAGACTGGAATTGCCCCAACTATTGCAGAACTAAAACGCCTAATTAACTGCTAGGGCCCCAAACCAAACTTTTTAGCAAACAAATACTGGAAGTCGTGGTTTTGCTATAAGTGGTATATAACAGCTATTCATCAAGGGAACAATAAATAAAAAAGGCTACAAGAGAGGTAGTTTTCTAACAGAACCAGGGGGAGTTGGCCGTTGTTGAGCAGAGGTAAGTCAAGAGACGTGGATAATAACAGGGGACCTAGGAGGACAGGTTTCCGGGATATAACTCGGACTGCATAGTTTTGTGGCAAAGCCCAAAATACCTTAAACATCATTATATCCAGATAGTCCCCTTTTCAGTATCATTCTGCTCTGTATAATATCTTTATAAATAATATGACAATAAGAGAACAAACCTATGTTTTATTGCCAGAATCTGTGCCAAAAATCTGCCTGGGTCACTGGGTGCAGCCTCACCAATATCCAAGCTTGGTGAGTGACATGTGATGTTTTCCCCAGCTGTGTCCCCACCACAAGCTTTCTCTTCACTGGGGGCTCATTCACACATCATTTCCCATCAACACGCTCCAGGGAATGTCTATATAGGGAAAGGGCTGCTGAGCGGAAGAACCTTCCTGGAAGCTGTGTCCCCTGTGGAGGGGGGGGGGTTGTCACTGTGTCACATATGAGACTTATTAACTTAAAAAGGCAAATTAACCCTCCTGGTGCACCTTGTATAGAACAAGCAAACTAAGGTTTTTTTCTTTTGTTTTGCAATATGCTTTTTATTATTAATGTGACGAATTACAGATATCCGTTTACATAATACTGAACAATGCTAGCTTAGGATCACGTTGAATATAAAACAAGAGATTTATCTTCCCATCACTTATGAATAGAAAGTACAGTATCCTGGGCAATAGTGAGCCCAGCCCCTGTATACTACACAAAATCCTTTAGATTGCAAGCTTTTGTGAGCAGGGCCCTCTGAGCCTATTTTGAGTCCACAACAAATATGGAAACAGGCACAACAACCTTGTATATTTATATTTGTATATTTATTAAATGCAAGCCTTGCTTGCTATAAGCCACAAGGCTGGGACAAAACGCTCTATAAATCCTCACCCTCTGTGAATAACTTCAGTAATTACAGTCATTGACTGTGCCTCAGCTGGTTATATGTATATGAAGTAAGTAGTAGAAATTGTGTGTGCTTCAACCACCTTGTATAATCACCTTGTATAAACAATATAAGGCTCTACACTAGAGAGCTAGTGAGGCCCATTATCATTATATACAGTGACATGCAGATAAACTGCACCAATGTTTCAATCTAGCTTCATGGTATGTTCTCACAATTGGTTATATACAAGGTATTATATAAAAGGGTTATCAAACTGCTAATTATCCAGAATGTAAGCTCTTGTGATCAAGGCTCTCTGATCCTAACTCTTCATTCTGTAAACCTTGTTCATTCGTTGTTGAGAGCATTGCTTGTTTATTATTGTAAAGCTCTGGGTAACTGTATAAATAAATGATAATGATGATCCTCCCCACTAAGCCAACGCTCTCCTCTTTGCAACTATTATAACTGTGTCCTGCACCGACTTTATTTCCATTCCCCCCGTCTGCTGCAAAACTCGGCAATATCTCTAACTCACCTCCTAACTGCTTTTACACACTTTGCTTAAGCTCCATACTTTAACGGCCACTTATTATAGCCCCAGTTCCTAAAAACCCCAGGAGTGCAGGTGGTTATAGTAAATCGAGTGAAGCAGCACAAGGCCACTGTCAGTGGGGAGTCGTGCAAAAACAGGGACAATAAAAAGATATTTGAAACATGGAAAAGAATTGAAGGATTGGGGGGGGGGGGCGACACATTGGGAATTGTGCTGTGTGGAGGAAGATTACTGAGGAGAATGGAGATCTCTGTGGGACTGAAGATGGAGGATTATAGGTTACAATAAAGCACTACAGAGGCAGAAGGTAATGCAGGGATATATAAGAACAAGAAATGAATGAAAATGACGAAGGACATGAGAGAAACTCTAAAGCTCATTAATGGGACCCACAGAGAGAAATATAGAGCAGAGTGATGAAATTAAAGGGAATGCTAATTATTGTTGTATTGTTTTTCTAAAACCCCAAGAATTCTGCTGTACAATGTTGGGGGCACAATAAAGTATTAATGTACACGCTCACGTGTGGTCAGTCAGTTTAGCAGACTGTCTGGGTTTGTATGCCAGGTAGGGTTGCCACCTTTTCTTGAAAAAAATACCGGCCTTCCTATATATTTATCTTTTTTACTATTAATAACATTGGGATCAACCATCAAAAATACCGGGCAGGCCGGTAAAATGCCAGTCAGGTGGCAACCCTAATGCCAGGTCAGGGTGGTTGGGGGCGCAGTTTCAACAGATCGAAAATGATCTCTAATGTAAATGTATTCCTGAATGAATGGAACAAGGAATGTGGCCGTGCATGTGTATGGCCACTTGTACAGATCCAATCCATGAATATATAAGTATATGATACTTGTTAATATACAATTTCAGCAAGTGGGCTAAACATCCCAAGCTGTGCATGTTACAGAGTAGAGAGTGTGAGTTGCTGTTGTGCAACTGAGCTGCACAGAGCTGTGGATAAAGGCTCTCCATCATTCTCAATCTAGGGCATGATGTACTGATGGCAAGAACGGGTGTGGGAAATGTATCCACACCTGGGAAATCCAATGCACATAAACAACAAATAGCTTAGATTTTTAAGGTCTCACCATTGAAAAATAATTTTTCATTCTGGGTTAAATTACCATATAAATAGTATTTGTGGTTTTTGAGTTATTTAGCTTTTCAGCACTCCAGTTTGCAGATTCCACAATCTCGTTGCTAGGGTCCAACGTACCCTAGCAACCATGCATTGATTGGAATATGAATAGGAGACGGCCTGGATAGAAAGATGAGTAATAAAAAGTAGCAACGACAGTACATTTGTAGCCTTACAGAGGGTTTGTTTTTAGTTGGGGTTGGTGTCATCTATTTGAAAGCTGGAAAGATTAAAAAAAAAAAAGGGAAATTAAAAAAAACTATAAAAAAAAATAGTGAAGAACAATCAAAATGTTGCTTAGGGCAGATTTACCATTGGTCGAATTTCGAATTGAAAAAAATTAGAAATTCGACCATGGGTATATTTAGGGAATTAAAATCCTTAGAATTCGAAGGATTTTACCGCAATTCGATTGGTTGAACGATCAAATTATAAAAATTTGATCGAACGATTTTAACCATTCCATCGAATTTTTCTAATTAGATAAAAATTCGAATAGTCAAATATTCTAATAGATTTTTATTCAAATTATTCGAATCATTCGTTTCGATCGAATTTACTGAATTCACTGGTCGAATTTACTTAAATTACAAATTTGAATTAGAATCTTTTTGAAAATTCGATCAAATTTCGAATCATTCATGTGAATAGATGTGAATTTAGTAAATTTGTCCCTTAGTATTTGCCATTCTATAACATACTAAAAGATAACTTAAGGGTGAATCATCCCTTTAAGGAGATTAGTTGCTCTAGATATGGCTTTCTGTGACCATTAGACTCCCATCAGAATCAATGTGGTGCTGGACAAATACTGGTCAAACTGCACATTTTAAAAAGCTTTGGCCCAGAAGTTTTATTAAACCCAATTTAAGAGCATGTCTTTTTTTTTTTTTTTTT
>CM044447.1:23682805-23695850 GCA_024363595.1 Xenopus borealis | reverse complement strand
TGACTTGTGCATGAACACTGCTTAGTTTGCTCTACAATGGGGCAATTCTATTTTGTGATATTCACATCATTTACTTCCTAAATGGAAACTAAAGCATAATGACCTGTAAGAAATGTCTTTCTCGCTCCTACCCTCCACTACGTCTGTTAAACCAGATAATACGTAATATCAACATTTACCCTCAATGGGTGTCTGTGATGCTGGGGGGGTCGGATCAAAGGCAATGCCCTACATAGAAACAGCAGTGGCCAATTTATGAAGTAGAGAAGATATACAAATTGGGTGTAGCCTCCGTAAACAATAACATACTCTTGGCCTGCTTATACATATAACACTCCAGGCGGCTATCCACCCAGTGTAAAAATTTGCCACTTTGTAACCACATTTGTCTGTGATTCATTGATGCTAATATTGCAGCCAAGATTACGGAACAATGCAACAATTCATAAGATACTTCTCCGAGCCCTTATTGATTAAACAGCAGGCCCCATTTTTATCATTGCTGTTCCATTCAGCTATTCGATCATGCATGTAATATTTACAAGGAGCAGTAGCAGAAAATGTGCCAATTTTAGGGCAGCTCCGCTGCAATTTATGCATTAATTGAATTGAAATCAATTTTGTTTTCCCTGTGTAATATAGAGGGCAATTTATTTTGCAAACTTTTTCCCAGAATCCCCGCCAACACACAGATTTTGCAATGTCCCATTGGAAAAGCAATGATTACTCTCTGCAGAAGAAACACACACAGCAGGAGTCTTGTTGATTGCTACTGCTCAACCCCCTGCCCCAAAGCTTAAGCCTATAAAGCTGAAAGGTGACAGTAGTTAGAATTCCTGCCTCAGAGCTTTGGTGTATTGTCTGTGATTCAGTCTGGAAAACAATTCCACTTCCAGAAAAATGTAGAGAACACAGAAGTGATATATGGGTTGATAGTTTTTTGACCAACACCCAGCCTTAACCTATGGGAAGCCACACATGCCTTGGGACACCTCTTCTCTGACATCATTGGAGGGGGGACATGAATGATATATAAATAAGTTGTGGTGTTTATACAAATTGGCTGAATGAACCTGCTAATAAAGCACTGTTATACTCTCCCCATCCTCGGCTACCAAACACAACATAAGTGTTGCCCCATCAGTAGTGCTTGAAACGGCACATAGAGACACTACTAGGTAATGCTTTGGCACTAGGGAATTTGACCTGCCACTTGCCCACAACCTGCCTCCATGTAGAGAACTGGGCACCACAAGCTAGGGTTACACCTAATGATTGATCGTAATCTTTTTTAATAGGTAAAAAAGATAAACATATACAAAGGTGCCATCCTAAGCTCAAAATCAACCAGCACGCAGGTAACCCCACACATCACTAGAACACAGCTATATACACTCCCCATACACTATACACACCACCCTATTCTGGTATAAACTTGACTTATTTACGGCGAACGTGTACAAATTTTAAATTCATACCTCCCAACATTATATTTACTTATGCCCAGTAATGCCCAACCGTCTCCTAAATCCATGCCATATTATCTTAGTAAGGCCTGATTTTATTAGGTTCAGTAATCAGTAAACTGCAATGTTGAAACCAGGATAGTACGGAAGATGTTAATGTGTGCCTTTATTGTTTTTCTCCTTTAAAGAACTGGCATGCCAGTATAAAATTAATTGCCAAAGTTTGTTGCTACTGGTCCTTTTAAAAGCCTTAATGGAATAGTGGCTAATTAGTCTGCTGGATATCTTTGCACCTGTCTCTGCTGTCCCTGATGCATGCGCTAATTCAGCACGAAGATCAGAACCTGGGCGCCAGAGCTTCAGTAAATATGAATTAATTGTACAAAGTAGAAGAATCAATTTGCACAGAGGCCTACAAGCAAATTAATGAAGTGGTGTTATCAACAAGTAGTGTCACTCTTTGTTTTGTTTTGGCAGTGGCTATAACAAATTATCTTCCATTTTTTAAATGGTATCAGCACATTGTTAATTCCCCTAACAGCGGTGGATTGCTTAGCTAATGACTTAATGTCTAGGGAAATGTTTTTCAAATTATTTTGGTTCAAGCTCCCCTTTAGGGTTAGGCCAGATGGGAAGATTCGAGGAAATTTATTGTCTGTCGACTAATCGCCACTTCTTTGGGGCGACTAATCTCCCCAAAACAACTTCCCCCTGCCTTCCAGCTGATTAATGAATAATCGCCTGCACCTGTTCACAAGCGGCGTTGCATTTTCCAAGTTGCTCTAAGTTGCCTCCTTAAGTAATTTCGAGCAATTTCGAGAAAGCGCATCGCGGAATGTGAATAGGCGCAGTCGATTATTCATTAAGTAGCTGTAAGGCAGGGAGAAGCGGTTCAGGAAGAGTAGTCGCCAGGCTATTAGTCACCAGCCGACGAATCTTCCCGTCTGAGCAGCTGGACCACCAGCTGTAAACAAGTCTACGGATAAATGAAAACCTTGTTGTATCGGCCATAGTATCTAGGAGAGTAAATAAATGGAACCTCAACTGATCTTCAAGCTGGGCTTCCAGTGATGTCCTTCAGGCTGTGTTCTCTATCCACTGCTCAAGTACCCTTTCCAGGGGAAGGGGAAAAAAATCATATTTTAAGATTATGCCAATAGTTTAACATCCACTATTGGTCTGTCTAAACTGACAGGAGATCCTACTGATTCAGGGAATACACAATTATGACACGGTTTCAAATGAGTGGGGATAACCCCTGCAGGGGAGGCCTAAAACAGTGGAAGGAGGGGTTCATGTTGAAGGATGGTCAGGGTATGTTTTGGACTGAATGTTGATTATCTTGGATATCATCCAGATTGTGAAGGGAAGAATGACACCAACTTTTTCGGGCAAATGTCAGATTATCTTGGAAAACCCTGGAACTGCAAATGTAACTGCTATACAATCCTCTTTTTATAAATCTGTAGCCTTATGATTAGCCATTTGGTGTTCTGAAATATCAGATTGCAAAAGGGAGCCGGAACCAAAAGATCTCAAAAGCTTTGTTATGACATCAGTGAATAACGACAGAGGTCCAACTGTATGTAAAGTTCAAGCTCACAGCTATAAACATTCAGGGTAATAGTTTTGGTTCAAGGTCCCTTTAAAAGGTCTCCTATTAGAGCAGGGCCATCCTACACATATTTATGAACCCTGTTATATTGCCCGTAGTTCCACTATTATTTAGGCCATTAAAATATAAATAAATAAATTATAATAGGAAACTGTCTACTGTGCACACCTGAATGATTTCCACTGGAGCAGTAGGCAGCTCTTTGGCCAACTGAGAAGGGAGACTCAATATACTAAAGGGTGTCGTGCTATATAAGAGTTTCAGCAGCTGTCAGCTTCTAACTTAGAAAGGAAAGCAGACTCAAGTTAGGGGGAGAGGTATTTGATTTTGGAGGCTAAGAATCTTTTTATGGATTTTAAAATAAAAGATTTACTTATTCTTTAATCTTCAAGCTAGGCTTCCAACTACATCTAGAATGCATTCTCCCCATACCCCTAATTGCCCCTCAAGCTGACTCCCCAAGCCACTGCTCTAGTGCCCTCTTCAGGAAGGTTGGCCCTACAGTTGGGAAACCACTGTTAAGTAGAGTAGAACATGCCCTAAATGTCAAAATGATGGCGACAAACGTAACAAAAAATCCTACTGGCAGAGGAAGCAGCAATTAGGAAGTGGTTTCAAAACTTTTGGGGTGGCCCAAATATTAAATGGAAGGGATCCTGTAGAGGGGCAGTTAGGTTAATATTTGGGCTGATTGAGTAACTTGATACCGCTATAGAGTAACTGCTATAGTGCCTGTTGCCGTTCTCTCTCTATAAATCTGTAATACACAGGTTCTGGAATAAAGATTGCCAAAGTCTCAAAACCTTTGCTATTAGGGTCACTGAATAATGGCATGGGTTCCACTGTACATGAAGATCCAATTCTAAGCTGCAAAACACTCACTAAGACTAGCGCTTGGCAATAGAGCTTGCATGATAAGACGAGACTAGGTAAAAGCACCAGCTGCTGTAGCATTAGAAGACTAGGTGTAGGTGGTAATACGAGTGGCAGGAGATCATGCTGAGAAGGTCAGAGACATTTTCTCCTATGACCATCATAGAAAGTGACTCAGAAGGGCCACAAGGTTTCTGTGTTGAGAATTTTATTCAACTTGTCACCTCTTTTCCTAAACCTTTTAGTGTTATCACTTTCCTCTGTGCCGGTAATAAATATCTGCAACCACAGCTGCTTCTGTGTAGAGATGATATTAACTTCCATTGCTCAAAGGCAAAATATACCTGAGAACATTTTTTACTTTTTTTTTTTTTTGCCAATATGAATTTATTTGAACTTTATGTTATTACCAGTCTCTTTGCACCCTGTGGGTTTGTTGTAAGTCACTTGGTATTGTCTGCTGGAAAACAAGGAATCCTTTTGTGTAAGTCTAGCCCAAAGACAAATAGATATAAAATATTGTTTAGTAGAGATCCTATACCTGTGTAGAAGCTAGAATGGCTAAAGACTCACAGGCTGAAGGTCATTTCTGTAAATGTGTGTGCCTTCTCTCTACGCAAGGCCTTCCCAAACTGTGGGGCTGGTCCCTTTTGGTGTTGGTAGAGCCTTGGCTGAGTGGCTCGGTGTGCAAGGAGATGTTTCCGCCCATTTTTTTCTAAATAGTCCAAGGTTAAATTAGGGCTAAACACTTATTTTCTGCCGTAAATACTTTTGGCTGTATCGGCAACATATTCAGATATCTGTAACATTGTAAGCCAAGGAGTCCTTAACATACTCAAAGGGGGAGGGTGCTTGAACCAAAAAGCTCTACACAATGAGGTATTTTCACATTATCCAAACCAACTTTTACAATATGTAAGCAGACTTTTAAGTCACATTACATCAGTTATGCTTCCTCTCATAAATATGGTCCCATGACCATCATGGATACCTTGCAGTGCTGGGTCCTAAATTTAATGCTGATGTGGGCACCAATTGCAAGACCTTTCTATTATATCAGCGTGGGCTTTCATTGGGTACTCCGGTTCCCTCCCATACGCCAAACATATAGAGACAGGTTAATAAAATGACCCTAGTGTTTGTGTGTTAATGTGATAGGGACCTTAGAGTGTAAGCTCCATGGGGCTGGTGACTGGTATGAATGAGGAGAAATCTCTATTAAGTGAATTATAAGACACCAGGCACTTTGTCTTTATGTTTATGCTTAAATGTTTTTTTTAAATTGTAATCTTGTGCTCTAGTCACTCCAGTCTGAAATGGAATTTGATATCTGGCTACTAACCCTAAAAACTAGGGATGCGCCAAAACCATCATTTTTGGATTTGGCCAAATACCAAATTCCCCAAAACATTTAGCTAAATACTGAACCCAATCAGAACCCAAATTTTCATATTCCAATTTATGTCCAGAGCTTAAAGCACACATGAATTTAAGGGTTTGGATTCAGTAGGGTTGAGCAATTACTATCTGGTAGTATCTAATTCTGCAATAATTGCTAGATTTTGGCCTAATCCCAAACCAAAATGAGCTTGGATTTGGGAGAGGTTTGAATGACAGAATTCGTAGATAAATCGTAGACTAGATAGATAAGTATTACAGGTATAGGACATATTGTCTAGAATGCTTGGGATCAGGGGATTTTTCCGTAATATGAATCTCCATATTTTAAGTCTACTAAAGAATGTAATTTACACATTGTTTTGCCTTCAAGAAGGATAATTTATATCTTAGTTGGGATCAAGTACAAGGTACTGATTTATTATATCAGAAAAAAATGTAAAGTATTAGATTTGAATGGAGTCTGTGGGAGATGGCCTTCCTCTAGTTTGAAGATTTCTGTATAACAGGTTTCTGGATAACGGATCTCATACATGTAGAACATAAGGGTTATGTAATAAGGGGGTTACTAAACCTCAATTTATCTGGCAGGGCTTTTAAGGGCAAGAACTGGAATTTTTAAAATATTATTACAGTATACCCCAATACTGCAAAAAGCCAGAATCCCAAAATCCTCCGTCTCAGACCTGTTGAAGTCCTCTATAAAGGCAATAAAGCACCTTAACTTTTGCAGCAACTACCGGCATTAGACCTATCATTCTTGTTGGATATTATGCTTCATTGGATAGAAGCGGTGATTGAAGCTCAAATATACTGAGTTTACCCTCTCTTGGTTGTTGAAAGCTCAATTTGAAGAGATTAGGCTGAAAAATCCGCAAAATTCTGGGTTGAGGCCAAAAAACGTAAAAAATTTAGCGAGTCAGGTAAAAAAATTGGATGACTAGGGTTTTCACATGATTTTAACGTTTTTTCCCCCCAAACTAATTAATTCAATTAATAAATGACATCAAATCAAGCATGGGAGTTTGGTTGTGTTTTTTTATATAAAATATGAGATGAATTCAAAGTTTAGTAAATAACCCCAAAATGTGCTACAGGTCTAATAACCAATTGGGAAGCATTCACTTGTCTCCTGTTTAAAAGCAAATATTTTGGTTGCTTCGGTTACGCCTCCTTGGCAATCTATTGACCTCAAATAGATTCCTTTTTTTTGTCAATAACCAGATTGCAGATTTAAAACACAGCTTACAATCTAACAATAATATGGGGGTTGTTCGATCCTGGCCATGGTAACTGAAATACGATATGATAAATTGCTTCAGATATTCAAGTAAAAGTCGTGATGGAAACAATATAAACCATAAGGGTGTGTATTTGTATTCAGCACATGTTCCATTGTACCTTCCAAAGCAGGGAAAACTACCCTTTATTTCTGCCACAAATTGTTACATTTTCCCTTCTCAGAACAATGGTGTGCTCCAAATGTCAAATCCAATTGCACTCTTATCTAAACTAAACTCTGGCTGGCAGTGGTACTGGCATCCATACCAGGTGTTTGCATGCTAGATATACAGTAGATGCCTGTGCAGCAGGGAAGGATCCGCAGCAGTACAAAATGCCTATAATACACCTGCGGGTTCAGAGTTGCAACAAAAGGCTGCCCTTACTTCTAATGTTCTATATGCTCAATGTGGCAGCACCCAAAGTGATTGCCTTTCATATTTTTATCTCAGAATACCATTTTATAAAACATTAACAATCGTGAAAAATAAAAGTGTGGAAAAATTAAATACTTTTGAATAAATAACCAGTTACTTACTAAAATCTCCATACCCCGGGGACAAGGCTTTTTAAGTCGAACGCTGTAATCTGAAGGTTCATTCTCCCAGGAAATTGCTGATGTAGTTGTTAATATTTTAATGTAGATTTTATATGCTACAGTTTTCCTGTTCTTTCTTAATATTGCATTCTCACATAAAAAAGTAAAATCAAGTAAAAACTTAAATTCTGCAGCTCTATAATCACCAGGCAAGATTCTTCCATGCAATCTTACTGTTTAGTCAGGGTTAAAAAGAGACAGACAAATGTTCCAGAGAAAATTAATTCAGGAATAATGAGCCCCCAAGTATACAGGCTTAGTTATGCAGGTCAGTGACTTCTATATACCACTCATATTATAAGTGATAATGTACCCCTTACTGTACATTCTAAGGATATTAGGAGTTCTATGACCATATAAAGGCACAAGGCTGAAGGCTGAGTTACACAGGGAACTCTGAGTATTACTCATGTTTTATATGGGATAATCTACCCCTACTGTAAATTATAAAGATATTCGAAGACACTGAGGTGTTCTGTGACCATATAAAGGCACAGGGCTGCAGGCTGAGTTATACAGGGAACTCTTCAGTATCATTCTTGTACTATAAGGGATAATGTACCCCCTACTGTACATTTTAAGGATATTAGAAGTTACTGAGGGGTTCTGTGATCATATAAAGGCACAAGGCTGCAGGCTGTGTTATACAGGGACTTAAAGGAAAAGTAAATGTTTTTCTTTTTCTTTCTGTAAATTTGCTCTAAACAGCCCCCCAGATTAATGTACCTTAGTCCCTGCTGCAAGTCTGCTGTGGTTTCTGTGTTATTAGCAGCTTGTTTCCCCTTCTTCCTGGTGCAGAGTGAAGCCCAGCCCCTTAGTTTACTGAGCAGTCCATTTGCTGCTGTTCCACAATAGAGAGGAAGAGGGAGCCAGTGTGTGCATTAGTAAGCTAGTTTCCCCAAGCAAAAGGTGCTGCACACACTGGTCTCTGCTATGTCATAGTATGCAAATGATCTCCAGGACTAGTCCAAGAGATAAGGTCAGCTCAGTAAGCTATGGGGCGGGGCTTCACTCTGCACCAGGAAGAAGAGGAAACAAGCTGCTGATAACACAGAAACCAGAGCAGACTTGCAGCAGGGACTAAGGTACAGTAATTTGAGTAATTTTTTTTTACTTCATTGTTTTGTGATGAAAAGTCATGCAATTTCTCTTCCCACCTCTAATTTGCATATACACAAGGGTTCTGAAAGTAATATGATTTCTCTTCTCATCCCTAACTTGCATATGCACAAGGAATCTGAATCCTCCTGAAAAAGGCAGAATCCTGAAGTTGGTGCATCCCTATTAGCAGGTCACAGAGCATATGAGAATACATGAGGTCTCTAAGCAGGGTACACAAATACTTGAATGACAAGGTCACTGTGCACATAGATCAGTGACATTTAATGAGCAGTTTCTTACATTTTGCGGTATTTAACTGACCAAGTGTACAAGCAGGGTATCTGAGAAGAGGCCTTACTGAACCAGACCACTGAGAAGTTCCCTGGGTATTTAGGCCTTTATATAATATCTGAGTACTGGTGCTTTAGCCTAAACAAAGTCTCTGTACAAGTTAGCAAGTATTGCACAGCAGACCTGTAGTTATGTTGAATGTTCTGTTACCTTACTTTGCCAGTTTTGGGGTACAAATTATGAGTAAATATATTTTGCCTTGTCTATTAAGTGCCTCTGTGTTTGTCATTAGGCTTAAATCACAATTACCAAGGGTCTCTGGTCTTAATATATCATGTCTCTGATTGGGTTACTGACTTTTACCCTTTGCTGAACTATGTATATTTGTAAAACTAGGTCGATTTGAAGGTAAATTAGGCTTTCCAACTAATGCAGTGGATGTGATGAATGTCTGCCCTTACACTCTTGGAATGATTATATGTTAGATGGGTTTGAGACATCACAGCATTCACTTCCACATCAGCAGCATCAAGAAGGTGGTGTATCGTCTCCAGCATCTCATTGGACCAGACTGCTCAGCAGCATCAGTATAGTATAGTCAACATTACATTTCTTTAGAAGCACATATTATTTCAGCTTGGGTAAATTGTTGAGAGATCTCCTCAAACTGAAGATTATGCAGGTAAAAGGCCAATGGCAAATTGCAAAGAGGTTCACATTTCCCATGCTTTTAGCTACATTATATTAATGACTGTTCTCTGGAACAATATCTATACCGCTACACTAAAACCCTATATTCTCCAGAATTAGTTCTATTTCAACACTTACTCAAAAGTTTCAGGATCTGGATATTATGAATTCACTTTAGTACACAGTCTGGAAGTCTTTCAAGCTGCACCTTCTTCTTCTAAAGGCAACCAATTACTTTTCAACAAGCCCTTCAGTCCAAAATCATGTTGCTTAGTTCAAGAACGCCAATTTTATAAATCCCCATTGTTTTCTTTACAAAAACCCTGCAGTAACATTCTTCTCATCCAACATTCTTGCATTCATAAGCTGAGTCTCATTGGTCCGCTCTCTTTATATATATTGAACCCTTGTCATCGTAATAAACATCCCTGTGATGCCCCCATCTAATGAACAGTCACTGCCCATCTCCAGAAACACATTTGTGACCTCCAGAAAGTCTCCAAAAAGTCTACACTTCTGCCTTGGACATCTTGCTCTTCTTCTGAAAGAACCCATGAACCTGACTATTTGTCTACTAGTAAGACTACTTCCTAATATTGTCTTTCCCGTCTGATGTTTTTCTACCTTCTACCATCGTTCATAATCTTCTGAGAATCTTTAACAAACTTTTTATCTCTTACAAAGCCCTACACCTTTTTACATGTTGTGTAACCCATGACCTTGTCTCTTCCTCTCCAGAATATCTACTACTACACTGCCCCAATAGATATTGATACTGATCTTTCTACCCTTAAAATCGATTGTCCAAATGCCCATTTTCATTTCTCCCCTAAAACGCCAACCCAGTCATCCATAAATGTTTATCATCTGGAAACGGCAGCATTGCTGCATTATCCTCTTCCCACTGCCCTCGAACAACAGTCTTCTTACCAGCCTTTCCCTCTCTCATTTCTGGCTTGCATGACTATTGGTTTTTTGGTGTTCCTATATTATTTTTCACATCTGCCTTAGATAAATCTTTGTTTACTGTTTTCTGTGACAATTTTAGTGTATCATACATTTTTATAATTATCTAATTCTGTTTGGGGTAATTGTGTCTCGCTTGCAGTAAGAAAGTTAATGTCATTATACAAAAATGTGTATGTTTTATTATTAACGCATCTGTCCAATTCTCTTATTTATGTCGTTTTTTTTCTTACAATGATCTTTCACTCATGTTTTATTTCTGTTTATCATTTGCTTCAGGCAGATTTATTTTTCTGCAAGTAATTAACACAATGTAATTATGCATTCAGAGGGTGGGGGGCTGTCTACATGTCATGGTCTGTCAGTGTCTGCGAGTGGGAGGTTGGCATGTCTACTGCCCACACTGTACCTGTAGTCTGAATATGGAATGGATTATTAGTGGGAAAGGGAGGCTGGTGATGCCTGTTGGATTGTACAGGCTGTCATGCCCAACAAACTTTATATCTTAAATTAGCTTTTAGTTCTATATATACAGTGCGCCTTTCAGTTCTCTGTACACCATTTTATATTCCCATCCTTTTTTTGTTAACTACCGTAGGCCTTTTTGAATGTGCATGTAAAATCTGGGGAACGAGTCGCAGAAAGTTGGCAGACAAAGTGCTTATAGTGGCTGGAGTGAAGAATGATACACTATGTTACATCATAGTTTACAATGATGGCATCATATATGACAGTGAGGTTAATAGGGACACGTATAATGTTAGTGGTGACATTAGGCAAGATTTGTGTATAATCATCTTGTTGGATATGTCGGAGGTTATTAGAAAACTATAGTTATAACATATAACATAAGTGATGAAGCTCACATCAGTCCCCTTTATCATATCTTCAGACCAAACAGTATACGAGAGAAATGGACAAGCACATGCCACAATGGAGCACAACTTGTATGTATGATATCATTCTATTAATATTCCTTTGCGTCAGAGAGGACAAATTCCAAGACATGCTTTAGTCATGTCAAACGTGAACTTCCTATAGTTTGAAAATTTTACGATAAGATAAGAGTAAGGGGATTAATGTGCCTGCATTTATATAATCTCACTTCTCTCAGTTAACACCTGTTACTTAAATCGAGGTTACATTATCTGCTGGAGCAGCAAATAGGGAAAAGGAGATTAAGTGGGGTAGCTAAATATCCAAATCCTACAGAACAGATCTGCTCTGTGTATAATACAGATACTCTTCCCTGCTCTGTGTGTAATAGATACTCTCCCCTGCTCTGTGTTTAATACAGAGACTCTGCCTTGTTCTGTGTATAATAGATGCTTGCCCCAGCTCTGTGTATAATACAGATACTCTTCCTTGCTCTGCATACAATACAAGATACTCTGCCCTGCTCTGCTTATAATACTTATACTCTGACATGCGCTGTGTATAATACAGATACTCTCCCCTGCTCTGTGCATAATGCAGATACTGTCCCCTGTTCTGCTTACTATACAGATACTCTTCCCTGCTGGGAATGCATCGATGCTCCTTACTACTAACTATTGTCACAGACCCCTTCCAGCTGTGGGTGTTGCAAAGACTCCCAGCTTATTTCTGTGTGAGTGACTCTATGGGCATTAAGCCTGAGGACCCCAGATATCAACTTGTATGTAAATATTCTGCTCTGGCAGTTGAGTTGGGGGAGGAAGGGGCAGCGAAACCTTGCCCAGGGCTTTTTGCAACAAAGTTTGGTGTCTTGTATTATACGTGTTTTGTTGCAAAAAGTTTCAGGTTGAGCTGGCATTACTGTCTGTACTGTTTATGGCATGCTGTGATTAAAAGCAAACATTACAGGGAAGAACTGCCTATGCTCTTTGCCTTCTAGTCAAGTAGTGTATATTATCTATGGATATGGAAATGGGGTGGTCTAGCACTGCCAAGTATGTACTAGATATATAAATTTATTATGCCATGAGTGGAAATTATTGAGGCTGACAAGAATCAAAAATGCTCCTGTCTCTTCAAGGTCTGCCCAAGTCTTTCCATTCTCCTTTAGATTTAAAGAAATCCTTGGCCAACGGACACTGAATCAAATCACCAACAATATCATGAATAAACTCAGGGCTGGAGATTTAAAGGTCACTTCTAAGTGCTGTTGTGCCAGAAGCAGATTTATAACAGGCTAAGAGGAGTGTGCGACTTCCAATGTTCCGACTGCAGTAAGAAATAGAGCACAGGTGGCTACTGAGTCACAGGCAGTTGATATAAACCTTTTGCTTTGCACAAACATAAATGGCCACTATAAAAGTGACCCTATCAAGAGAAAAGCTACCTCGGGCCTTAATCCCTGTATATTAGCATTGCTACCCTCTCACTAGTTTGCCCCCTTTCCCTGAAAAGTATTTTTTCTATTACCCACAATACAATCAGAGACATGTGATGTACTAAACATTTGTTAAATCGTACAAGGCGAGAGCATACAAGTTATACGAGACCCTTAATTGAAAGATTTTATCAACTTAAAAAGCAGTGTGTTTAAAAAAAAAAAAATTTTTTTTTGGATGATGAGCTGTGTGCTGGCAGTGCCCCCTTATGGTCAGTGCTGAAAATACAATTAAACCTGATTAACTCCATTCTCTGGCATAGCTACCTACAAAAAAACCCTTGTGCCAGAAATGGGGATTAATAACCAAGCTATGCAGAGACAAGTAGCTGTACAATGGAGCAGCAAGGAGGTCTGGCCCAGCAGTCATGCTCTAACTCAGGGATCCCCAA
>CM044447.1:23614866-23636287 GCA_024363595.1 Xenopus borealis | reverse complement strand
GCTACAGCAAAATAAAGTGAAGGTTTTGGAGTGGCCATCTCAGTCTCCTGACCTCAATATGATTGAGCCACTCTGGGAAGACCTCAGACGTGCAGTTCATGCAAGACAGCCCAAGAATTTACAGGAACTGGAGGCTTTTTGCCAGGAAGAATGGGCAGCTTTAATGTCTTAGAAGATAAAGAGCCTCATCCACAACTACCACAAAAGACTTCAAGCTGTCATTGATGTTAAAAGGAACAATACCCACACATAAAAAGTTGTATAATAAAAGACTTTATAAACTAAACATGGAACCTAAATTATTTTCTTTATTAAAGCATCCCTACTTGTTATAAAGGTGTTTAAATATCTGAGCTGTCAATCAAATATTACATGCCGCAGGCATAGAGGCGGGGCAGTCAACTACTTTCACTTTTCATTCAGCACTTCCTAGATGTCACTGCTCTCCTCACATTCCCCCTCTCTCCTCACACTCTATAATTGCCTAGGGCACTGCGCATGGGCATTAAGTCCCCCATTCTGGTGCATACACAAATTTTCAGCTGATACAAAATTTGTCTTAATGACAGTGTTCAACAAAATGGCTGCTGCTTGCTTTCTGTGATTTTGTAATTCCAAATAAATAAATAATAATACATATAGTGTAAAGTTTATATTGCTCAACTAATTGATGGAAAGGAATTTGGAATTCTGCCAGGGTATGTAAACTTATGAGCACAAGTGTACATACATAGATATATATATATTTTTTCTCTGAACTTTTGCCAGTTTCACTAATATTCTGTTTTTAGTGGTTTCTGAGATTTTAGCAATTTAAACTGTTAATACACTGACCTCTGTCATGTCATGTTCATTTTAGCCCTTTCTTTATCCTTGTGTTCCTGCTCTGTTACATCTGTTACAGTAAAACCACCACACAGGACACAGTCTTCTAATGCCCCTCATCAAGGCTCAGCCCACACTCCTACTCTACTTCTCTCTCTGTACAAACTCAGCAATGAGAATAGAAATCAAGCTACATTAAATTTCCATTCCACAAAGGCAACTTATTCCCCTCAATGCGGTTTGCTCTGCTGTTCTAAAGAGCTATGGCATTTGCACAAGCCAGCATGTTTGTAGTCCCTCTGTGACAATTACACTCCATCTTTTACTCTTCCATAGTCTGTGCCATCTTTTACTCTTCCACAGTCTGTGCCCAGAGAACTGCAGCTGTGGGTAACATGTGCCTCTATCAACAGAGTAATATGGACACAGTACTACATATGACAAAGTATAATACAAGGTACACTGAGATGCATGCCAGAGGACATCTATTAGGTGCCCATTTTGTCATATTTTTATTCTCAATGTTCTCCCTAGGGAGAAGGGATGCAATATAGAAAAAAGTCTTTGTATTTATAGATAGGTCTCCTACTCCTCTCCTAAACTGCCATATATTACTGTTTATGAATGATCACTTTTTCATGAGTTTTTTTCAAAAACTTTGCTCCTTTCTTATTAGGTCACGTCCTGGGATCTTGATAGACCTGCCTCATTTATTTTTTGTGCCCACTCATCATTACTAAGAAAAGTAAATGATGCAGGAAGCATGACTTTACATTTAGAGGCACATTTATTAAAGGCTGAATGGGCTCCCATAAAATCGAAATTTATTATAAAAATCAAATTTTTTAAACTCGGATGAATAGGATCAACACGAAGACTCGACTCAAGGTTTTTTCTCTGAAAAAACTTGAATGTCAGGAAGCCTGCTAACATCACCAAATTGATCCCCGGACCATTGCCTTATACAGCAATTCAACAGGTTTTAGGTGGAGGATAGTTGAATTTGAGTTCTCAAGGGCCAGAGTATGATAAATCTTGAAAAGCTAATTCAAATTTAAAAAAAAATAAACTCAAAATCTAATTCAAATTAGAAATTTTACCCTTGCTTAATCTGCCCCTTAAAGATCTGCTCATTCAGCAAGGTCACCATGAGTTAATCCTTCCCACTAAATATAAAGCCAAGAAGTTAAAGGGATACTGTCATGGGAAAAAAATGTTTTTTGTTTTTTTCAAAATGCATCAGTTAATAGTGCAGCTCCAGCAGAATCCATTTTTCAAAAGAGCAAACTGACTTTTTTTATATTTCATTTTGAAATCTGACATGGGGCTAGACATATTGTAGGTTTCCCAGCTGTACCAAGTTATGTGACTTGTGCTCTGATAAACTTGGCACTCTTTACTGCTGTACTGCAAGTTGGAGTGATATTACCCCCTCCCTTTTCCCCCAGCAGCAGCCTAACAACAGAACAATGGGAAGGAAACCAGATAACCGCTCCCTAACACAAGATAACAGTTGCCTGGTAGATCTAAGAACAGCATTCAATAATAAAATCTCATGTCCCGCAAGTCAGATGACTAGGGGCAGCTGGGAAATTGAGAAAATTTCTAGCCCCATGTCAGATTTCAAAATTGAATATAAAAAAATCTGTTTGATCTTTTGAGAAATGAATTTCAGTGCAGAATTCTGCTGGAGTAGCATTATTAACTGATGCATTTTGAAAAAAAACATGTTTTCCAATGACAGTATCTCTTTAAATTCAGGCCACTAGGGAGTGAATCGCATTGTTGATGTAAAAGTGGATGCAGTCCTCCCCCCAACTTTTAAACCTGCCCAAATATTGATTGGGCACTGGGCAGGCACATCAGAGGGACCCATACACAGCCCATTACGTTGTTAAGGACTCATTCCATCTGCCTTGTATGGCCACCTTCAACTATCCTCACCCAACCCAGCTAGGGGTTCACTTGAGAAAGGAGGTTGTACCTCCGAAACGTTGTGGAGATCTCCAATAAACCACTTAAAGTTTGTTTGCACTACAGCTGCATTGTAAGTTGACTTATCTGTTTCAGGGGCAATACAGTGGGACAAAACATGGAAAGTCAGAAGGGCTGGTCTGGTGGCAAGTTGGATGCACAACACACCCAGGACTTGTAGGGGCAATTGGTTGGCCAAAAGCAGCACAATTCCTAGATCATAAAAATGTGCAGTAAGTTTAAACAAAGCCTGTTATGCGTTTCATTCATTATTTCATTAAAAGTAAATTCTTGGTTTAGCATCTCTCTTCTTTATTACAAACGGATGCCTGCAAGACACACATTTTACAATATAGCAAGCTTATTGTACAGGAATAGCAAAGGACAGCATTATTTATGTGTCTGGAGGCACTAAAGCTAGGCAAGTTGTATGAGTCAACTCTCATTGCTCATTGCGGAACACGTCTTAATCCTAAGCACCAGTAAGCCTTCAGGGGGTGCAGTGACGACATGGATAGCTGCTAATGCTGCCACTGATACCTGAAAACAATGCTTAATATTGTACAAAGTATAGTAGCTTTGGGGGAAAAAGATCTAAAAGATTTGAGTGTATTTCCTGCAATCCTGTCTCACTTTATGACACCTATTCTAGATATACTCATAATCAGAAAAAGTATGATTATAGAGGTTATTAGAGGAATGCACCTGCAAAAAACACATGCAAGTGACCATATTTACCCATAATGCAACATGTTTGCCACAATGCACAGAAGCATTTCACACGACTGCAGTCAGTAGAAAAATGTTGCAGCAGATGCTAGAAATGCAAACATTTGCACCAGTTAGAGTATAAATATGGAAAATGGGAATACACACTGTGCTTTCAGTATTGTTCACTGATGCAACTTAGCTCACAGCTCTAGCCTACACGAGCATTATTGGGCAAAAGCACCTTGTGCATGGTATCTTAGAAGGGACAATTCAGTGAGCCCAGGACCTGTAAAATTAAGACTTTAAAGAATAAAAGTGACAATGGCAGGAATCACCCCTAACCCCAGCTCTTATCAGCTCAGTATTAACCAAAGGTTCAACAACAGTATAAACCAGGGCTGCCCAAAAGTTAGATCAGGATCTACCAGTAGACCTTTAGCTGGTGATCAGTAGATCTCAAGACACTGTCAACAAACAGCTTGTCTATAGCACACTCCTGTTTCATGCTTTTCATTCAGATATTTATTATTTTAAGGTTACATAACAAATAGTTCATTAAATATAGCAATATAAATTCTCTCTTTTTCAAAATGCACCAGTTAATAGTCTAAAAGCAAAGCTAAGCTGGGGGACAGTTGTGGGGTTTAAAAATAATGGGCCTGTTAGTTGTAGAACTATTGAAACAATAGTCAATTTCCCAGCTACCCCAAGTCATGTGACTTGTGCTCTGATAAACTGCAATCACTCTTTACTGCTGTACTGCAAGTTGGAGTAATATCAACCCCTTCACCCCAAGCAGCCTAACAGAACAATGGGAAGGTGACCAGATAACATCTCCCTAACACAAGATAACAGCTGCCTGGTACATCTAAGAACAGCACTCGATAGTACAAACCCAGATCCCACTGCATTTTATTCAGTTACATTGAGAAGGAAAAACAACAGCCTGCCAGAAAGCAGTTCCCTCTTAAAGTGCTGACCAGGGGCAGCTGGGAAATTGACAAAATGTCTAGCCCCATGAACTGAATATAAATAAATCTGTTTGCTCTTTTGAGAAATGGATTTCAGTGCAGAAGACTACTGAAGTAGCACTCTTAACTTATGCGTTTTGAAAAAAAAAACATGTTTTCCCATGACAGTATCCCATTAAGTTAAGCTTCCTTGGAGGTTCCATTAAGTTACAGAACAGAATAGCAACCAAAAGTAATCAAAATATGCATCATTTTCAATGGCATCTCATATGGCATCTGCTTATTTTCTTGGTTGCCTTGTCTACTATGTGAAAGACTTGGCAAATTGGCATCAGTATTTTCCCATTACATATTTTAGATGTTCTGCTAAGTCATTGGACACCTGACAGGACTCTGTCCTACCTCTATCCATTCATTGGCTGATGTCACCTAGCATGTATGTGTGCCCTTGATTTGTGTGCAACCACAGAGCCTCATGAGTCACAGGGATGGACTTTAGTACTTAAAATGGCCTGAAATATTATTATTATCCAATATTTTCTATTTTGTCCCCTTACTATGTACAGAGCTGTGAAAGATGATATACTTATATATATGGTATAGAGTCCTTTTAAAAACATTTTCCCCAAGTTCATTTGGTAAGAGAGCAGGCAAGGGGCTCACACAGTGTAGCTTTAATTCCACACCAACAGCAAAAAATACAAGAAGTGTCAAGTGTCAGTTGCAAGGAGATGAATAATGAAAACAATTAAAAGAGAGATCATTTTACTATTTTCTACAGAATGTTCCTACTCGCAGTTCAGAGAAATAAAATAATGCATTTCAGCAGATCTTAGATTTTTTTCTCCCCCTTGTCCTTTAACCCTGTTCTGAAAAGACATTTTCCATTCCGGCCCCAGAAAAAATTGGTTCATTCTCTTCTCGCTCTTCCAACACTCTTTGCCTCTCTCAAGACTAATTTACTGCTAATCAGTTTCCCCTCGCTCTCTTTACTGACACAATAACTGTCACTTCAACATCAATATTTCCAATAGGATTTTTCTTGCTCTCTTAGAATGCAGATGGAAGTGTGCGAGATTAAAGAGAAGCCTGCTTATTTTTTTTTATTACTATTAACCCTTTTATATCCTAAAGCAATGAATGGGCTTTATTTTAACAGTTAATGGGAATATGAAAACAGTAAAGTACCATAAGAAATACTGGAGAAGGTTGTGCTCTTTATTGCTTCCCATCCATTTATATTTATAAATGTTCACAGTTTTAAGGGGAAAAGCAAAAACTCTAATATTTCCACTCATTTGCCCTCTAAATTACTTCTCCAGTACTTAATTACAAATGCAAGAGGAGCATTCATTTCACTGTTATCTGGCAGAGAGAGATTACCATGCAATTATGGCTTGCTGCTATTAAAATGTAATCAAACATCAGAAAGTCAGATAAAGTGGTGTTTAGGTGTTTGTTGATCATTTTCAATGGCTTGAACAAAGAATGAAGAGAGGAGGCAGGATTCTCTAGAAAAATGAAGGCCAAGAATCGGCCCCGACGCTGGTATCATCTTTCTTCTTTAGCTGCACCTAGAAACATTGTATCAGCAGGTTTTGCAGCAATGCACATGCGGCCGTTCGTTTTCAGAAGTCGCCCGAAGTTGCCTCATGAGGAAACTTCGGGCAACTTTGGAAAAAGAATGGCCGTGTGTGAATTGCCACAGGCAATTTTCGATTCAGCGGACGGAGTTCAGGGAGAAGGCAGTTCGGGGTGATTGTCGCCCTGAAGAAGAGGTGATTTGCCGCTGGGGCGACTAATCTCCCCGAATCTGCTCGTGTAGACCGACCCTAAAGGGGAATGTTGTGTTTTTTAGGAGAGTATAACAGTGCTTTATTAGCAGGTCATGCAGCCATTACATAACAGCAGTAAGTCTTACTTTCACTTTCAAGCTGTGCAGAAAGTACTGTGTATGCACAGTGACACCTGCAGGCCATTTGTATAAACACCACAGGGAACTATCGCGAAAATGAAAATTTAATATAAGCTTCAGCATACTGAAATAATAAACTTTCTAACTACAAGCAATTAAAATTCTGTGCTATTTCTGAAACAATGAACTTCATCTTCACTATTCCTCTCTCAGTATTTGTTTCTCTGCATTTGGTCTTCATGCAGCAGTTGGGTGTCATATACTCATTGACAGTTAGATCCAATATATCTTATAGGGGACACTTTTTGCCTAGAAGATATATTAGAGCTCACTGTATTAAAATCACCACAAATACTGTCTCTCTACATGCAGGATTTGTGAAAAAGGCAGTTATTTTTTTAGATTTTGTTTGTACCTGAATCAGTTATTTGAATGAGCTCTAATACATCTGCTAGGAAAGGAAGCCCCCTATAAGATATATTGGATCTAACTGTCAATGACTAGCTGACAACCAACTACTGTATGAAGAGAGAATGAAGAGAAACAGATGCTGAGAGAGGGATAGTGAAAATAAACTTATTTCTAAAACAATGCAGAATATTTAATTGATGTATTTAGAAAGTTGATTATTTCAGTATGCTGAATCTTCTATTTAATTTTAATTTGATAGTGATAGTTCCCCTTTAAGTTTGGAAACTTGCCACATTCAGCAGCAGCCAATGAGTTACCATGCCTACTAATGGGTCCACTTTATCAGTTTTACCAATTAGTCTGCCTGTAACAACCACAGACATGGGGTGATTGAAAATGCCCTCAGAATTTGTGAATTTTGTTCAACTCAAGTTCAATTGAGCTTTTGCTGACACATTTTTTGTCTGTTGTTTTAATGACAAAAAAAATCAATGTTTTTTTTCTATTTCTTGAGCTATGCAGGAAATTAAAACTACAAAATGTTTGGTCCTCACAAGATAGATAATTGGATTACTATTATACAGCCCCTAACCCTTGCTTACCCTTTTGTGGTAACTGTTTTGTTGGCAAAAGCCCATTATGCACGGGGATAAGCTGTGTACAGGGAATCTAATTATCTATCTCACAAGAGCCAAACATGGAGTAGCTTCAGTTATCCTGTTTAGCTCAAGAAATAATCAAAACCATAGATTTTTTCCCCATGTTTAAAATAACAGGTAAAAAGTATGTTCAGCAGAAACCCTATCCAAACTCATGTTGAACAAAGGGGCATTCCACTTCCTTAAGTTAGAGACAAACTCAGCATTCGACTAGCCCAACAGGATGCCAGGTGAAGTCCTGGTGGGCCCTAAGCAACAGATTGATTGCCACATCAATCACAGAGAATCCTGTCTGGTTTGCCAAATTTGGAAAACCGGGCAAAAACAGACAGTTGGCAACTCTAGTGATCATTCACAATTAGGGTTGCCACCTGGCCGGTATTTTAGATGGTTGATTCCTTATTAATAGGAAAAAAGATAAATATACAGGAAGGCCGGTATTTTTTTCAAGAAAAGGGGGCAACCCTATTCACAATGGTGGGGAGGGGACCTGGAGGTAGGGTTGCCACCTAGTCTGGAAATAAAATAGCAGCCTTCCTATATTCTTGGCGTTTTTTACTACTAATAACATTGGCATCAAGCATCAATTTTACTGCCCAGGCTGGTAAAATACTGGCCAGATGGCAATCCTACCTGGAAGATATATGGTAGGCCCATGGGTCTCCAGTCTGACATTGACATTGGAGGGTCAGTGGGTATAAGACATGCGTTGACTGCACCCAGAGCAGTTACTTGTGAGCTGTTTCAAAGCAGATATCTTATTGGTTGCTATGGAATAGTAGTAGTGATGCACGGGACAGGAATTTCCTGAACCTTACCCCCAATAACCTGCAATTATAATAATGAGTGATACCAACAACATCCCTAACCTAGTCTGACCTTCAGCCAACCCAAACCTGACATTAATTTGCAAATTTTAGCCTGAACCCACCCTACCGCAGCCCTTGTTCTGCTTGACTTGGGGAATGGGTTATAAACACAAATTACACCCAAAAAATACAGGACTGTTGACTGTATTACTATGTCTTCTTTAAAGGGATACTTTCATGGGAAAAAATGTTAATCCTTTCCACCAAATATAAAGCCATGAAGTTATAGGGATACTGTCATGGGAAAAAAATGCTTTTTTTCAAAATGCATCTGTTAATAGTGCTGCTCCAGTACAATTCTGCACTGAAATCAATTTCTAAAAAAAGCAAACAGTCTTTTTTTATATTTCATTTTGAAATCTGACATGGGGCTAGACATATATGTGACTTGTGCTCTGATAAACTTGTCACTTTTTACTGTGTACTGCAAGTTGGAGTGATATCACCCCCCCCCAGCAGCCTAACAACAGGACAATGGGAAAGTAATCCAATAACCGCTCCCTAACACTCTTGTGTTAGGTAGCGGTTATCTGATTACCTTCCCATTGCTTTCTGGCAGGGAGTTGTTTTTTCTTCTCAATGTAACTTAAGGAGTCACAGTAGGACATGGGTTTTTACTATTGAGTGCTGTTCTTAGATCTACCAGGCAGCTGTTATCTTTAACAGCTGCCTGGTAGATCTAAAAACAGCACTCAATAGTAAAAACCCATGTCCTACTGTGACCCCTAAGGGCCCTTACACACGGGCGTTTTGGACCTGCGCTTGCGTTTGGCTGCGTTCAGCCGCAGGGGAGCGCAGGTCTAGACGCACCTCATTCTTTTCAATGAGGTTGTACCCACGAGGCGCGTGTAAGCGCCGAACGCAAGTTCAGAAACACTATGCTGCATTTTTCCTGCGTTTGGCGCCTACATGCGTTCGTGTGAAATAATTTAGTGTGTCTATACCTGCGCTCCCCTGCTGCTGAACGCAGCAAACCGGAACGCAGGGGAGCGCAGGTAAAAACGCCCGTGTGTAAGGGCCCTTGAGTTACATTGAGAAGAAAAAACAACTGCCTGCCAGAAAGCAGTTCCCTCCTAAAGTGATGGCACAAGTCACAAGACCAAGGGCAGCTATGAAATTGAGAAAATGTCTAGCCCCATGTCAGATTTCACAATGAAATATAAAAAAAATCTGTTTGCTCTTTTGAGAAATGGATTCCAGTGCAGACGTCTGCCGGAGTAGCACTATTAACTGATGCATTTTGAAAAATTGTTTTCCAATGACAGTATCCCTTTAAAGGAGCTATAACAAAGCATATTATCATCTTTGGAATTTGTATGCAAGAGAAAATGCTTTTGTGATGTAAGTAGAAATTCATTTCAGATTATTTTGCAATGTTTTGATTTTTTGTGGTTGTCTGCAGATGTTTACTTCCTGTAAATAAATGGACATTAGCCACGCCCCACTGATCAGAACAGCTACTGCTTGCTTTGTGTCTGCATTTCTTCCAAAGAGATGAGAGACATTCTAGGCCAGTAATTTGGCTGTTTTCAGCTCTTTTCAGAAGACCGAAGCATTCTATTTTTGTATTAGTAATGATGGTGAGTGAAGAACAATAAAGGGGAAGATGATGAAGAAAGCACAAAAACAGATAGATGTTGGAACAGGCATGTACTGTATCAGAAAGAACAAAAAACCTTTTAAGATATTATCATTATGTTATAATGATAGTTCTCCATCTGGAACACTTACAGTTAAGTGTACCTGAAAATAAAAGGAGTCATAATGAAAAGTGAAATCCATGTTCCCTATTGAAAAAACAAGCAACTTCCTACCCTATATCCAGGTTTCGGTTCAGTATATGGCCTTTTTCAGTAGAATTCGGAATTGATCAAACCGAATCTGAATCCTAAAAATCAAGTGACTTTTTGTGACACGCTCAAGGAAGTTAAAACCACACGCTGCATGTGCGATTTTCTTTAACCCTTCCTTGCCCTAAGGTGCATATGCAAATTAGGATTCAGATCTGGTTCAGTACTTGGTTGAATCTTTTAGGGCCCTTACACACGGGCGTTTTGGACCTGCGCTCCCCTGCGTTGCGTTTGGCTGCGTTCAGCCGCAGGGGAGCGCAGGTATAGACGCACCTCATTCTTTTCAATGGGCCTGTACTCACGAGACGCGTGTAAGCGCCGAAAGCAGGTTCAGACGCAACATGCTGCATTTTTCCTGCGTTTGGCGCCTACATGCGTTTGTGTGAGTACAGCCCCATTGAAGATAATTGAGTGCGTCTATACCTGCGCTCCCCTGCGGCTGAGCGCAGCCAAACGCAACGCAGGGGAGCGCAGGTAAAAACGCCCGTGTGTAAGGGCCCTTATGAAGGATTCGGAATCAGGCGAATCCCAAAATAGTGTATTTGGTGCATCCTTACCATTTTTATTAAAAAATACTTAGGCGACCAAGCCACAAGGCTGAACCAGTTCCGGATCACAGAAAAGCCCCATACATGTCTGTTTCGGAGGCTCCTACAAGAAACAGATGCATGATGCTTTCCTGCAATTTGAAAGTGATTCCACTGCTGAATCATTCTAAAGGTGGCCATACACGGGCCGTTAAAAGCTGCCGACAGACCAAGTCGGCAGTTTATTGGCCCGTGTATGGGGCCCGCCGACGGGCTTCACCGATCGATATCTGGCCGAAAGTTGGCCAGATGTCGATTGGGAGGGACTAAAAATCCAGTTGGATCGCGGCCGAATCTGTTCGTTGATGCGGTATTGCAATCTGCCCGTTTGGCCTCCATTATGTTCCGATCATTGAGCCCTAGGGCCCACGATCGGATCAGCCCGATATCGGCCACTAGTGATGGGCAAATTTATTCGCCAGGGGCGAATTCCCGCGATTAGCCTCGGGCAAATAAATTCGCGAAACGCCACCGAAAATTCGCCGAAAAACGACGCAATGCGATTGACGCGGCCACCTCAAGGCGGATCTCTACGTGTATGGCCACTTTAAGTCCTGCTACCAACAACTGCCCAGAACCTTGTAAGCAGTGAGGGAGAAGAGAGCAATCCAAAACAGTGCACAATTTTTAATCAGTGTATTGGTTAAAAAGCACATTTTTGGAAAACGTATATTTACATTTTTGTTTTTCATGATATGCCCCTTTAGGTACAATAAAAACAAAACTATAAATCTTGCTCAGCATTTTGAAGGGGATGTTAACTTCACAATAAAACTTCTAATGAATGAAACTTCTAAGCAACTTTCCAATATAAATCAATTACACATTTTCAATGGTTATTTGTAACACCGCTACTGAAAGAAGCCCCTTCCTGCCCTTGTCTAATCTCTGCATTGCTGGTTCTGTCTTTTATAACAATCTAGCCAACTGATTAACAGACCTCCGAAGAAGCATGCCGGCCTTTACACTGTTTCAACAGAACCAGCTGTAGTAATGCCCAGGTGGAAGATTTTTGATGACTGGGGGCAGCTGGGAAACTGACGATATGTCTGGCCCCATGTCAGATCTCAAAATGGAATATAAAAAAATCTGTTTGCTCTTTTGAAAAATGGATTTCAGTGCAGAATTCTCCTGGAGCAGTGTGAAAGATTCGGCAGAATACCGAATCCAAATCCTAATTTGAGATTGGAAAATAAAAAGAGGGGAAATAATATTTTACTTGTTTTATGATGAAAAGGCATGTGATTTCCCTTCCCACCCCTATTTTGTTTAGCCAGACACAAGGATTCTTCCGAATCATGCTGAAAAAGGGCAAATCCTGAACCGAGTCCTGGATCCATGCATCTGGTTTACTTGAACCCGACTGACTTAGAAGTTCTATTTTGACCTGTGCATAACTAACCAGCAGTAAAGAAAGGAGCAGATAGATTTACAAATAAGTTGAAAACCACGGAACATTTTCAAAGAATGTTTATTGGAACAATGCTTAGGATTACATTTTCATTCCTTAAACTGAAGTGTATTTTTGGGTTTACATCCCCTTTAAATTCAAGGTTGGACAGAGGCAGATTGATAAGGTGAATAATTCTCTCCAAATAAAACAAAAAATGCTCAGTCTACAAGGGTCTGTTCCCAATTGCCAGTGAAGGAACTGGCATGAGTGAATCTAAGCAGGATTTGCGATGCCTTCTGAATGTAAATGAGTCTTTGGCACGGTGTGTGCTTTAAGCAAAACTAACACTTCCCATCCACGCAGCACATCCTGGTATAACTGGCACTTTCTTGTTTGTTAAGGAAATCATCTGGAATCAAGCCAAAGCCAATGCTGATATGTCTATAAATATAACCCATTCCGATACAGATTTAATAGGTTCGTTCCTTGAAGAGTTTGGCACTTGCACCGTTTGCGTAAGCAAATAAAAAGATTTACGAGAGAGAGAGAGAGTGTGTGGGGAATGGCTGGCACCATTGGCTGAACTAGTGAAGGGGCATCGCAGAAATGTTTTGGAGGCTGGCACAGTCCTTTACAATGTGTACAATCAACAGATCCCAGCTAGCAGAGACTGCCATTGTTTATTTGCATGTACTTTTGCTGGCAAAAGCTGGCATTTATGATCTCCCTGTAGAACAGTACATTTCAGCACAACACTCAATCCTTCATAAACATAGAAATATTGTCCATGAATAGTGGTACAGCAGAACAAAGACATATAAAAGTTAATATTAATAATTTAGCTGGTCTCTCTAATAACACAGTACACAATTCTTTACAAATTAGGGGCCTATTCATCATGCTGTGTACAACACTGGAGAAAAACATCACCAGTCATGTTGCCAATAGCAACCAATCAGCAATTTGATTTACACAGCATGATAAATAGGCCCCTGTCGCTAGCATCAAGCCATGCTGATGGCAAAAAAAAATGCTGTTGTTTAGTTTTTATAAGCATCATGCTCCACATTACAGAAAGATCCTGTAACCAGTGTTGCACAGGTCATAAGCTTACCAGTATTAGATCCCATACCTATATAATATTTTACCATCTGCTGGCCAAGGTCCATCCTGTAAGGGTTGAACTCCACGGGCGATTTCTACGAGATTGTGATGGATCCGCCACTCAGCTACAAAGTCAGCTACAAAGTCGGATGCGATGGATGCGCCAAAAATGAAAGCGACGCATCAAAAACAACGCAACGCACCTCAAAAAAGGGGCCGTGACTAGTTTTGCGAATTTCGCTGGAAATTCGCAAATTGTCGGCGAAGCGAAAGGGGATAGATTTGCCCATCACTAGTGAGAAAGGTTTCTAATTTTTTTTCTAAGCAGAAGAACATCAGAGCAGCCCCTTTCTCTTTCAAAAGTGCTTAGAATATAGCACCCTCATTAATGTTGCATTTTAGGTTTACTTATCCTTATTAGAGCTAACCTAACCATCTCCAACACAAAGCTGAATGTAGAAAGACAAGAGTACTGAAGAGTAACTTGATTATCTCAGAAATTCACTCATTGAGATCATGGAACACATATATAATTTTCAGCTGTCATTTTTGTGATAGTTTCAATTGTCGTATTGTATATAGATTTGTAAAGAAGGTGTCATGCCATATACATATATATTTATGTTCTAGGGTTAACATGGTAAAAACACAAGCCAATAAGGGGTTGGCAGAGCTGAATTTGCCTTTCAGGCTGGGTTAATGTGACATCTGCCATCATTCCAGCATTAAGGATTGAATACTGATGCTCACCCATGCATCTCTACGGGATAGTACAAAAAGAAAGAGGTTAGTGTGTCAATCCCTTTACACTAATCATAAAGCAAATTAATGATCTGGTATTTCCCAAAGTCTCCAGAAAACAAATCTCTGTCTCTCCCTCCTGCCCGTGTCTCCTCAATCCTTACTAATTAGCATTTATTCCCTTTAAGCAGCAGACAGCGCCAGTTCCTGGCTCATTTCTACAGCCCCAAGTTCATTACCTCTTGCAGCCCATGCGAGAAAGAGGCAATTAGTGCAATGGGACGCATCCTTGGTTAGAGACCCAATACAAGATCGTTAGATATTTAACCCCTTTGGAAACAAACATGCTTTTCCTCACTCTCAGCTGGCAAACATTTCATGTGGCCTTGACAATCCTGTATCTTCAATACCCAAAAGGCTTAGCAAGCCAACCATTTTCTTTTTACTTTGTTTTAGAATATATCACTAAATTGCCCAATATGAGTAACTCATGTAAACCATTCAGGAATTGTCTCTTAAAGTACAGGGCAAGCTAGCAATGTTGTGATTGGTTGAGCAGGTGCAATGCCGGGCGACAAAACGCCCACATCAAGTCGGATCTGACAGGAACAAGGTAAGTAATAGGAAGTCTGATTCTGTCGCAATGCGTCAGCACCGTTGCGACACCATCCGACTTCCTATTACTTACCTTGTTCCTGTCGAAAACGCAGGTAAGTCTGCCATGTAGTTCTGCCCTAAGAGTAAATGAGCCCTTTTTTCTCATTTAATCCTTGCAAAGATGGAACATGACACCAAGGGAGCCCCACAGCAAATATTTTGCCCTACTCCAATTACATTTTTAAAATGACCCTGGCAGCTGTATATGTATCAGACATGGTGCAGCTGCTCAAAGACAAGGAAGAGCAGCTATGGTATTCACCACAGGGTATAAGAGTAGCTTCAGTTAGCTGCCCCTACCTCCTATTGAAAGGCACCTATAACATACTTTCCTTAAACTTTTGTCTACATATGCCTTACAATTGGTTTTGACCAAAGCCAAGCACTTTTTGCATGATTCGGCTGAATCCTGACTGAACTGAAGTCATCCATTAAAATCATATGACTTTAAAGGAGAACTAAAGCTTTAAAAAGAAGTTGGCTAGTAATTTTTACAGTTTTTTTTGGGATTCTTTAATAGCCCAAGGCTGCCACAGCCCTGAACATTAGTGACCATCTGCGCTTCTCAAGATGCACCATTAGCTCCTCATCCGCTTTTCTTGTGATTCACATGCTCTAGGTTGCTGTCTGAGCCTAGAGGCTGACTGTACAGTATTTAATGATAGAAGGCTTACTAGTACTTCATTCAGATATATCATGGGAGCTCAGAAACTAATGCTTTTTGTATCAAAATTACTGTATAACATTGGTCCTGTTGCATCAGATTCAATGACAGACAAATGTCATTTTCTGCTCGATGTTTCCAATGACCGCTAAGCGTAGCTTCTCAAAGTATGTCAAGATATAGTATTTCTTCTGTCGAGAGTTGTGGTGGCCTGGTATATAATTAGTGCTGTTGAACCTCTCTGCTGGTACAGTATGTTGGGTATATATATAATTCACCATTTCCAGCCATATACATTTTAGGCTTTAGTAAATAACAATACAATGGTTTTTATTTATAGTTAATTAAATGTTTCAATATTTAGCCTTAGGATTCAAAATTGACACTATCAGAAGGGGCATTACACTACTCAACCCCCCTAGACTTCCACCACCCTCCCCCCCATACTCCCCAGTTTCTCCTGTGCTCCTTCACCCCTGTCACTGATAAGCAGGTAACTTTTGGCCTCTTCCCACCTGCCTGCTTGATCCTATTCCTTCAAAACTTCTCTGCAATACCAATCCTTGTCTAATCAAAGCCTTAACTCAACTATTTAATTGCTTGCTCTCAACTGGACTGTTTCCTTCTCAACTAAAACATGTTCTTGTCACCCCCATTCTGAAAAAACCCTCTCTTGACCCTCCAATCTTGACAACCTCCGACCTATCTCTCTGCTACCTTTCATCTCTAAACTACTTGAGCACCTAGTCTTCAACCGACTAACATTATTCCTCTCTGACAATAACCTACTGGACCCCCTACAATCTGGTTTTAAGCCACAACACTCCACTGAAAATTCCCTGACCTGATTTACTAATGACCTTTTAACAGCTAAACTCATCAATGAATTGTTACTACTAATACTTCTTGATCTCTCTGCTGCATTTGACACTGTAGATCACCTTCTCCTCCTCCTCCAGTCCCTTCATTCCCTTGGCCTTTGTGACACGGCCCTGTCCTAGTTCTCTTCTTACCTCTCCTACAATGGAGTAGCATCTTTTCCCCTACCTCTTTTTGTTGGGGTTCCTCAAGACTCTGTCCTGGGGCCCTTATTATTCTCCCTCTATACTTCCTCCCTCTGCAATTGAATCAACTCGTATGGCTTCTACTACCACTTTTTTGCTGCCGAAACTCAGATCTATCTCTCCTCTCCTGATCTCAACCCAGAACTCCAAACTCGGGTCTCCTCCTGCCTGACCGCAATCTCTTCTTAGATGTTGCAACGCTACCTTAAATTAAATCTCTCTAAAACAGAAATGGTTCTCTTTCCTCCAGATAACACCAGTATCCTGGAAGTATCCATCATAGCTACCAATTCCACTTCTCTCCAGGCCTGGTGCCTTGGGGTTATCCTAGATTCTGCCCTGTCCTTCACTCCTCTTATCCAGTCACTTGTTAAATCATGTCACTTCCACCTAAGGAACATATCCAAGATATGATAATTTATCACCCAAGATGCTGCCAAAATTCTTATTCACTTTCTCGCCATATCACATCTAGACTACTGTAACTCTCTTTTAACTGGCCTTCTCTGCCAGAGACCATCACCTCTCCAGTCCATATTGAACACTGCTGCTAGGCTTATACACCTTAGCAACCGCTCCTCCTCTGCCATGCCATTCTGCCAATCCTTGCACTGGCTTCCACTACCTAAATTCAAATTAATGACCCTGACATTCAAAGCATTTCATAACTCTGCCCCACCCTACATCTCTGAACTCATCTCTATATACCCACCCAACCGCTTACTATGGTCCTCTACTGACCTGCTACTCAATGCTTCTCTCATTACCTCCTCACATGCTCGCATTCAAGACTTTGCAAGGGCTGCGCCCCTCCTCTGGAATTTTCTCCAACGGTCTGTCCTACTTTCTACCAACCTTTCTGCTTTCAAAAAATCTTTTAAAACACACTTATTTAGAGAAGCCTACCCTCACGCTTCTTAACTACCACATTTAATATCACATACAGTACCACATCTCTCTTTGTGTTTTATTCCCTTCCCCTTAGATCGTAAGCTGTTTCTGCATAGGGCCTTCCTCACCTTTTGTACCAGCATTGATTGTGATATGTTCTATGTAAATAATTCATGTGATTTAGTTTATAAACACATTTACTTTACAGAGCTACAAAATATGTTAACCCTATATAAATACATGTTAAAAATAATAATTTGGTTTGGTATTTGTGCAGGATTCAATGTAGTGGCGTAACTACTCACTGGTGGGCCCTGGTGCAGGATTGGCACCCGGGCCCCCCTATTGGGCTCTCCCCCATGAGTTGGAGTTCTCTATTGCATTTGTTCCTTATATTTTGTCTCCTTTTTTCTCCACTTATGACATCGCATTTTGCTCCTGCCTCTCACCGACCTGGATCCATTTTTCTAACATATGTTTTCTGTGGCTTTGCATTCATAGCCATTGCACCTAAATGAATTATTTATTACCCTACCTATCAAGTCTTACACTCAATCAGGCTTCCTATAACCTCCTGCTGCCTAACCTCTTCTTTACCTCTTATTTTGCTCCTTTCTTTCTCCCCTCACTGCCAAACATATAGTATTATTGGCTCACTCATTTTTCCTCTCCAGCCGTCGGGATTCTACATTTCCCCTTTCTTTTGCCATTTCTCTGGCCTCATTCTTTCATTCTTCAATGTCACAGCCCTTCACACTTTAGGTTAAAAAGAAAAAATATATATTATATATATATAAATATATATATATATATATCTCAAAATGTAGGATGGATAAAAAGGTTGGTAGAAATGAAAAAGAAAGGGGAATATACCTGCTAAGTGAAATTATTTTCCATAATCATTACTTCCGCAACAGGTAACATTTTCTAGGCAACTCCAAGAAAGCAAATATCTGATTGGGTGCTATGGGCTATTTGGCCTTTTTTTCAGCTCGATTCAGCCGAATCCAAGTGCCTGACCGAACTGAATCCAAAAAAAAACCAAGGGATTTTTAGTCACACAAACAAGGAAATATGAAGATTTTTAACCAAACACACAATGTATTCGATGCATCCCTACTATATTTGACACACGGGCAGATTCGGGGAGATTTAGTCGCCTGGGGACTAATTGCCTCCTCTTCTGGGCGACTGTGTCACATTGCCGGCTTGAATGTAAATCGCTAGCGGTATGGCACTTGCATCGCTTCATTTTCCGAAGTTGCTAAAGCACCGCAAGTGCCATACCGCTGGCGACTTTTCTCATTCAAGCTGGCAGTATGGCACGGGAAGACATTTAGGGGAGATTGTCACCCAGAAGAAGAGGCATATTAGTTGCCAGACCACGAAATATCCAGAATCTGCCCATGTGCCACTACCCTAACTGCATGTCTGAACTTCTGTACAGAAATGAATCACTAGCCAAACCCGAAACATTGATTGAGCAGTTGTAGCACAGCAGTACCAAATGCTGCTGCTACTGGTTAGCAGGAAGAGGAGCTACTGGGACAACTATTAGCCATGGTGCGTTGGGTATTTTAATTCAAATGGCGGCTTAGTAAGAATAATGTCTATTAAATGCCCTTTCCTGCTGGCATCAGTTAAACATTGAATATAATCACAATTGTGCAGCCAAATTCACACTGTACCAACGAGCAGCTAAGATGTAATAAAACAGAAGTCAACATTCTTTAGCATCTCTCAAATCCATGGCAGTCTAAAGTAAATGGGTAGATAATTTCTTTAATTCTTTAATTAATGGACAGGAAGAGGTCTCTCACAGGTTAGGGTGTTGTAATTGCTAATCATATATCCAGGAGGACCACAACAATGCGACACTAAGTGGCCTCACATGTTGCAAAGAAATACAGCTCAGTTGTAATCTGTTTATGGAATATATTTTCTGTTTTAGGGCACTACCAATGTATAAACATAATGCAAAGACCCTGACACAATCCTGCAGTATTTCTGTGTACCAACCATTTACCATGCCCCTATTATACATTGTTATAGACTGTAAGGCCAACAATTCCACTTGGCACGCACTCCACGACTCAGCAAGATGCGGTGAATTAAAAAGGCTCTTTATTTCCCAAACACAAGATTTCCCAACGCGTTTCGTTTGACCCCACACGTATTCATGGGAAGCTGCGGGTTCGGGGCAGTGCACCCGGACCAGACGGTAGAAGCGGTGAGTAGCCTGCCATTACATTTGTTTTTTGGAAGAAGTATTTTGGAAGCGATAGGTCCGGGGCCTAAGCACCCGGGCCCACCTAAATCAAGTGTGAGCACCGTAGGTTTAAGGAAGGGGTGCCAAACCTGTGGTCCATTTACTAAATGGGATTAGAGCTTACTATTAATATATTGTATAGACTGTGAGGCCACACCAACTTTTTGCATCTTGTCGGGCATTGGAGGTCATCGGAAAGATTTTGTCTAGGCAAAGATAAAACTGCAAAATAACCTTTTCACAAGTTAATTGAAACAGCAAAAGGATGGGGAGAAATATTCATCTCATCAAATTTTGATTATTAAACAAATAAGGGGAAAATGAAAGTATTATGGCCTTTTAATGAATTAGTACTGGTATGGGACCTGCAATCCAGAATGTTCAGGACCTGGGGTTTCCTATTTCCTATATAATAGAGTTAAGAAGGTATAAACTTAAATATAAAATGAATCTAAAACTACTCGGAGAGCTTCGTTGAGCACTTCTGCAACTTAATTATTATATTTATTTCTGGTTTCTGAAATATAAGAGGTTTTATACTGCCAATACATAACTTTCTAGCAGCTCTCTTTCAGATTCAAAGGTTCAGTGGCCGTAGGGCTAACAGACTGCCTGCATAATTAACCCTTGCATCCCTTATCAGGAGTGCTGAAAGAGAACTACTGAACCAAAAGCCCAGGCTAAAGCTGCTAATATCTCAGAATCAACTAAAACAGAAAATGAATGTAATGGAAATGACGGATGAGGCGTTTTGTAGCCACAAATCTCCTTCAATTGCGTGTAGTAGAAATTGCTACTAGTAAAATACTTCAATCATGTGAAAATGTGTAAGAAGCCATTTCCATGCAGTTAAGTGTGCTCCCTGCAGTGATTTGTACTAATAGTAGAACATTATCAGGTGTTTTGTTGCAGCAACAGTCATTGCTCTATGCTACAAAAGTTCTCAGAAGAGCACTCAAAGTAAGTTTATATACATTTTCTATTTGGATTTTAGGGCAATGCCCACATGACATTTTGTCGCCGTGATCAAACAACAGAAAATTCCTTGCCCTGGTGGGTGTGGGGAATCGCTGTAGGAAAAAAAAACCTCAAATCCCATTATATCCTGAAAATACATACAAAAGCAATATTGCATGCAGGCATTTTTCTGTATTTTGTTGCCGTGATAAAACCCAGAGACAAAATGTGTCATTTGTCATTGCCCTTCATTCCACAGCAGATCAGTATCAACAGCTTTGAACATGTCAATGTATAGGAATAGCAGTAAGATGGGATTCTTTTCTATAGCTTATATATGAATGACAGGCAATAACATGGGAAAGTCCTACATCAAGGCAGGAAAAGGTTCGCTTTGTATTCTAGGATTCTATTACAATGAGCTGCTGTCGGAATTAGAAAATGTAAAGCTGTCAGGCTCCCAAATATAAGTGAGCATTATATGTTCATTAGTAATTCACACTGGCAATAGGACGTGTCAAGAGAAAATTCGCAAAACTGCAAATAGTTTGTCAAATTTGTTTAACTATTCATTAGAGCCTATGGGTATTTGTTCACTGCAAAATATTTCGCTCATCCCTAGCCACAAGTACGGTACTCAGTTCTGTGTTTGACACATGTCCAATATATATTTATTTCGAAATCGGATAAACTCAACTGCATAAAAAATGTATTACACTAGATGTACATTAAAATCCATGTGCCTCTGCAGAAGGCAGAGGGGTTATCTCTAGATCTCTAGTACAAAAAGAGCAGGGCTACTATCTGTATTATTCACCAAGCGAAGGAGAGTATCTGTATTATACACCAAGCAAAGGAAATAATCTGTAATATACACCAAGCAAGGGAGAGTATTCATATTATACACAG
>CM044447.1:23540764-23565634 GCA_024363595.1 Xenopus borealis | reverse complement strand
ACAGAAAGTCCTGTGTATGCACAGTGACACCCACAGGCCATTTGTATAAACACCACATATCTGATGCGGTGAGAGATCAGTTCTGTTGTCAGTGTTTTCATCAGTTTCCTTTGTTGAATCTTTGTAGTACCCAGGTCAGCATAGATTAATATTTTTGGCCCTTGTATTCCAATTGGGGAGCAGCTCTAGAGGCCATTAGGACAGCTTCCTTCGATTTGAAGAAATTAACCCTAGCTATAATATATTTCAGAGGGGCTCCTTGTTGCCTGGGCCCTAGACCTTGGTGAACCCTGTCCAGTATAAGTTGGTCCGGCTCCATATCTGGTAGGAGCTCTGCCAGTAGTTGAGGGATTCGGAAAGCACCTAATTCTAATATTGTTCTGGCTTGATCTATTTTCAGAGTCCTCCATAAGACCCTTAAAGGAGAAGGAAAGGCAAAAAATAAGTAAAGCCCTAATCATTGCCCATAAAATGTATGTACACATACAATCAGTAATGTCTTCCTACAATTAGTCAGTTATTCTGAAGGTGAAATAAATTTTACAATAAGCTGTAAGGTGTTCTGCAAAGGGTACCTCTGCTGCAGTCCATAAATTCTTCTATTCAGGGCACACGCATGTGCAGTTAGTGTCTGAGGTGGCCTGCACATGTGCACAAATTCCAAATCGTTCCCAGCGTAGAGATGTCATGTGATCCAAACTTCATTGCTGACCTCTCTTCCCTAGCCTTCTGTACACGCCTGTTGAATTACTGCTGTCCCATTGCCATGGAGATGCCTCAAGGTGAAGAGAAGCTTTGAGGCTCCTGTGCGTGCTTGCTTGCTTGCTCCTGAGCAAGCGGAGGAACAATGCACACAGATACAGGGTCTGTCTGACTGAGGTCTGTACTAATAATGCATTCATTTTACAAAATTACTTAGGGTCAAATTGACTAAGAAGAGTATGGCGGTGGCAAACTTTTAAATAGTGGGGATATTTTTAACTAATACTGCTCAAGAATGGTAATGATTTTAAAGTTTATAAGGCGGCATTTCAGGAGAGGGGGTTATGGCAAATATCTGAGAGGGATTTTATTTTTAAAGCTTTCCTTCTCCAGTAGTTTGCAGTAGTTGTTTAAACCTGCTTATTAGTATTGTATCGCCGGAGTATGTCAATGTAGTTTCTTGTTCTGAGTCCAATTCTGCCTGTGGGAGAAGAGGCAATGTCGTTGACATCTAGGATGCCGTGACCACGTGTGGTTTTGGTGTTTGTGTAGGGGAATCTTTGTGCTTGGAGACCAATTTTTTCAAAAACCTCTGGTTATGATCAGGGATTCCCTTTGTCGAAGTGCCTTGGTAAATGCTCAATTTATCACAACAGGGAAAACCTGGAGCAGAGCAATGAGAAGCTGCTCAAGTCCGCATCATAGCCGCACCTCTTAACAACATATGTTTTTAACTAAACCTGCTATACCCTTTATCGGCTGAATCACAATTACTCTTTCATTAACATACAGAAGAAGGACAGCAAAGTGCTCCAAGCCTGCCATAAATAGGCAAAACACTGGGTTGTCCTACAGGCATAATCTGTGATTTGCTTATACGTGTCCTGTTTAGAGCTGACATTTCAAAAAGGACATTCCCCCCTCCTTGTACATTAAATGTCCAGTAATTATGCAGTGAGACGGTTTCTCCAGATAAATGAGTACCTTATTAAAACATTACTCCAACGTTCACCTTCCAAGGTGACCCCCGATAGCTCTAATTAACTCCTCCACCTTCTGACTTATGTCCCCTCAGCTTATGCAGCCTTCATCCATCAACCTGCTTAGAGCAGGCTCAAATTATGTGTTGCCATTCTGCAAGTATAACTCTGTAGCTTCCAGAAAAAGTCTAATTTTAGCCACATAAGGATATTCAACAAATTCTTATTGCCTCCGATAACCATCTCTCTTACCTCCTTGTATTGTTTCATACAATAAATCATCCTATTAAACTGTATTGCCCTTCCATATAACCCCTCCTATACCTACAATACTACTTGAGATATCCTGGGCCTTGCAGTATTTCCAGGAACTGTATAATTATAAACCACAACTTCATTCCCACCTTCCCTCACTCTGGGCAATGTCTTCAGCTTTGCTATATACTGCTTTCCTATAGCTTCCACTTATTCCCCTGTATAACTCAGTACTTAAGTACTTTATAGGTTTCACTCTGTAAAAAGTGCTGCATAATGCTAATATTATATTCGTATACAGTAACTGCCAATGCTTCATATTTCCCTTTAGATCCTCTCTTTTTATGGATCATTCCCAAATATAATGTTTTCCGCTGCATAGCCCAGAGCCACTGCAATCTAGTCAATATTCATAAGGCTTTATAAAATTGAAACTCCTAGACTGTTTGGCTCTTATTAGATCTCAGCAGTAAGAGATATGGATTTGGCTTCTCTATGGCAAGTCTTGGGAGTCCTCAGAATTGGCTTCAGATATGATGTAATGGAGTTGTTTGCAGTCCCGCACAGCTTGAAAAGAAGGTTATTTAATTACCAAGGCCAACTGATGCTCTCCGTTTACAAGAAGCACATCATACCCAAATGTTTTACACGTATTTGGATTTTCAGTCACAGTTATAATTTGCTAAAATCCAATGAGATCATGGCCTGATTTTGCATGTAACTGGTTTCCTGCTGTTCACCCCACAGTGGGTCTTAAATAAGTGCCTCATTCAGTTAGGCAGAGATTTGGTGTTGAAAGCTTATTCACTGCCCTAAGATACTCCTGAAGCTATTGAATAGTGACTGCGACCACCACATTTTTATATTATGTTTTATAGTCCTATAACACTGATGGGACCAGGCGACATGTTGCAGCTCAAAGTGGAGGCTTGAACCCAACAAGTCTAAAGACCACTGATGTAACATTTTTAACAAATGGTGCAGCGTACCACACGTTTAATAGTAATAAATAGGAATCACTAAATTGGTCATTTATGATGACAAAACTAAAATTCTTCTTGACTGCACACAGGCATGATCCCTTCCATACAGAGAGGAGAGAAAACATAAAACTTATACAGGTATGGGCTCTGTTATCCAAAACCAATTATCCAGAAAGCTCCAAATTACAGAAAAGCTGTCTCCCATAGACTCCATTTTAATCAAATAATCCAAATTTTAAAAATGTATTTCCTTTTTCTCTGTAATACAGGTATGGGACCTATTATCCAGAATGCTCATGACCTGGGGTAACAGGTCTTTCTGTAATTTGGATCTTCATACCTTAAGTCTACTAGAAAATCATGTAAACTTTAAATAAAACCAATAGGCTGGTTTTGCTTCCAATAAGAATTAGTTATATCTTAGTTGGGATCAAGTACAATGTATTGTTTTAATATTACAGAGGAAAAGGAAATACATTTTTAAAATTTGGATTATTTGATGATAATGGAGTCTATGGGAGATGTAATATGGTATTTTTTCACTGCACACCCGGATTTTTACTCACTTTCACTGCTCCAGTGGTGCTGGTAATCCGTCGACCCGACTAAGTCCCCTAGCAACAGCAATTCCAAATCATGGATCCGCACACACTTATTTTTCTGCAGTGGGGGAAAAACCCCTTTTCTTTTATTTAGCCACCAATCTCAACGTTTCGGGGGGTACAACCTCCCTTCATCAGGGAGGTTGTACCTGATGAAGGGAGGTTGTACCCCCCGAAACGTTGAGATTGGTGGCTAAATAAAAGAAAAGGGGTTTTTCCCCCACTGCAGAAAAATAAGTGTGTGCGGATCCATGATTTGGAATTGCTGTCTATGGGAGATGGCCTTTCAGTAATTCGGATCTTTCTGGATAAAACAGTAGTTTATACTTAATCCAAACTAAGATATAATTGAAATTAAGATAACTAATTGGAAGCAAAATCAGCCTATTGGGTTTATTTAATGTTTACAGGATTTTGAAGTTATGGAAAGATACATTATTCGGAAAACCCCAGGTCACAAGCATTCTGGATGACCGATCCCATACCTGTACATCAACCCAATTACTAGAAGGGTTGTTCTCAAACTCTACTGCTTAGGAGAGGATTTTGAGTGAAAAGAACTACCCCTACGCAAAAAAGAAGGAATCCTGGAAATGATAGCCAGGTTTGCTCTGAAAATTTCCATTTTTAGGAGTTCCCTATAGGCTATAGTTGAACCACTGTGTGTAAGGGTATACCCTGGGTAGTTCCATCCAATTATTCCTCACTCAAAATCCATTTAATGTGGCTCTGTTTTCTTGCTCTGCAGATGCTGATGAGAAATCTATATGCTGCAGCGAAGAGCTACAATATAAAGGGTTCTGTAAGTAACCTTCCTTGCTATGTTATGTTTTTTAGGAATCAAACTGGGGTTTCTTCCCCAAGATTCCATCTGCATTTAAATGAGGAGATGGTGTACTCAATCAAAGGCTTATCAAGTCTCCCTTTCCCTGGCTCTACACAGGGCCACCATCAGTAATCTTGGGAATGCTCCATTAGAAAAAAAGCATGCACAACCACATCCCTGAATCACCCCAACCAATGACTGATAATGCCAAAACTCCACACACAATTCACAAAAAACCCTTGTACATTGCATATAGTGGAGGGCGCTGCTTAGCATTGCTTTAATTCAATAGGAAACCTAAGACAGCTCAACTACAGTTCCCAACTTCCCTTCCTCACTATGTGAAGCCATGAGACATAAAGTACCAATTTCATGCTTGAATATCCCTGAATAGCTGCCAAAGAAAGGTGAAATCACTTTTCCTCACTTTTAGCTTTTACTGGAATAAATTATTGTCCATAATATAGACGCGCATTCATTTTTCCTCACTTAAACCGATCACCTAACTAACTGTGAAGTTGTTTACATGTTGTCTTACACTTGTCCTCTCTGATCTCTTACATTTCCACTAGATCTTATAATTTGCTCTCTTTTCCAAAGGTTCCCAGACTGGGGGCTGTTAGCAGCAAGAAAGCCAGTAATAGATAGGTCTGGTATATATATCTATTTGCTGCCCTGCATATTCCCTGAAGCCAGGCTTGATAGCAACATACGGCATCTGTAACCCTCTTATAACTCGCCAGTAACACATTTTTGAGTGCAAAGTAGATGTATGAACCTAGAAAATCATAAATCTCTATTCCTATGCTCTAGGTCTACAATTATTCTTTTCCCCAAATTTTCTGATCTTCCACTAAACTCTTCTACTCCAGTGGACTCTTCTCCTAAGCTGGCCATACATGGGCTGATAAAGCTGCCGATATCAGTTGTTTAGACCGATTTGACAGCTTATCTGCCTGTGCATGGTGGCTTCCGACGGGTCTTCCCGACCAATATCTGGACACAATATCAATCGGGAAGGTCGGATTTTCTTCTGACCGACCCATCTGAAGTCCATTGAACTTCTTGTAATCCGATCTTTCAACCATAGGGCCGAACGTTTGGATTACCCCGATATAGCCCTGCCAGTTAGTGGCATATCGGGGAAAGATCCGCTTGTTTGGCGATGTCACCAAATGAGTGTATCTTTGCACCTATTGCCAACTTTATCCTACAAAATCTTCCCACTGGCCTTCATTCAGGCAGATATACTGTAACTCTGACTTTAAAGGAGAAGCATATCACTGTTCAACATGAGTACAATGAATAGGGCTTGTTGGGAATATGCTTTTTGTCTATTGATTAATCATGAAAACACTACATAAACAGGAAAGCTGAAGCAACTCCATGTTTGGTCCTTGTGAGGTAGATAACTGGTTACTTAGTTTACAACTTCGTAATTTGTTATGACAGTTCTGTTAGCAGGACACCATTATGCTGGTGGATTATCTGTGTATTTGTGTATTCTAATTATCTCCCTCACAAGGACAGGACATGGAGTCGCTTCAATTTCCCTGTTTAAGTGATTTTTCGTGAAAAAAAACAATAGGCAAAAGTATGTTCAGCACAAGTCATATTCATTTAATTCATTGATCTAGGGATATATTGCCCCTTGATCTAATTTTTTAAGGCTGGCTACAGTAAATGCAGGGCAGTAAGAGCATTTGGCCAACCACCCAAGAAAGGATATAAACAGTTGTTTTATATTGTAAGTATGTATGCATCAAAGATGGCCAACCTGCAGTCCATTGCTTGGTCTAGAATGAAGACCCCTTCCATTAAAGTTCAGTACAAAATTGATCTTCTCCAAAAAATCTCTGCTCTTGCCATACTAGCATTACATTAGCTCTGCTAAGGCAAGCAGCTTGGGAGCTCTTTAATGGTATGAAAGGATGGACATTTTACAGGTCATTAGTTTTGCCCAAATACATTTTACTGTCTAAGATTAAATATAAGATGCTACTTAGAAATAAGGTACACTGTAACAGTTTATAAAGCATCACCCTACCTACATTTACACTCTTTTTGCACACTCGCTAATAAACAAGCTAGTACACAGCCGCTAAGCCATTATACGCTGACACAAATATTAATAGATCCATAAGCCATAGATTCTAAGCTACTATATATTCAGCAATCTAATTGTATCAGTGGGCAGATACATTTTTCGGTAGATGGTGAGGGAAATAAATCTATTACAAAAGCAATTTTCAGCTGGTATAAACTGTATCCATCACAAGCCCACATTTTCCATTTGTGTGTGTGGAGTTATAAAGAGAGCATTTGGAAATCATAATACAGGCATTATTCTCACCTACTTATCCATCCTCGTTTAATCAGTGAGACTGATCCTTCTTCTGTGAGAGAATTTACAGGCAAAAACAAAATCCCTGTAACTTCTGCTCAGCTCTTTAAGGTGCACGTCTCAACCTTTGACTGCAGAAGACAAAACAAAATGTATAGGTGAAAGGGTACTAATGGCAATTAGATGCAATGCATTTTTAATTAAAAGTCTTTAACTGAAGCCTAGCCTTGGCATGTTATGTTTCATAATTGACAGCTCTTACAGGGCTGCTATTGTCCCTCCCAGTAACTGTGCCCTTTTGTATACCGGCACTGTCAGCAGGGGGTGGTAGAGAGTACAGCGCTTTTTTTTGTTTTTTTTTCAAATACTGCATTAATTTGTAATGAACTAGCCATTATGAGATGAAAGAGATGCATAGCTTTGTTCCTAGTAAACATTCAGTGTGGCACCGTTACCCAATTATTTCTATGGGAAATATGCTGACAATAGCAGATGCTGGCTTTGGCATTTACACCTGGGCAGTGCCAGCATCTCCATTGGCCAAGAAGAATGTAGAATAACCATAAGCAAGTTGGATAGGGCATGGTTTTCTGAAGCTATCAGCAGTAGTAATTGTATAGCCTAGGGTGGGATATTTAGCAGCGGTCACATAGATACAACTCTTTGCATTCCAACACCATGTACGCTGCGTCTGACTGGTACCAGGACATGTTAACCTGTAATGGCCAGAGCATAGGTTGCATTTCTTTCACAAACTCAGTTTATAATGAAGCATGGCAATAACACTCTGGAAGGAAAATAATTTCATTAACATTTTCGACTTTTGAACCTGTGTAAGGAGGTGAGATATTTTACGGCATAGTATATCAGAGAATCATGTCCTGGTAAAATGATAAATGTCTGTGATCACATACAGGCATACAGGGAACAGTATCACTTGTGTATTATAAGGGATAATTTATCCCCTACTGTAAATGATAAGGATATTAGAAGTCACTGAGGGGTTCTGTGACCATACAAAGGCACAAGGCTGCAGGCTGAGTTATACAGGGAACTCTGAGTATCACTCATGTATTGTAATTGATAATGTACCCCCAACTGTAAATTATAAGGATATTAAAAGTCGGCTAAGGGGTTCTGTGAGGCACAAAGTTGCAGTTATACAGGGAACTCCTAATGGATATTGTACCCCTGCTGTAAATTATGAGATTAGAGGTCACTGAGGGATTCTGTGACCATATATAAAGGCTCAAAACTGCATGTTGAATTGGATAGGTTACTCATTATAAGGTATACTGTACCTCCTAATGTAAATTATAAGGACAATATAAGTCACACAAGCGTTCTGTGAACAAATATAGGGAACTCTGAATATCACTCATGTATTATAAATTGTTACTTTACCCTCTACTGTAATTTGTAAGGATATTTGAAGTTACTGACAATATAAAATCATAAGACCAGATGAGGGAACTCTTGAGTATTATTAAGAATAAGGTTCCCACTACTATCACGAAAATGAAAATGTTAATTTATTTCATAATGCAATAAGAAGTTTTCTAAGTACAAACAATTAAAAATCCGGTACCGTTTGTGAAATCAAGTTTATTTTCACTATTCCTCTCTCAGCATCTGTTTCTCTTCATTCTCTCTTTATACAGCAGTTGTGTCAGAAATCATGGACAGTTAGATCCAATATATCTTATGGGGGGGCTCCTTTTATCTAGAAGATATATTAGAGCTCATTCTATTAAAAACACTAGACATCATGTCACATCTCTACATGCAGGATTTGTGCAAAAGGCATTTATTTTGTTACATTTTGTCTGTACTGGAATCCGTAATTTGAGTGAGCTCGAATACATCTGCTAGGAAAAGAAGCCCCCCCTATAAGTTATATTGGATCTAACTGTCCATGAATATCTGACACCCAACTGCTGCATGAAAAGAGAATGAAGAGAAACAGATGCTGAAAGAGAGGAACAGTGAACATAAACTTGATTATTTCAGAAACAATGGCAAATATTTTAATCGATTCTATTTAGAAAGTTTCTTATTTCATGAGGATGAAGCTTTTAATAAATTTTCATTTTCGCGATAGTTCCCCTCTAAGGAAAATAAAAGTTACAGTAGTTGTTCTTTAAAGCCAAACATTGCTACTGGCCACTGGTATCCCTTTTTTTAATAGGAGTGTGAGATTGGCTGATGTTTTATTTTACCTTGGCAGATCATGCAGGATAGTAGCATCATATAAACATGAGCAGTAAAATATAGCTGTGTGTAGCAAAACCATATATTTATCAGAAAATTTATAGCAAAGCAGTGAATGTGAATACTTAAACCAGACAATATTTTGACTTTTATCACTGACTCACAAGAAAGCAAAGAAAATGGAATGACTGATTTGCGTTTGTCGCTGTACCATCATATTGCAGGCATTAATACGGTGTATTGTGTATTAATACTTCTAAGTGAACTAATGGGCTAATAATCCCAGCATGTTGCTGTGCATATTCCCTTTTGCCAGGAGAGATAAAGAATGGTAAATAGTGAAACTCACACAACAAGCTCTTTGATTGCAGCTTTAAGTGGATCGTTTAGGCTGCCTTTTTGCAGCACTAGGGGATGACTTAGGAATTGGCAATGTTAAAAAAAAAAATCCAAGCTAGCTAGAGTAAGATTATAGATCTTTCACCCCTTCTCCAATCAAACATTCATTCTGTGCATTCTGACAATAATCTCAGAGACACCACAATTTCCTAAACAACAGATGCTTTTCTTCTGAAAGTAAAGCATTTAACTTCAACTGCAAAGAACACAATTCTCCTCGTTTTCCTTTAAAAAAAGGAAATGTGCCCCACTCTTGACTATAGTATTGTTTAAACCCTGGCATAAACGCTTCCCCATCACACAGCCTGCTCCACACACAGCTTACTCTACATGCAAATTCCTTGCCTCATTTATTCATTAGTGCCAATTACTCCACGGCTGGCACCTATCCAGTGTCCTACCAGGGCAGAACAAAAGTATTCTGGAAGGCTGGTTAAGATGAAATTAAATCAGGACTGGATGCAAAGGTCATATTTGTAGGTATCTTATACCTCCATTCATGTGCTACTAAATGTAATAAAAAATAAATGCTACAACTTGTGCAAAAGGGCAAAAATAATCATATTTTATTCATCTAAAGACCAGAGGATGAATATACTTGTTTTTAAGTCATGGGGCTGCTGTACATATTGTGTTTGAAGGTACAGCCTCCTTATGACACCAAACATATAACCAAATGAATCTGCCACCATACACTCATACTGCTCCAGTTTTTTGGCTGGGCCCCTTCTATCCTTTGCACAAGAAGAAAGCCCTCTATATTTCTAATTGTGCAGGTGCCCTGGTACACATTACACGGAGCATGCACAGGGCACACGTGGGGGACAACTGAAGGATTGTATGGCTAATTAAAGGAGAAGTAAAGTGTAACTAAAAAGTAGGTAGAAATACTGTATATTATGTTTTGGGCTTCTGTACCAGCCCAAGGCAACCACGGCCCTTTAGCAGTAAAGATCTGTGTCTCCTCAGTAGATGCCCCAGTAGCTCCTCATCTTCTTTTCTACTGATTCACTGATTCACATGCTCTGTGCTGCTGTCACTTACTGAGCTTAGGGACCCACTCATATTATACAGTACACACACAGAATTCAAATGACACAATATAAGGCTGATTAGTAATTTTTGCATATAATTACTGCATAGCAGAACAGAAATTACTGCAACTAGTACAAATAGCATCAGAATTTATCAGCTTATATTACTAGTGATGGGCGAATTTGTTCACCAGGCGCAAATTTGCGGCAAATAAATTTGCGAAACTCCAGCGAAAATTCGCCTGCTAAAAATTCGCTGGCGTAAAAAAAATGACACGACGCGCGTCAAAACGTAACGTGACTTGTTTCGCGAATTTCCATTTTTCGGCGAAGCGAAACGGGATAGATTCGCCCATCACTACAGACAACCCTCATTTTCTGGCAATTTGTGACAACCCCTAAGCATGAGCATGTTAGTGTCTAAAGGTGGCCATACATGGGCCGATAAAAGCTTATCAGCCCGTGTATGTGGCCCTCCGATGGGCTTTACCGATCGATATCTGGCTGAAAGTCAGGACTAAAAATCCTGTCGGATCGCGGCCGCATCTGTTCGTTGATCCCACAATTCCAATTCCAGTTCAATGTTCCCACAATTGTATCAGCCCGATATTGCCCACCTCAAGGTATATCTGGGTATATGTTAATTATTTGTGAAATCAGGTCTGAGCGTTGCTTTTTTAATAAGCCTAATGGGTGCATTTTATTTGCTTGGGTGCAGCATTGGTCTAAAGTAACTATTTGGCTGTGCTCAGCAGTACAGTATGCTGGCCAGGTATTTGTTTTTCTCTTGTTTAATAACTATCCTAATCCGACTGGTTGATTAAAAATAAAAGATTTATCCGTCCCCGATAGGGTTGCCACCTGGCCGGTATTTTACCGGCCTTGCCAGTATTTTTGATGGTTGATCCCAATGTTATTAATAGGAAAAAAAGGTAAATATATAGGAAGGCCGGTATTTTTTTTTAAGAAAAGGTGGCAACCCTAGTCCCCGATATGTTGAAGATTCTGATTTTCTGCTTCACATTAATGAGCATGTAACACATTAAAGAGAAAACTATCACTGAACTACATGCAGATCCTGTGTGAGTATTTTCTTTTCTACTGAACTGAAGTGTTTTTTTGGCTGTATACTCGACATGGCCATACAAACAGTGATAAAGATTGCGAATCTGTCATGGCTTGGTCACTCCACATAGGTGCTCTGCATTAGTGATGTGCAGGCCGACCTGATACTCGCAGGTTGATCGGGTTCGGGCCGACCTCACACTCCTCTTCACGGTTAGTGGGCAAGTGCATGTTGAGCTCTTCTCCTGCTCTCCCACCTACCACCTTCAAATGCCGGCATCTGACTTCTGGGTTCTTCTTTGATAGATGCTGTGCCCAGGGCTGTCACTAGAAATCAAGGGGCCCTGTACAACAAAATTTTCACCCAGCCCCCAAGCTTGCCAAGATCCCACCCATCACTAATCTGTATGACTGTACAGAAAAACTAGGTCCATCTACAAACTGCTAAAAGAACCTTGTAATTAACTTTATCCTTACAGCACTTCTATATCACCAAATGGGACTCCATCTGGTACAACATGTAAGACAAAAGGAAAGTATTTATAAACTACTTGTGTTCTGGTACCATACCCCTGACAAGCTCGACAAACTTTTTCCAAATTGTTGTTCTACCTGCTGGAGACACTGGTGTCCGGGACTGCCCATTTATTCAACCCATATGGACTGAAGTAGCTACACTTCTGTGATCGGACTATCCTTGTCAGCATAATCCGTCAGCCACTGCTCAGTGATTAATGCATCACTAGAAACATATTAAGAGGTTTCCTGTTAGAACTTGGATGCTGTAAGGAAGGTTTTGCCACGGCTGTTTTCTGATGCTTCAGCTGAAATGCTCATCTTGGATGCCTTTCCAGGTTCCAATTGTGCCTGAAAGCATTTTTCTGCAAAGACCCATTGATAGGCAGCAGTTTGTTTGTACAAATAAGGCAGGCTATGATTTATCACAAATACACATTTTCAGTAGTAATCTGATGCCCGTGTAAGAGGTCCATGGATCAAGTGTTGCTCTAGATCTTGCACATCTACTACCTACCAACTCCTCTTTAGATCATATACCAAATTGTTCTAGGTAGCTACAGTTGACTGTTTATTTTAACTGCCATTATGACATATATGGGAAGATTTATCAAAATGTGAGTTTCGATTTTAGTAAATAAAAACTCACCCACATTCTATTCATTCCTATGGGATTTTTGGAATCTTATTCATCAAATGGTGAGCACTAACTTTCACCCATTGATAATTATGCTTCTAAAACTCCCATAGGAATGAATAGAATCTGGGTTATTTATTAAAATCTAAACTCACATTTTGCTACATCTGCCCCATAGAGTACTGTGTCACTCCTACAATCAGCTGCCTATGACATCCAAAGTGCAGCTTAACCTACCTTCCAAGTTCTAAAAGTTCATCCCTCCACATCAAAGGACCTCCTAAGTCCAACGTTTACAAATGGAGGCAGTATGGCAAAGCTCAATCCCTCCTAGACCCAGATGTGTGGCAAATGGCAGTGACACATTTAAAGGACCAGTTCCTTCTAGGCCCAATGTGTACTAATGGCCATAGAATGGTTGAGGTCTCATGCCCAAAGTGTACAAATAGCAGTACTATGTTTGAGGGTTCAGTCACTCCAGGTCCAAAGTGTACAAATGGCAGACCTATAGGTGACCTCTGCCCATCTTATGCCCATAGTGCACAAGGCCAGTAGTATGGTTGAGCTCTGGCCCAATGCCAGTATTCAGGTTGAGGGCACAGTCCCTACAGGCCCAAAATGTACAAATGGCAGTAGTATGACTTACCGTTCAGTCTCAAAGTGTACTAATGGCAGTAACATGATTGAGCTCAGTACCTCCTAGGCCCAAAGTGTACTAATGATAGTAACATGATTGAGCTCAGTACCTCCTAGGCTCAAATGTACTAATGACAGTAATATGATTGAGCTCAGTACCTCCTAGGCCCAAAGTGTACTAATGATAGTAACATGATTGAGCTCAGTACCTCCTAGGCTCAAAGTGTACTAATGACAGTAATATGATTGAGCTCAGTCCCTCCTTGGCCCAAAGTGTACTAATGACAGTAATATGATTGATCTCAGTCCCTCCTAGGCCCAGAAGGTTTTCAAATTACTTTAGTACGGTTGCATTCTCAGTCCTCACAGGCACAGAATGGCAGAAGTATGGTTGAACACAGGTTCTCTTAGGCCCAAAGTGTACAAATAACAGTAGTATGATTGAGCTCGGTCCATTCCTGGCCCAAAGTGCACTTATGGCTGTTTAAGGATGCAGTCCTTTGCAGCATAACATTATGCAAAATCCAGTTAATTTAACATACAAACACAAGAGAAACATATAGTATGATAAATTGAGTACAGCTCTGATATTTGTCAGAGAACATGAGGTACGGTTTTCAGCAAATTATGATTGTCTGTTATTAGCTTTTCTTCTTGTTATTTTCCTATCTCTATGAGTCGCACATTGTGCGGATAATATAACTGCAAACATGCATCAATCTAGAGGATATACGCTTGTCTTGTCACCGAAGATTCATGGCATATCCATAAAACAAATAAACTCTGTAGACAAATACAGAACTGGAAGGGGAGATAAGAACTTGGGCAGCAGAAGATAATTCATAGATTATTTTATTACGGGTTGTATTCCATAAAAGGAAGATCACTGTTCACAATGTGGCCGTTAATCACAATGTAGTATTAACCCAGTGACCTTTTTCTCGCTATGATCTTCTAAACTTTACTTTAGCAACCAAAGGAAGGGGGAAAGAGGAAAAGTTTTTCAAAAAAGCTATTATAATGTCAGTTTGGAAAACTAAGCTATAAACCCCTAAGGGCAATGGGACATGGGTAGGGGCTTTGATATCTGATGGGAGATCATTCTTCTAAGAATGACAAAATAGATGAAAATACCTTGCCATAGCTCGTAAAGTAAATGGCTGCATTAACAGTCACTTGCACCCCATTGTCGGGTAATTACCCCATCTGTTTTGGAAGCCAAGGCATTTGTGGACCAAGAGGTGTCATGTTATAAAAGGCACTAAGTTTGCCCAGGAGCAGTAACCCATAGCAACCAATCAGAAAGTAGCATTTGGTCATCAAATTAAAAGCAAACGTTATTATGGGTTAATGCTCCTGGACAAACTTAGTGCCTTTTATTACATACTCTTTTTTTCGCGGGACAGTCCTGCTTTTGACAGCTCAACCCACGGTTCTGGATTGTTACTGAAATGTCGCACATTCCACTTTCTGATGCCAGAAAAAAACACACTGTTTCTCAAACATAATTAAACTAGAGGCATTTTGGCAGAGAGCCCAGAATTTTCAGCTGGACTAAGATTCATTTGTAACAATTTAAGATAAGCAACAATTCAATTGTAACTATTTAAGATATTTATATTTAAGCAGGTTTCTTGGGGAATCTGTGACTTGCAGCTGAAAGGGTAATTCATCTTCATTAGCAAAATTGTAATATCACATAAAACATGACCCTAAAACCCCCAGAAATGTGTTCCATAACCTGCCAAATTTTGTAAAATGTACATGGTATTTAGGTGTCGGCAAAATAATGCCACCACACTATGGCGCCGGAGATTTTTTATTTTAGAATGTTTGGGAGGCATGTATGGGAGCTAGTCTTTTTTGTTTTTTTGTAACAATGTTTTTATTGAGATTTTATTTTCAAGTTTACAAGTCAAGAAAAGAAAGAGAAGACAGTAATGTTAAATAAAATAAACCTTTAGGGGCATTGAAGGTATAATCAAGGAGTTGATCAGGGAGGAAAGTGCTCTTAAAGTGTTGCCAAACTGTAAAACTTACGAAAGCATGACAAAATCACAGAAGGTATTTTATATTTTTAGGGTAAAACTACATAGACAATTTGGATCATATTTTATCTGATCTTACCATGTAAAACCATGCAGCACCAGTGGGCTTTTTTTGTAGAATTCTATGAGATCTGCTCTCCCTATAGGTATAATGTAAAGTTGCATCATAAGTTGGATGGTGTCATTTGTTCATGTAGCTACATGTGATATTCAATGGATTTTAAGCTAAAAAAAAAAGTAACTCAATGAGATACCATCAAATTTTATCTTGTTAGTAGTGATGGGCGAATTTATTCACTTGAGTCGAATTCCAGTGATTTGCCGCAGGCGAATAAATTTGCGAAACGCCGGTGAAATTTGACCTGGCAAAAATTCACTGGTGTTTAGTTTTGGACTCGCACGTCCGTTTTTGGACGCCGGCACTCATTGCAGAGACACGGCGTGTTGCAAATTTCTAGAGAAATTCGTAAAAAATTCAGCGAAGTGAAACGCCTCCGATATGCCCATCACGACTTGTTAGATGAAAACACGGCATGCAGCGTTCTCATCTGACAGACGTGTTGCATCACACACAGCTGGTCTGATGTAGTCACATGGGTCAACTTTTAATGGGCCTGATACAAAATTTTGTTGTGTAAACCAGGGCCAAGGCCCGGATTTGTTTGCCCAGCCACTTGCTCCAGTGTGCCTGCCGCTGCAATTAGCTGAAAGAGGAATAAGGTTAGTGGCGGAACTACCGGGGGGAGCAGGGGGTGCAATTGTACCAGGGCCCGCACCCCCTGCGAGCCCACCAGCAGTCCGTGCACTGTTAGATATGGTCCGCTACAAGCAGAAAATGCAGGAAATCTGCTTCCGGTGGGGGGTGGGTGCACCCGGGCACCATAGTTCCGTACTGAATAAGGTATGCGCCAGCGAGGGGGGTTAGACGGAGAGGGGTATTTTTGACCAGGTTGGGGGTTGCAGGGGGCCCTAAACCCCCCCCCCAGTCCGACCCTGCATCAGACTTGTCAGATGAGTTTTGTTAATCCAACACCATCTGACAAAAGCACTTGTGCAGTTTAGCTCTTTTTTTTTATTATCAATGTTTTCCCCAACATTTTCATTATGGCAGAGGCATCCTGGTGGAAAAAAAATGTCTGCAAAAAAGGTACAACTAATTTGCACATACGACACAAAAATCATATCCTGCTATTTAACTACATTTTATTAAATAGTCCATAGAGGTGGAAAAGTGGCAGTAAATTGGCCGTGCACAAAAAACATTTTTAGGATGTTTTCTATTGCAGACATTTCTTTAATTCCCCCCCCCCCCATATTTTTAGTGTTGTCCCAGATAGATTCCTAGGCTGATGTAGAAAGTGGTTGTTGCAGGATAGAGTCCCATTTGATTATATAGGAGTGGTAAGGATTAATGTCATTACAAGGTTCTATTAGCATTTTAGAGATGGACCTAGTTTTATTGTCCAGTCTCATAGAGCATTTTTAGTTTGGGGACCGACATTGAGGCAAAATATTTTTCAAGGACCAGGGGGTGTCAGGCGGGGGTCGGCATCCAATCTGGGTGCATTGGCATCCAATTTGGTTCGCCGCATTAATTGCGGGTTAGGCTCGGAGGCCCAGTTCAGGACTGTCTGTGGCTCGGCAATTGGGGACCCCTGACATAGAGCACCCATGTCCCTGGACAACCTGGACAAATTCTTTATACTTTTTATATGGCCAGCGATAAAAGTACACAGACCAAAAATATAAATCTTCAGTTCAGTAGTAAAAAAGGTTTATATATTTAAGCATGCCATAAAATACTAACACACAGGATCTGCATGTAGTTCAGTGATAGTTTTCTCTTTAATGTGTGTGACGCACTGATTAAAGTGGAGCAGAAAATCAGAATCTTCAGCATATCGGGGACAGATAACTCTTTTATTTGTCAGTAACCAGTCGGATTAGGAAAGATATTAAACACACGAGAAGAACATCAATAGCTGCCCAACATACTGCTGAGCACAGCCAAATAGTTTAGACCAATGGGAACCTGAGCCAAAGAGATTAATAAAGAAAAAAAAAGCAACGTTTCATCTAGTAGCTGGCACGCTTCATAAAGACCTCTCTGGATGCCACTTCTGGGAAGCAGGTTGCCAGCCTTAGATTGAGATATCAGGTTGTTAAGAAGAGGAATGATGGGGAGGATTATCCATGTAGAGGAATAATAAAGAAAAGTAGAACCAAAGTAGTGTGCAGACTGTCAGTTGGGTTTACATTCTATTGGTATTCTATTAATTCTAGATATAGTAAAGAATAAAGGAAAATCTTATTGCATTCACCAAACTTTCAGACCACCAGATATTGGACTACTACTCCTAGCATACACTGCCAGGTAGGGTTGCCACCTTTTCTGGAAAAAAATACCAGCCTTTCTTTATATTTTTTTTTTCCCTATTAATAACATTGGGATCAACCAACAATTTTACCGGCCAGGCCGGTAAAATACCGGCCAGGTGGCAACCCTACTGCCAGGATAGATTTCCACAGGTATGATGCTGTTCAACACATAGAGGCATGGTTATCAAAGGTCGAAGTTCGAATCTGACCAATTGAAATTTATTTAAAAAATCTAATTTTTTCTAAATTTGGATGGATGGACTGAATTAGATTTTGGAGTTTTAAAAAAAAACAAAAAACTAAGTTTTAAATTTTAGAAAAATTGATTAGCGAGTTTTTTTCAGGAATGTCAGGAAGGCTGTATACAACTCAAAATTGATCCCTGGGACTCTCCCTTTGACTTAAACAGCAATTCAGCAGGTTTTAGATGGAGAATTGTCTAATTTGAGACAGAGTGTTATAAATTACAAAAATCTAATTCAAATTTAAAAAAAAAAACTTGAATCTAATTTGAATAACTCCGTAGTCTAATTTGGCAGTTTTGACCATAAAATTTTTTGCCCCTTGATAAATTTGCCCCACAATGAATCAGCTGCAGGCCCGGATTTGTAGAGAATCCACCTAGGCCTTAGGGGGTGGCATGCTGCCCAACCACACCCACATTGGTTCAGAATTTTAAATTTCCTGTGTACCAATTCCCATTGCTCCGTCCCGTTGATGAAAATTTGAGCAAATAAATGGGAGGGGACAGGGGTGACAAATGTCAGTGGGCCTAGGGGCACACGCTATGTAAATCCGGCCCTAAGCTGAGCCGAGTAGCTCCATATTATACAAATAAATGCATAGATGCACAATAAGCTGAAGCTTTGTGTTATTTTCAGTAGCCCAATGGTTAGCTGGGGTGCTGGGCAAAACTGGAGACCCAAGTGCTGGGCCATATTGGGCTGATATATAGGGTGTGGCCCAACGATCACAGACCTATGTAGATTTGATGGGAGAGGATTGTATCACCATCCTAGTACAATCCTTGCCCGATGAGACTTTGAAACCTGTCTGACACATATCAGGATGATCTCAGTCCATATATCAAGCCTTTGGTATTGCCCCATAAATAGGGCAGTAAGCTGCCAATTTGGCAACTTGTGGTGCTGTCAGCTGTAGTGATGGGTGAATTTATTCGCCAGGGGCGAATTCGCAGCGAATTCCCGTGATTCGCCGCTGGCGAATAAATTCGCAAATCGCCAGCGAAATTTCGCTTTACGAAAATTCGCCAGAAAAACAAGTTGCGAGTCGTTTTTGGCGCGACGCGACGTCAAAAGCGTCCTGCGACTCGTTTCGCTAGTTTTTCGCCAATTCGCAAATTTCTCTAGAAATTCGCAAATTTTTCGGCAAAGCAAATCTCGGGAGATTCGCCCATCACTAGTCAGCTGCTAATGTTGTTACATGTATGACGATCTTTAAGCTGAACCAGTACAGACTGTGTTGGGATCACGGGGCTATCTGTGAAAACTGGATATGCAAGGATCTACATGTGCCATGATGGCTAGGCAGTATGGAAAAAAAAAACAACAAGTTACTATTAAATATGGGCAGAATGCCTTGGGTTCTTTGTTTAAGAAAATATTCACATAGTAGTAGAACATGTGACGGCAGAAAAACCATCCTTTCGTCAACTATTGAAGTTTTCTAGGACTAGATGCAGCTGGAGCAATCTGGAAAGCCTGTGCTATAAATCATCCCAGCCAATAAAGTTCTCTGTTGTTACTTGCTGTTTCTGGTGTCTATCACCACTCTTTTCACCTTCAGTGGTAGGCTGATTTATTATTGACTTGGGTTGTTGAAGCCAGAGGGTAATGATTTACCTAAATAGAAATTACACATTTTTTAATGCAAAACCATTGCTGATCATCTTCACAGATAGCCAAATACCACTTATCCTTTAGCTGGACAGCATTGAACTTGGCATACCTTTACTTGACTCGACCACAATGTTTGGCAGTATAGGAAATAGCTATGTGACGGTCAAAACAACAATAATGTTGCTGGGTCCCTTAGGGGCCACTAGATAACCTGTTACCTGACATAAATCAAATATCTTGGTTTGGTTAAAAAGTACAATTCAAATTAGAAATACTGTATAGCAGTCAAGTATACTGCAGGTGCTACTCCTAAGGGTTTTGGATTGCAGTTTGTCTTGGTTGCAAAAATCTATTACTTTACAAGCCTTAAAAAGCATCATGGGTAAACTTTAGAGATAAGTAGGCTTAAGAAAATATTAGTCGGCATCAACACAGTGAAGGGCTTCATCTAGAAAGGCTTGTTGCTTCAAAAGAGAAAAACCTCTAATGACTAAACACGGTAGACTTCATGGAAACATAGAGTGCTACTCTATCTCTTTACCAATAGCATTCATATCCACACCACAACATGCAACCTCCAATTTCACAGCTGGAGGGTTCTGCCTAGAGATCACTGCTGTTTTATGTAATTTTTTGTGCACTATGCCACAAAATGCAATCCCTCCCCAACCAAAGTCTTCAAACCTGACATATTTTGTTCGGACAAAAACATCTTAAAATCTGCACTCTGGCTACTAGCTATTGACTAGTGATGGGTGAATTTATTCGCCTAGGTCGAATTCGCGGCGAATTCCCGCGATTCGCTGCTGGCGAATAAATTCGCGAATCACCAGCGAAATTTCGCCAGGCGAAAATTCGCCGAAAAAGACGCGACGCGCGACAAAATCGTCCCGCGACTCGTTTCGCGAATTTTTCGCCGATTCGCGAATTTCACTAGAAATTCGCGAATCTCTAGGCGAAGCGAATCGCGGGAGATTCGCCCATCACTACTATTGACCGAACACCATATAATTCATCCAAAAAAAGCCATTATTAGACAACAAAATGGCTTAGACCACAATCCCAAGTTTAGACCTACTGCAACCTTTTATCTAGCCAAACTTCCAAATGCTTACCATCATTTATAACCCTGAAAAGATATTCATCGGGTTGTCTGTGCTAACAGATCTGCTATTGTGATCCAAAATAGAATCAGTACCATATGGCCCATTGGTGGCCAAAATGGGCAAATATCTGTTGAGCTCTTAAGCTCAATGACTGACAGGTCACCCACTGTGAATGCATTTTGATCCAGAAGAATTAAATGGATACTGTCATGGGAAAACCTGTTTTTTTCAAAATATATCAGTTAATAGTGCTGCTCCAGCAGACTTATGCAATGAAATCCATTTCTCAAAAGAGCAAACAGATTTTTTTTATATTCAGTTTTGAAATCTGACATGGGGCTAGACATTATGTCAATTTCCCAGCTGCTCCTGGTCATGTAACTTGTGCCAGCACTTTAGGAGGAAACTCCTTTCTGGCAGGCTGTTGTTTTTCCTTCTCAATGTAACTGTATAGGTTTTTACTATTCAGTGCTTTTCTTAGATCTACCAGGCAGCTGTTATCTTGTGTTAGGGAGCTGTTATCTGGTTACCTTCTCATTGTTCTGTTGTTGGGCTCCTGGGTGGGGGAAAGGGAGGGGGTGATATCACTCCAATTTGCAGTAGAGTGTGATTAAAGTTTATCAGAGCACAAGTCACATGACTTGGGGCAGCTGGGAAATTGACAATATGTCTAGCCCCATGTCAGATTTCAAAATCTGTTTGCTCTTTTGAGAAATGGATTTCAATGCAGAATTCTTCTGGAGCAGCACTATTAACTGATGCATTTTGAAAAAAAAATTTTCCCAATACAGTATCCCTTTAAAATCGATGTATGGCTCAGCTCTGAGTTCAGCAGTACCATTTAATAAACCCTTTTAGATTAGCATCACACTTGGGGGACAGATTTACTAAATTCACATGTAGGATTCGAAGTTCGATTGAATTTTCAAAATGTTTCGAATTAGAATTTTTGTATGTTTTTGAAGGCCACTTCGACCAGTGAATTTGGAAAATTTGATCGAATCGAATGATTTGAATAAAAATCTATTTGAATATTCGACAGTCGAATTAAATTTTTATTTGACTGCCTAGTTCGCCAGATCAAAGCTACCGAATTGGGCTTCATTATTTTTGTTCGAATAAAAATATTTGATCGAATGGTTAAAATCATTCTAATTGATCGATTCGAACGAATTTATCGATCAATCATTTGTTATTCGATCGTTCAACCAATCGAATTGCGGTAAAATCCGCCGACTTCAATATTCGAATTTAAAGGATTTTTATTCCCCAACAATTCCCAGCTATTCACATGTTCAAATTGAGGGTTTTTTTAACTCTTGAATTCGAACCTTAGTAAATCTGCCCCTTGGTGTTAGTAAGATTGTGATTTTGCGTTGAAAGCTGCCCATTGTGAATGCAGTGTCTTCCAGTGTATATTAAAAAGGGACAAAAGGCAGCAGATAAGTGTTTTTAATGCCAGCTTATAAAATGTCATGGAACTAGCTGCAATGTTTGAGTGCCAGCAATAATACCTTTAGCTATACCCCCTATTTTCAATATAAGCAATGAACAGGGCTTGTGTTGCATAGACCAGGCAGCTTCAGGCCTGTGGAACACATAGCATTCCACTCTAGTCCTTGGACATTCCCATTCCATCTGTCTCTCATTAATATACTAGCACCTGTTGGTGATATTGTCGATCACAACTGCATAAAAGATAATGACAGAGCATCAGGCTGGGAGAGGGTAGGTTAGGGCCAGCACATAATAAACCGGTGCATCACTACTGCTGGGCATAGTTTTGCCTATTTTAAATACAAAGTGTTTTGCCCTGAACAAGAAAATGAAACCACTATCATTATATAAAGCCCTGTAATAAATAAACAACTTCTTTGTTCTACTGAGTCACTGTTTAAGTATGAGAAGCTAGTAAAACCAGTCTACAGATAAGCCCTGTGTAAAACAAGCTGCTTTTTTACCCAAAGCTTAACAAATGATGCAGCTTAGAAAAAGGGTCAGTTTGTTTATACAGAGCTAACTGTCTCCGTTTGATTAAATTACAAGGAGGGACAATTGCTTAATAATAGCAAAAGGCTAGTTTGTTTTTAATTAAAAGAATAAATTAAAGCATTAATTTAAAATAATATAGATTGAATACTTTTCAACACAAGGCCAATTTGTTGTTTCATGTGGTCCTATACTGCCAATTTAAGTCCATTGCAAATGCCTACCTTCAAACACTAAGGGGGTATTTATCAAAATGTGTGTTTTTTTTAGATTTTTTTAAGTCAAAAAAAGTCCAGCCAAACTAGAATCCACAATTTCACCTTAATGATCATAAAAAAAAACTAGATAAAATCATTTTGGAAAAAACTAAAAAAAAATGTGGGTTTTTACGAAAAGAAACCACATTTTTTTATTTTTATACCCCAAACCCTTTTCATGAAATTGCTTGAAACCCTTGATTTTTTCGTGTTTTTGGCCGAAATTCCGGGCAGACCAAGACCTCTTAAAATTTGAAACGGGACCTTTGCCATTGAGCCCGACAGCTTGGAAATGAGAGTATTTTTGAATTCTGGCTTTTACCACGACTTTTAGCAGCCTTGGGATGTAATAAATTCTAGATTTTTTCCACAAAAAATTTGGATTTTATAGTAAAAACAAGCTAGAATTTGTCAAGTTTTTGGCATTTGAACTTTGATTACACGGTGCTGTCCCAGTGCATGTAGCCCAGCCATACTGTAAAATAATCTCACAGGAGCACCCATATGTAATCATAAACATACACATAACAAACACATTCTAAACTGAGAATACATTTTTAAAAATTCTGTTTACCCTTCCTGTACCATAGATCATAAGGCCTTTGGCCCTGACATGGAGATACCACAGTGCCAGCACCATAGATTCTATGTTTCCACATCTTGCTGGAGGGAAGCAATGGGTTTCTTTTGATAGAAATATTGATGCAATGCAAATAATTTACATATATTCGCACCTAGTATAAATAGCCTATGTCCTGCTGACAAATTGTGAGTGAGCTGGGTTTGCAGATACAAATATAAACAATAATTCATATTAGGATGATAGTGTCCCTTTTATAAGTAGCGTTAATATGTCTTTCTGTATTAACAGAGAGCAATGTAAATATTTGAAATAGTGAGGTCCTCCACTTTATTATTTAAGTTAGCTGTGACTCGTGTCCAGGAAAAATGGTTGCTTGTGTCCTATTATAGTTCAATATAGCGTAAATACATTCCCTTGTCTTTAAATACCTATTAATGTGCTGTAGATTTACTTGGTTTCCATTGAACAAGCCACGACAGCACACTTCAATCCTAGAAATATGATATGTCTGAAAACAAGCCAGTTGGCAGAATGAGGATTGCAAAGAGAATTCCAGTACCCTGCCAAACCTTCATTCATGGTTATCATTCCAGAAGGGTATGGCACAAAGCACTATTTAAGGACAGACTATTATGGTATGCTATATTCCCCAGCTTTTACTGCTTGGCTGCTGAAGTAGTGATCAAAGAAAATGCTTGTATCTAGGTATCCAGTGAATGCTGTAGTTCTTGGAAGCCACTGCAGATGAAACCTAATGCTAGCTCGGGAATGTGATTAAAGCCAACCGTCACTCGGCTCTAGACTGAAAGATCTTCAGCTGTGCCTAGGGAGGCCCCAACAGCTGTTGGTATTCTGAGCTGAGCCATTTGTACCTATGCATAATATACATTTGCAAGTGCAGGCACTGCACACTATAGGCTCAAGCCTAAACGTAAATGGTAAAGAACTTGTAAGCATGTGCTACAATTGGAATACAAAGGGTTTGCTGTCCGTGGTGCTAGGAGCTTGCAATATGCTGCAGCAGAGCAGTAAGAACCAGCAGCAACTGCCAACAAATGTATAAATGTGTTTAAATATTTAAAGATAATAGAGCTATTTGTTTACACATAATTGATACATTCAAATCAACTCTTCCTCCTACTTTCCTGCTTTATGCTACTCTCAGCAGTGCCCTTAGACTCCGAAAAGAATGTATATAATATGTAGCAGGTCATATACAGGCTTCTAAAAGTTGCTGATTCAGCCCCTCCAGGGGTGCACTAATGGACCTGCCAAGAAAAAGTTCTTCCTGTCTCGCATTCAAACCACTGCCTGGTTGTTAGGTTAATTTGGACGAATTTGTCCGATCCACCAAAAAGTGCTTGAAACTTAACCCATAAAGTCATGCGAGTTAAGGATTAGTATAGATATGGGTATACAGTGGTGTGAAAAACTATTTGCCCCCTTCCTGATTTCTTAT
>CM044447.1:23521123-23533295 GCA_024363595.1 Xenopus borealis | reverse complement strand
ATCTTCAACTATATAAGAGTGCAGGTACTTTTTGAACTTTATACTATTATATATATATGGAACATGGAGGAGCGCTCCTCAAACAAAAAACCACAGCTTTCCTAGGTGCAGGTAAAATGTGTACAAAACAGGAAAAAAATACCGCACTCAACAGGCTCAGTTAGGTTTACTGATTTTAATAGAAAAACAAAAGCTATTCCAACGTTTCGATCACATCATAGTGATCCCTGAGGAATCGTTGGAATATCTTTTGTTTTTCTTTAAAGCTATTTGTAAAAGCAATTGCCATTGAAAGCAGCATTTGTCTAACTCCTTGTTATTCCTTTTTAAACAATGTTGCAAAATTGCTTTCAATAGCAGTACATATACAAATCTTAAAAAAAATATATTGTAATGAATGTATTTTGCAAAGTTGCTTAGTAATGTTTTTTTGTTTGGCAAAAAAAAAAATTTGCATTGAAATTCCCTTTAAGTCAAAAGACTTTGATCAATGTGCCATTTTAATTAAAGGAAACATATAGGATAAGTGAGACTCCCGTGATATTGTAAGATATAATAATATATTGTGCTTATGTTACTTTAGGCTAAGAATTAATATTATCATAAAAAATGTGCCTTTTATTGGAGCTCCCTATAGATTTGATACAGCCGCTGTCCATGATTCAAACAAGGGGTTGGTGTGTCCGAACGGTCCCTGCCAGAAGCACAGTAGGAGTGGGGTAGCCAATCACAGCTCTGCTGTCACACAGGCAAAGACGGGCTTCAGTTCCCTATCAAGTCAGCCTTGCTGCTGGACAGTTAGCGTTTCGAGTTCCTGCTGCACTAATATGGCAGCCCCCTCATAGAGGAACATAGGGGTAAAAAAGGTAACATAAAAGCATCTAGCAAACATATTTATGGCAAAATTATAAATAGTATGCAAAGATAAGATAGATTAAAAAAAAAAGGTTGTTTTCTGGTGTCCGTATCGTCATCATTTATCTTAAAGATATTGTAAACTTCAGGAGAGTTCATACTTTCAAATAGCTGACGTAGGATGGTGGAATATAGACGAGATGCCTAGGCCTGTAAAAGAGATCTGCTCTCATCACCTTCCTATATCTGCTATATCTGGGATCCAGTGTGTGAAACAGATTTTATCCAGGTTATGGGTTATTGTGACTTTATAGTCAGAAATTTTGATGAGGGCATACCTCCCAACTGTCTCGTTTTTCACGGAACAGTCCCGATTTTGACAGCTCAGCTCACAGTCCCAGGATGTTACAAAAATGGCCTGAGATTCTCTTGGATCTCATTCACTGAACAAAAAGAAAAAGATACAATGTTTCTATAACTTAATTGGCTTTTGGCAGAGAGCCCAGAATATGTGACAGGTGCACTTTGATACATTTGTAACTATTTAAGATAAGCAGTTCTCTTGGAGAAACAGTGACTTGCAGCTTAAAGGGCAATTCAACTTCATTAGAAAATTTTTAATACATAAAAACTACAGAAATGTGTTCAAACTTTTATAACCTGCTAAATCTTGTAAAATGAACATGGTATTTAGGGGATGTGGCCAAGAAAATTTCACTGGGCAGCAAATCGTTTTGTCTCACTTTCTTTTTCCAAAATGTTGAAAGGTATGCAAGGGGTTACCGGTCCATTAAACAGCAGGTACACATTCAAATGCTTTTCTTTTAGCCCTTCTCATACTAATCTGATTACCTCCAAACGAGGATGAGGCAGTTCTTGTTCTGTAATAGTTGCCGGACCACCTGCTCACATGTAATTGTCCAATATAATATGTCATATGCTGGCCCTCCAGCTGTCTCTGACTCTAGAGAAATTTCCCACCAAAACACAGCATTCTGACATCACACATCTTGAATTCTTCAGTGCCGCACTAAGACTAAGACTAATCAACCAACATTCATACATTCATACATTCAATTAGGCAGGTAGGTATTGGCCAGGTTCACAAATTCCCCCTGCTGGGTGAAGGCCAAATGTATTGATGTCTCTGTAGTCCTGCTGCATGATGTAATTGTCAGATAAGACTGTCAGCCTGATTTGGCCATATATTAGTACAGTCGGCTTCAGAATCTCATCAAGCAAACAGATAACTATAGGTTTTAGGGGGTGGATCTGTCCTTGCTGTCAGCAGTTTTTCTTGCTGTCAAACTTATAATAATATATCCTACTGGCTTCTCCCACTGATTTACTTCAATGTCTAACCGCCTTTGTCATCTAAAATAATGACTCCCAGGTTAATCTCCCCTGTAGTAGCTGACATTATAGCACCATTAATCCTATATGCTAGATTCCTTGTTTCAAGGCACACAGGCATCATTTTACACTTATTGGCATTAAAATGAACTCGCCTCACTATAGTCCATTCCTCTCATTTACAAAATCATGAATCATTTCAGTAGCCCCGCTCCCTGGAGTGCGAAACCCTGTTCCAGATCATTGTGTCATCTTCACACAGGCAAGGCTGCCTTTCCTGACATTTGTTAAATTGCAAATAAATTCAAAATTATTCAGAGAGCAACGGGAAATAGATAGATTAGGGCTAAAGAGAGAGACGGCAACAGCAAAAAAAAAAAATGACAAATTAAAGGGTAAAGATTTCAAGATTTGAAATTGGTGAATATTTTGCTGAACCACTAAAGACAGCATCAGAAATAATGGGTCGTCATAATAAAGGTGTCCATACATCCAAGATCCCTTGTGTAGGCCCCACCAGCTAAGCAGACCCGGTTGCCAAGTCTGTTTGGGTCCCCAAAGAAACTCTTAAACATACCTGCCAATGTCCCCAATGAATTCTGTTATGGTTCCCAATGCATTCTGTTATGGCCGTGATTTGCCTGATTCCAGTTTATTTCATCCACCACAATTCCCATGTATTTTGTGGACTATGATTTGGAATTGCCAAATTTGTTTATCTTCCCCCCACTGTGACAAGGAACCTAAAAGGACTCTCACCCACCCTGTTTCCCACCTACCTATTTCGGTGGCTTCGGAACTATGACTTTCAAGCACTGGATAACTATGATTTTGTCTGTTCAGTATTCAGACAAATGTGGATAATTCAGATAAAAAAAAAAGATTGCATCCTTTATTTTCTTTTAATTAGACAGTAGAAAGTAAGAATTCACTTTGTACAGAACATTCCTTCTTTGAATATTAAAAATGATACGTATAAATTGAAAAATCCAAACCACTTGTTTTTGGCTAAAGAATTCTTGATAACTATTCACAGAAGAGATTCTATGTTCACTAGAGGTGCAATTAAAAGGAAAATAAAATGAAAAGAATCAAGGTATATAAGAAAGAGAATGCATCCTCAATAAAACAAGGGTCAGGAGAATGACAACAAGGCAAACATGGCTAGAGTTCAATCCCCAGGGATGAAGAAAGGATTGATTTGAAGGGCTGAGTCAGGGATGTCCAACCTGAAGCTTCCAGTTCAGCTGAGAGTAACGGTTAAACAGGAAGTGAGATACAGGTTGGATATCTCTAAATGTATATATTAACCATATCTGCTATTGTTAAATATGTAATATGGCTTTTGTACTTTAATCCATCTCTCCCTGAGGCCCCCTCTCATTTGAATGACTTTACCCTAATCCCACTCCTGAGAGTGAAATAGAGGAAGAGAACACTTAAAGGGGAACTATCATGAACATTTAATATAAGCTTCATCATACTGAAATAAGAAACTTTCTAAATACAATCAATTAATTATTTGTTACCCTTTCTCAAACAATCAAGTTTATGTTCACTATTCCTCTCTCAGCACCTGTTTCAATTCATTCTGTCTTCTTGCAGAAGTTGGATCAGATACTCATTGACAATTTGATCCAAAATATATTATAGGGGGGGTCCCTTTCATTGCAGATGCATTAGAGTTCAGTCAATGACTGATTCCAGTACAAACAAAATCTAAAAACTGCTTTTTGTACAAATTCTGCATGTAGAGAGACATGATTCTGGTGATTTTAATTGAGTAAGTTCTAAGACATCTTCTAGGCAAAAGGAGACTCTTATAAGATACCTGTATATTGGACCTAACTGTATATTGGATCTGTCAGTGAACATCTTGTGCACTTATCCACTGAGGAAGGGAGCGCGAGGCTCCTGAAACATTTGGTTATATTCCACACATTAAAACTTTGGAGGTACTTTAAGTACACCACCCGCATTGGCATTGCGTCATTATTTTTGTTCTACTATTGAATGCATCTTGTTGAGTCATGTGATTAGGAGACACTCAGAGCCTGCAGCATACAAGCTATACAAGTATCGTGAGTGTATTGGCACTATTTACTTATTAACATCTGACACCCAACTGCTGCAAGAAGACAGAATGAAGATTAAACAGATGCTTAGTGAGGGATAGCGAAGATAAACTTATTCAGAAACCATACAGAATTTATAATTGATTGCATTTACATAGTTTCTTATTTCAGAGAAAATTTAATTTTTGAGATAGTTCGTCTTAGACAAGGGGTTTATATACTAACTGGGAAATATGAAAACCAATCATATGTTTGCTTTCATTGTTCCACCCGCAGCATCCTGAACAGTGACAGCAACAGATTGGTTGCTATGGGTTACTGCCCAGTAACCCATACAGATTTGCACAGGGTTAATAAACATGCCAGTGTGCGACAGATGGAGTACATAATTATTACAGTTTATTTATAAAGCACCGATGTGTTCTATAGGCCTGTATAATGAAAGAAATGCAAACAGAATAGCAGCCACCAAACAACAACAAATAATGGGGGTCAGAGGTCAGTGGGGGGGACCTGCTCTTGAGAGTTTACAATATAGGTCTAGAGAACAGGGAGGTGATGAGTCAGAAAGGGGAGTAATTTGCATTAGGGACACAGGCAGCAGGAATGTATAAGGCAGAGGAGAGTGCTACAGGGGAACACAGGAGAAGAGAGCAATAAATAATTATAAAGTCTGGAGCAGATATAGATTTGATGGAGGGAGAGAGAGGCTTAAAGTGAAGTAAAATGAGCATCAAGGAGTGGGAATAAATGCAGGCAGGGCAGAGCACAGATAGATAGAAAGCAGGGAGCTGAGGGAGGGGGCGAGGGGATGTATATATATTGCCTTGTTCATTGTGCTGTGATTTCCGAGAGAGGTCAGAGCTATGGCCGGCCTGTGAATCTCTCGCTCTGTTCTACGTGGCCCTGAGAGACCTGGATACTGAGGTAAAAGCATCTATTATTTAGAGTCAGCCTTAGGTTTCCAAATGGATTCTTCTTTAATAAACCTGAGAGTGGGTCCTCCACCCGACTGCAATCAAACAGGCACTTAACCCATTCTGCGCCAGCCACCAGAGCACGAATACAGGTGTCTGCACAAGAGCAAGTACAGAGCATTTGTATAATGCACAGAGCGTCTTGTACCCAACAATAACAATAAGTTAAAAAAAAAATACAGAGCATGTTGCATTCAGAACTATCACAAAAGAGACTATATTAAGGACAAAACAAAACACAGAATGGCAAAAAGAGAGCTTCGATGTCAAAACACAGCGATTGCGTAAACAAAACAAATTACAAATAAAAAGAGAATGCATAAAAGAGGCTGTTATAAATATGCACAGAGCGTGTCCCTCATAAAACCCAATCAGAAAAACAGCCTGCTTATATCATGCACAACTGCATTTTACACTGGGAAACATATCTTGTCTTAATCACACTACAGAGGGACTGTCTGCATCAATTTTATACACAGAACATAGAACTTGCTCTGTATTATGCACAGAGCTGGGGGTATCTATACTATAGTCTATCTAGAACAAGTAAAATTCAAAGTATAACAAGTGTTGATGTGTGGAATCTCTTACTCTTACTAATCCAAAATACCGTTAAGAGTAATATAACAGAATACATTTTTACTATAAAAGACATATTAATTGTGACACGAGAGGTGTAATTTATTTAGCCACCTGTGTTTGTGGCGTACAGTATGTAGGTAGGACATACAGATCACTTAAAGAAAGATTCGGAAAGCACCTTACACCTAAGATAGAAGAATCAAACCTGTCAGTAAAAAAAATTCAGCCATAGGGAAACACATTATGCATAAACATGAGGGAAACTTCAGTTGTGTTAAATTTCAGGGCATAGAGAAAGCCATATTGGGACCACGTGGAGGAGACATTAAAAGAATTATTGATCAAAGGGAAATATTTGTCTCAAAAATGATTGCAAAGTAAGCTGTTTCTTCCAGCCAAAATAGATGCATATAACATCAAAGTTGAACTTTATTTGAGATGTTTTATAAATGTCGGCTAATTTAATGTATGATATATAATGTGTTGTAACCAATATGATATGTAACAAGCAAACTGTGTTTTGCTATTTTTTTAAATGACTGACAATTTTAATTGACACAGGTATATTAGGCACAGGATATCTTGTGACCTCACTTCTGGTGAAGTGCCAGAAAGAGGCATGAACACATCAGGTGACCACACATGTCATAGGGTAGAAAGAACATCTGTAATTTATGCCTGTTTGTTATTTTAAAGATTAACCAAATAAAGTCATTTTTTTATTTTAACTCCCTTGGCAAAATAATTTACTATCCACAAACAAAATGTCTACTGGAATGGAGACCAGTAGGAGGAAATTTCTGTGCATGTATGCACGGTGGAGGAGTGACTTCCTGGACGGGGAAATGTGAGTTGCATAATCTTCTCAACAAAAACTATGTAAGATTGGACCTGCGGAGCCTTCATCTACCCAGTCTGATGTCGACTGTAGCTTGTCCAACTACCAAGAAAAAGCAAAACTCCTTAAATATTAGGCATGAATTAAATGCTGGAAGTGGTAGCCTTTTAGGCAGGATTGGACCCTAAATATATAATAGATGAGGCTGAAAAGAAGACATGTCCATCAAGTTCAGCATTGTTGTCTAAATGTCACATGACTTTACACCATTGGAGAAGTGAAAAAGAAAATTATTATTTGCAAATACAAATTAGGTTTTGGATTCAGTTCAGGATTCATCCAAATTGTTTTTGCGGTGGATTTGGTATTCTGGAAAATTTAAAAAATGTGGATTTAATGCATCCCTATTAAATATTAACATACCTGAATATTTCACATGCTGTGGCAAAGATTCAAAGTACTAAAGCGCCCCCCAGTGTTAATAATGTTCTATTCCCAACTAACAGCCATCGACTTAAACCAGAGCAGTGAGAATTCATCAGGGGTTTAATCATTCTTTTTTGTCTGTTTGTGGGGCTGCTCTTGTATATAACAAATACAACCAACAACTCTGAGTGTTCTGGATAATCAAGAGTCAGCAGTTTGATGGAAAATTGTCACCAGGACAGCAACATTTCTTAAAGGACTAGTAACATCAAAAAATGAAATTGTTTTAAAGTAATAAAAATATAATGCAGTGTTGCCCTGCACTGGTAAAACTGCAGTGTTTACTTCAGAAACATTACTATTGTTTATATAAATAAGCTGTTGTGTAGCCATGGGGGCAGCCATTTAAAGGAGAAAGGCTCAAGTTACACAGCAGATAGCAGATAAGCTCTGTAGAACATAATGTTCTGTTATCCATTACTTATCCTGTGCCCTATAGCAGTTTTTCAATTTCTGCCACTGCTACTTATCAGCTTGTTTATATGAACTATAGTAGTGTTTCTGAAGCAAACAGATCAGTTTTAACAGTGCAGGGCTACACTACATGATATTTTTTCATTTTTTGGTGTTACTGTTCCTTTAATGCAAGTCTCGCTTTCCCCACAGCCAATAAACTTTCTCATTCACTTGTTGCAGGCCTGCATCTGATTATCACAGTATTAGGGCAGGACTACTGATGCGCGGAGTCGGATGTGACAGGAGCAAGGTAAGTCGGATGGTGTCGCCTCAACCCTGCAACACCATCCAACTTTTCTATTACTTACCTTGTTCCATCGCATCCGACTCGTCGCATCCGTTTGGTGCCTGTCCGGCGCAGCCTTGCCCTGGCCTAAAATATAATGTGCAACATTTCTAGCTACTTCTTTGGTTAAGCTTTACTTCGCCTTTAAAGGGGTGGTTCACTTTTAAGAAAATTTAAGTATGTTACAAAATGGTTAATTCTAAGCAGCTTATAGTTTTTTTTTAATTATTTGTCTTCTGGTTCTTTCCAGCTTTTAAATGGGGATCATTGGTCCCATATAAAAAAAACCAAATGCTCTGTAAGGCTACCAATGTATGGTCATTGCTACGTTTAATCACTCATCTCTCTATTTAGTGAATAAAATTATAGCTTAATAAAGCTCTTAAATTACAAATAATAAAAAATGAAAACCAACTGCAAATTGTCTCAAAAAAATCACTCTCTACGTTATGAGAAGTTAATTTAAAGGTTAACAAACTCTTCAAAGTGTCCAATTTATCTGAACTCGGACCAGGCAGCACTATGCTTACTCTACTATTCTCAACGTTGCCTCTAAAGCTGGCCATAGCTGCAAAGATCCACTCGTTTGGTGGCATACTGTAAGTTATAGTTCAGCAGCATCAAGCAGATTGCAGCTTGCCCATTGCTGCATTTGCTACAATACTTGCAGTTGTCTCTCTCTCTTTATTTTCATGGTGTGTCTGTCATTCAGTGACCTATTTCTACTTTTCTGACACCTCCTCATTTCTGGCCTCAATTTCTGTTGCAAGAGTGATGGATTTATCAACTTTTCCCGGCCTGAGATAGATCTGTGCAATGACAACACTGATTAAGCCTTTCTCTGTGGCACTGGCCTTAAAATCAGATACTGTACCTGAATGACATCATTTAGGGTTGTTAGTATAGCCATGGCTAGCAACTTCTACAGCAGACTCGCACAAATGTAACTCCCAGTAACTGTTCCTGATGCTTCATGTGACTATTTCCCATACATATTAATTCTAAATAAACTCTTACTCACTTTCTAGATCTCTAATTCCATAAATATCAGCAGGAACCTTGCGTAGAGCCAACTCATGGCAAAGAGGAACCTGCATAGATCATACATACAGGTTTTCTAGGAGCCTGTTCCTCCAGATGTGTGAGTGGGGGGAAGTACTGTGGGTGAGTAATCTATCATTTTAGGGCCCAGTGCATAGACAGAAAGCATTGATGATTGTCTGTGGTGGTGAATACCTCCCAACTGTCCGGTTTTTCATGGGACAATCCTGATTTTGACAGCTCAGCCGCAGTCCTGGGTTTCTTATTAAAATGCCACGCATTTATCTTTGATCTCCTGCACTGAATGCCAGAAAAAAATACAAATTTTGAGGCAGAAATAAGATAAGCAGGTCTCTTGCTACTTAGGGCAAATCACCTTCATTAGCAACATAAAACACATAAAATTATAATACATAAAACTTGACCCTAAAACCCCCAGAAATGTTATTTCCACATCCTGCCAAATTTTGTGAAAGGGATGTTGAATTTAGGGGGTGTGGCCACACAGGCCATAATAATTGTTTTGACTATACTGACTAACCCATCTGTGCATGTTATAGTTATGTTATAGTGCAGATCCAGGTTCAACAGACCATCCTGCAATGATATCGGGTCACTCTCTATCTTCCTATGCTAATGTACCCCTTTTGAGCAGATGTATGATATATTAGTTGTTGACTTTGGCATATAGGCAGTACATTAAAAAAAAGGCAGTCCCGTGTATGGCTACCTTTATGCTTTTTTTTTTACTTACAGTTGAGACACAAGTCTGAACACACCTAATTGTGTAATTAGTAATTACAGTGTGTAAGTGTAATTTGTATAAGTTAATTTATATATGATCTCCTCAGGCAAAGTTGCATTCGATTTCTGGGATTTAAACCTTTAATGCAGTTAAAATGCAATAAAATTGCGAACTGCATGCTGAACCCCAAAAAAAAGCTAACTTTCAATTAAATGATATGTATGCATTTGATATGCTCACTATGCATTTTAATTGATGCACATGTGAAAGCCCATGTGTCAGGGCCGCAATTGTCTAATTAATGTATGACTAACAGATAAATATAGAAACTGTGAATATTCCTTTGTTTCCCTTGTTTTATTCGTTTTAAATCAGATATGGATTACATTTCTGTGCTGAGTGTGCTCTCTGCCTTGATTTGTTCTGCGCTGCTCCATACACACGTTAGCGGGGGTTGCACATTGAACTTCTCCAGTGTGAACTGTGCTGTATGTCTGACGTGTGTGTCTGGGGGCAGATTGTAATAAGATGTGATCATTTGCCCCCAATGCAGCTGCTAAGGGAATGTGTGTGTGAAGTGGCAGAGAAGAATGTAAAAGCTTCTGAAGTTCTCAAAGCCACAGACATATCAAAACAGATGAATATATTAAGATTCATTAATTAGGAACTTAAATGCAAATCCCTTAGGGCAGTTATGCAGATAGGAAGAAGTGACAGCAGACTCTTACACTGTGCTCCATGAGCTGAACATAACCCCTCAATATATGTAAAGCCTTGAATCATCACTGGGTGACTAGACAGTCACTCTGAAAAGGTGCTCCCACTCAGGTGGAGCCTCAGACTGTCACTCTTCACTGGCGCCCCTGCAGACTGTTGCTATACTCAGGTGGAGCCTCAGACTGTCACTCTTCACTGGCGCCCCTGCAGACTGTTGCTATACTCAGGTGGAGCCTCAGACTGTCACTCTTCACTGGCGCCCCTGCAGACTGTTGCCATGCCTATGTGGAATCTCAGACAGTCACTCTACACTTGTACCCCTGCAGACTGTGGAGCCTCAGACTGTCACTCTTCACTGGCGCCCCTGCAGACTGTTGCTTTGCCCAGGCAGAGAGGTAGACTGTTGCTCTGCACAGGTGGAGCCTTTCACTCTGTACACCTTCACCTGCAGACGGTTGCTTTGTACATTTGGACCTGCACACTACTGCTCTTCAAACCCTCACATATTACCTCCAAGGCAGTTTGCACCTGCTGGATTTTTTAATCCACCCACCACAAGATGCAGACCGCACTTCAACTAAGGGAAGAAATGCTTGCTGAATGAGAATGCTCTTGGGTTCTCTTAGTGCCCTTTACTTCTTCCCTGTGTCTTTTTAAAATGATCCTCCCTATCTTCTATCACTCTGTGTACACATCCCTACAGACTGTCTTCCATTATATGTGCCCTTTCTCTGTACACCCATACCTACATTCTATCACACTTGAGTCACACACACCAGCTCTCATCTAGTTTAGTCATAAAATTACTATGTTTCATGAAATTATAGCTACCTCTGTGGCCAGCATAAACATGCATGTTATTACAAAGCATATCCAAGTATTGATTCAAAAACAGTTCAAGGCAACAGGCACTACCAATATTCTGCTGATGAATTTTATCCAAATAATCCAAATTTTAAAAAAATATTTTCTTTTCTCTTTAATAATAAAACAGTAGCTCGTACTTGATCCAAACTAAGATAAAATTAATCCTTATTGGAAGCAAAACCAGCCTATGTGGGTTTATTTAAATGATTTTCTAGTAGATTCAAGGTATAAAGATCCAAATTATGGAAAGATACGTTATCCTGAAAACCCCAGGGCCAAATCATTCTGGATAACAGATCCCATACCTGTAGTATGTATACATTGATGTGTAATATGGCCCACTGTATAGCAATACAGAGTATCTAAACACTTATAAGAAGCAATGTGTACAGTTGGACAGGACATGTACAGAATAATGGGAAGTGATGGCCATGAGCCCAAAGATTCGCAAGTTAAATTCTTGTGACTTTGGATAAACTGATATCACTCTTAAATAAATCTACACACATATAGGAGATTAGCAACACTTAATATGTTATGGTGGAACACAGTGGAACACAGTGGCACACGTATGGTTAACATTCCTCTCCCACACTCCTGATAGCTATCAGCCACCACACAGGCTAAATGCATAATTGATCAAAGCATAGTCAATATCACTGTCATTCTATTAATTAACAGCTCTGTAAGAGAATTAGATGCAGGAGAGAGGAGGAGTGTGTGGACAGCAGGTGGATTATTGGGGATTACAAGATGTAGCACTGGGATTCTCAACCGTGGGTTGTGTGTGTGCTTAATGGGGTGGGGGAATAGCTGATTTTTGTAAATGTACTGTTGATATCATGGCTACACTGATAAAGGATCTGGCTCATCTGTGCCTCCAGGCAGAATGTG
>CM044447.1:23399435-23422913 GCA_024363595.1 Xenopus borealis | reverse complement strand
AAAAAACATGTTTTCCCATGACAGTTTCCCTTTAAGTAGCTCCACTCGTTTTAAAGACAACTTTATTTTTTAGTGACTCCACTAGGGTCCTTTCAATAAAACAGCGGGCCATTTCGTTGAGCCTAGTTCTGCATAAATCGTCTTCTGACAATTCTCCTTACTCTCAATAATTGGCTTTATAGTAAACCATTTTTAGTGTTATCTGGGTGGAAGCTACTATGTAACAGTACGTTATTTTTATCTGTTGGTTTCCTATATATATGATTTTAAAGTATCCTCATGTTTAATCCAAAAAATTTTATTCGGTTGTTACTGTATGGTAAATTTCAAAGACGGTTGTAGCGTATTCACTACCTCACTTACAGTATTTCTTTCAAGTCTTCTTCATTACCATGCCAGGTAAAGAACACATCATTCACATAGCGGATGTAATTGTGAATATGCTTGGAAAAAGGTTGCCCAAAGAAAACAATCTGTTCATTAAAGGAAACGTAAATATTTGCATAGCTGGGCGCTATATTAAAGGTATAATCCACAAACATTGGAATATATTGCAAAAGGAGGTTTGCCACCTGCACCATTACAGGTGTAATTTACATGTTAAAATGTCCCTGTGGAAAGGCATACGTTGGTAAAACCAAGCGAGAGATTAGAATCAGAATCGGGGGAACATAGTTGCTGTAGTGTGTGCGATCTTACTTTTTAATTCATTTGCTTGGAACCAATTTATGCAGCAGGGTTTCATGATAGAGCAACACAAAACATTTGCAGCCTTCTTGAACTATTGTAAGTAATGTAATCATATTTTGCTGTGGGGCCTAGTAAAATCTAGTTATACCACTGCTGGTGGCAGGTGGGCAGGCAAAGTGAAGGAGTAATATACTGCATTGCCAATTGTCACATGCAACTTTCGATCCAGGTGCCATAAACCAGCAAATTATTTTAATATTTACACTTCTAGAGGCTTTAACACAGTGTTAAAATGTGTTTGCAAAAGCATCTATCTTCCGAGCCAGCCGTATACCTGAGGATGTCTATAAGCTGTGGAGGAGTTCTGGGTTCAAATAAAGTCACAAGGCTGCAGGCTGAGTTATACAGTAAATCCTTGAGTTTCACTTGTGTTTATAAGGGATATTGTACCCCCATTGTAAATTATAAAGATATTAGAAGTCACTGAGGAGTTCTGTGACCATATAAAGCTGCAGACTGAGTTATACAGGGAACTTTGAGTATCACTCATTTATTATAAGGGAGAGATTACCCCCACTGTATATTATAAGGATAGAAGTCACTAAGGACTTCTGTGATAATATAAAGGCAGGTCAAGTGTGTTTGAGAGAGCCCATATCTATCTCACCAGAGGATACATATTCTTACGGAAAGTCTTGTCCGTGGTACCTGAGAAAGTCAGTTAAGATAATAAAGGGCTTTCTTTCCACTACTAGCAGGTCTATGCCAGTGTTGCTTATTGGATAAAAAATGAGTCAGGGTCAAATGCACACATTTCCTTGTTCTAGCTCTGACAGGCTTCCGGGTTCTGAAATGTAGCTAAACCAGCAAATGTAAGCATACTTTGGGGAAACCCCTGGACCAGTGATCCCCAACCAGTAGCTCGCGAGTAACATGTTGCTCTCCAACCCCTTGGATGTTGCTCCCAGTGGCCTCAAAGCAGGTGATTATTTTTGAATTACTGGCTTAGAGGCAAGTTTTGGTTGCATAAAAAACAGATGTCCTGCCAAACATTCTCTCCTGTAGGCTGCCAGTCCATATAGGGGTTACCAAAAAGCCAATCAGAGCTCTTATTTGACATCCCCATGGACTTTTTCATGCTTGTGTTGCTCTCCAACTCTTTTTTAAATTTAAATGTGGCTCACAAGCAAAAAAGGTTGGGGACCCCTGCCCTAGACTATGTGGGTGGTTAGCATTCTTGGAGTCCTCTGATCCCTACTGTAACCTACGCAAAGATTATGGAAAATTTCCCAGTAGATATTTTCTTGATAGGATGTCATGTATATGATCCTAGAATAGCAAAACTGAGGCTCTGATTTACTACTAAAAACAGCAGTTGACTAGTGACTGGCAGGTGAGGAGGTAAATAGCTAGGCCATGGCCACCAACACTAGGGCTTGCATCTCTGCATATGGCATTATAAGCATCCTAGAATGAGTATTTTTAACTATATGTGGTAGTGCATGAAGACTTTCATCTCTCTGGCATCATATAGGATAATATCATTGCACTAACCAGAATTCCTCTAGAGCAGATGCAGAACACTTCAGCAAACACAGCCTCTGAGACAGATATGCAGTTGGTCCAGCCCTTTAACATGAGTAACTTCCTACATATTCATAAACAACAATTCCCAGAACAATGAGAAAACATCTCACTAATTATGTCAATGTGACAAATTTGCTACATCTTACATACTAAATACAATATGAACTATCTGCCTGCTATTTATATATACATTTGACCTTTGTGAACAACAAGGAGTTTTGAAATAGCCAGACAGCCCATCTTTGCAGCACCTTAGCCTATCAGCATAATAGACACCCTGATAATGAATCCGCAGATGTTTCAATGAAGAAAAGGGAAAAAAAAAATTTCTTTCTACTAATACATAACAGGTAGGTTAAGATTGGTTAAGCAGAGGGATAGACCTAAAGGTGCATTGGGTTTTTGCTGAATGTAATTTTTTATTTTTTTCCAGCAAGAAATATATGCACTAAATTTGTTGGGGCACTACATTTTTTCCAACATTCATCTATAATACATGTTCCAGTGTGCTTACATGCTCTTTTTTTTTAAATTTTACATCTTCAACTATACATAAACAACACTTAAGAGAACAATCAGGTCTAGCAGTATTGGTACCAAAGGCAAATCTACATGGCCCAGCACACCCCAAACAATGCCTGTAACACCAACCAAACCCTCACCACCCTTCCCCATGGTCTTACCCCCTAACAAACTAATGTCAATTCCCAACTGCCACTTGAAGAGTTGATGCTTGACTTCCTTTCCCCCCATGCTAGATGAATGCAAATTCACCATTGCTACTTGAGCAGTTGATGCTCAATAACATATTCCACCCCACTACCATCCTCAGAAAAAGTACATGCTTAAAGATCTAGCAGCACCCCTCATTTGTACCCTAAACATGGCCTCTTCTGCCTACTCCAGGTTCAGGCCCTGCTTAAAGGGGATGTAAAGGAAAAAAAATAAATCACATTTTTACTTTCTTTAATGAAAAAGATATCGATCTCCAGTACACCTTATTTAAAAAATATATACCATTTTTAGACTGACTGTATGCAGTGACATTTCCCCTATGTTTTACTTGCTCTGACAGCTGTAGATAGGAAACTTTAGACAGACCCTAACTGCTCTGCAGGGAAACAATCATACTTTCAAACGGCAGGAGGGAGAGCACCCACCTTACTTCCAAGAACTAGAGCAGCTTTGTATGTTTCCCTGTAGAGCAGCCAGCGACTGTGTAGAGATTTGGATCCACAAACCCAGTGCAATCTGCATATTCTGATTATTAATCAGTCTTGCTGCATTGGCTTCTATGGCTGTATGGATAATTTATGACAATCCCTAAGCTTAACCTCCCAACTAAAGCCCAGACCATACTGAGCATGTGCACAGTCTTGGTCTTGCAAAAATGTTTAACAAAGTTACAAAATGACAGCCCCCCCTGCACCAAATTTGAAAGCATAAATCTTTTATTTAATTGGGCTTCTGGTACAGTAAGTTCATGTTTATATTTAGTGTAGGGCAGACCATTGAGGTGAACGTTTGCAATAAAAAGAGATGGGTTCTGCCGGTGTCCCCCTCTCCTGTATGCTCCACCTGTACATTCACTCACTGCTGAGACCGTAAGTGGTCAAACCTGATGTGTTTTGCTGAAGTCAGCTTCTTCAGAGGTGGATTTCCTTTCCCTACTAATTTCCTTATATTGCCTGCATTTCGTTTGCAAGTCCATTCAGTGATTTGGTTACCAGAATTAGTAGGGAAAGGAAATCCACCTCTGAAGAAGCTGTACTTTTCACCTCAGTACTTTAATATCTGTATATAGACTTTCTGTGGTTCAAGACACACGCAGATTAGTGTTGTAACACTTTGGCGACTGCACTGAATATTAACAATATTGCACTAGGTTCTGTTATTTGTTTTTTTTCCATAGCCTGTGATCTTTAATTGTATCTTGATTTGATGATCCAGTGGAGGAACAGTGAAAAAGATCAGCAAAGGAAAAAATTTGGAGGGCTTACTTTTCTTAACCCTGTTATACGTTTTTTAGTAAATGTTTAGTAGTATACCGATCCTTCAGGAGGATTTTGAAGGTTCAGCCTCCTAAATTGAATATGTTTATGTGAAATCTCTCATACCCGTTCTGTAAAGCATTGACTAAAGGTTCATTTGAGAAGAGAGACAACAAATCACCAGTGTGAGCGGGTCGGAGCCAGTTTTACAAATTTACTGTCAATATATTTGCAAGGGTGACAACCCTACCTGTAGATCCCTTCCTTGACCAACTCCATGGCCGATTCCCTCCTTTTAATCAGAGACCTGTCTCTGCCCCATCCTATTACTACATCACCCCACCCTCAAATGATGCTGCTGCCTGCATCCCAACTCAAAGACTTGTATTTGTATGTAATCTGTATGATTGATTCATAAAATGTTGGCAATTTATAAATATGTGTTAACTGTAGTAATAATAGCACATATAGGACTGCCCTTGTTCCTTCCCTAGGGCCCAGAGACCTGCTTTTGTGCATGTATTTTCACACAAATGCCAACCTATAATCCTGAGATATTAGTTAACATTCCATCCCATATACTCTCACTAGACAGATCAGATTTTCCATTATGGACAGAGAAACCGGTCAATGGTACAGGTAACAAATGGCAGGGTGAGGTGCATCATCATCCTTAATTAGTCGCTCTCACACCAGAGCCCTTTTGTGCGGCCAGTGGATGCATGACTGCATGGGAAGAGGCTACATCTTTAGACTTTCTTGTGTGAGAACATGAATGTGCAGAGTTATGAGTCACAATAAAAGCAGCAGCGTTATATAATAGGTAGTTAACTTGGGATGTATGTTAAAGGAAACTATGGCTTAAGTACTTAGAGACAGGATTTCCTAACACTTATAAATATTCTCACGCTTTAGCAGGTAACTGAATCCATGAGATCTATAGTTGCCTGATAACAACACAAGAAACAGGAAGCTGGTAACTAGTAGCTACACCTGACATTTAGTGCATATAATTAATAATAAAGTGATTTATGGCAGTACTGGCAGATAGATTCAGCAAACACATGACCTTTGTTTCTAATGTTCCCAGGCTCACTACGGTTTTTCCAGTTTGGTTTTAACTTTGCCTTTGTTTTCTGCCTGCCCTGACCTTGTCCTTATATTTTCTACTCATAAATCCCATAATTTTGGGTAGAACTACACAGCAGATTTTGACCTGATTTTGGCGGATCCGACACTGGGCGACAAAACTGCCACATCAAGTCGAATGCGACGGAAATAAGGTAAGTAATATGAAAGTCAGACTGTGTTGCAGCATTCACCTGACACTACTGTCGGATGCAGACGCAGCATTTGCATATTGTGTCGGATCAACACTGCAACACCATCCGACTTTCTATTACTTACCTAATTTCTGCCACATAGTAACATAGTAAGTTAGGCTGAAAAAAGACTCGCGTCCATCAAGTTCAACTTTATTTTATTTAATTTTAACTGACTAACTGCTAGTTGATCCAGAGGAAGGCAAAAAACCCCATCCTAAGCTTCTCCAATTTGCCTCAGAGGGGGAAAAAATTCCTTCCTGACTCCAAAAAGGCAATCGGACTAGTCCCTCGATCAACTTGTATAATGAGCTATCTTCCATAACCCTGTATTCCCTCAACACATCCAACTTGACGCAGCCATTTTGTCGCCCAGCGTCGTATTCACCAAAATTGCATAAAAATCTGCCGTGTAGTTCTAACCTTAGAAGGAACCTTTGATTCTGCAAACCAGCTGTGTCAATCTAAAGGGGAATACGGAGAAGGAACTAACAAACCTTTATAAACAAATCTCACTTTAATTCTTCTTTCTGAGCACTGGAATGCTGCACAAAATAAACTCAAACCTAAATAAACACAACCTTTTCATTTTTTTCTCACAGTAGCATTGAGGAATGTTCTAAAATATTTATTTGTGAAGAAACTAGTTTCCCTGAAGTTCTGAAGTAGTTGTGCTATAAGACTGTGGATACAATGATCTAAAAGAACATGTCATACAGGCTTGTGGCACTTTCAGGGCCACCATTAGTAATCATGGGGAACTATACTACAATGTTAGTAGGGCCCTGGTAATAAGTAGAATGGGACCCCAATAAGAAAAATACCACTTGCATTCATGGTCACACCCAGTATGCCAAAACCCTGCCCACAGTCCACCCAAGACCTACATACTCCTACAAGGAAAAAAAACACACTTTCTCTTGAGGCCCCAAACAAGAGTACCCATTTAGCCTCCAATGACCCCTGGGTAAAAGGGTCCTCCCTCCAAGTTTAAAAAAAGTGACAACAGAGATAAAGAGGAACACCACAGGAACACCACTTTGAAACCATTTTTTGCCTAATGAAAGACAATGGGGTAGATTTACTATTGGTCGACTTGCAAAATGAAAAAAAATCGACATTCGACCATTTGAATAGGTAGGTAAGTAAAATCCTTTGAATTTGAATATCAAATTCGAAGGGACAGTCGAATGGTCGAATATTCAAATGAAATTGAATATTCAAATGAAATTTTATTCGAATCATTCGATCAAATTTACAAAATTCACTGGTTGTACTGATCTTCAAAATTCTATCGAACTTCGAATCCTTCATGTGAATTTTGTAAATTTGCCCCAATGTAAATCTAAAAACCTTTCCATTATACATTCAAATGTGTTGATGCAAGTTGTTTTTAAATGAAATTGCTACTAACAGCATTGTTTGTTTATCCCATATTTGTTCTCGAAAATTACAAGCAGAAGTCCATTCTCCTCCAGGTTTGTTACTTAGTTGACTCCACCTTTACCATCTGACCTGCAACTGCCTTATCTGCAACCTGTCCCCTTGTGTGCTGGTCATCACAAAACCATAAAACGAAGGTTAATTGTCTTTGAATAAGGCTTTGTACATTGTATTAAAAATTAAAATGAATTCTCCTTTAAAATTCATACCTGTAGATGTTCTAGATTCTAATGACATTTAAACCCTGGTTATGCCAGAGCAGTTGAGGGTTAGGAACTAAGGTTGTAAGCAGCATGGATTTGCTTTTAAAATAACAGGATAAACTTACCGCTTTTCACAGGGAGTCTGGGTGCTCATGCCCCAGACCTTCAGCAAAGGGGAGAAACACACACAAGGTTGGAGTACAACAGGCAGGCACTTCTCCGGAACACCAAAATCAATCGATCAGTAGAGTCCAGGAGCCAAGCATTGTAATATTAGAAAAAGATCTTTATTTTACATTATGCATATAAAACATAAAAGCCTGACGCGCTTTATGTCCTCCAAGGACACTTAATCATAGGCTAACTTGTTACTGACACGTACAATATTTAAAGGAAAAAAAAGCCAATGGGGAAAGAGTCAAAATTAATTAACAGGTATGCACATAGTTGTGTCCCCAGATTGCTTAAAATACTAAGAAAATATAAGATCAATGAAATTAATATGTATATACAATATAGAGTTATTGAGTTGATGTATATAAAGATTATATAGAAATGCAATTTTTCCAAAATATGAAAAATACATACACAATATATGAAAATAAAGAATACAAAATTTACAAAGGTGTGTTTTAAGTTAGATAAAGCAAGAGATATCAAATTCTTGGTTTAGAATTAGTGGCTGTCTTGTTCCCAAGTGGGAAATCCATTTGGCTTCTTTTTTCAAAAGGTTAGAAGTTTTATTTCCTCCACGGATATTGGGTATTATTTTATCAATACCAATTACATCTGTATGACACATTTCTGCTATTACACTCTGCAAAATGTTTTGCTATAGGGGTAAAAAACTATTTTAAACAATCTGGCAACCCAGAATGCATTCTATTTATGAGCCACTAGGGGTAACAACATGTGGATAACAATTAATTAATTAATTAATTAATTAATTAATTAATTAATTAATTTTGACTCAGCCCATAGCCCTTTCCCCATTGGCTCATTTTCATTAAAATATTGTACGTGTCAGTAACAAGTTAGCCTATGATTAGGTTTCCTTGGGGGACACAAAACGCGTCAGGCTTTTATATGCATAATGTAAAATAAAGATTTTTTTCCTAATATTACAATACTTGGCTTCTGCACTCTACTGATCAGTTGAGGGTTAGACAGTGGCTGGTACAGGGAGGGGCATGTGCCAAGGCCAAGAGCTACAGATGGAACAAACTTTATCTAGACATTAAGCTCAGATGACTTACCATGTCACTATATGTAAAGAGATCAACATGCGACACTCAGGATCTTGCAGTTCCTAGCATTAGGTGGTAGTTGAAGTTCTTGGTCCAGCATCTGCTCAGATGATGCACTATGTCACTTCATGTAATGAGATCCTTATCACTAGCATTCACACCTGCAAGTGAAATACAATTTTACGTACCTGTTTATGACACTTTTACGTGACATACCACAGGTTTTTCAAATGCCAGCATTAAACGTGAAATTGTGACAAATAGATAGATCATGCAGGTATGTATCTGTCTTGTGCTTACTAGCAGCACCCAGGAAGTACATCAACAGGGGTGGTTCAACATGCGACACTCGGGATCTTGCAGTTCCTATAGATGAAGTGAATGGGGCTATGTAAACCTAATAATCGGGCAACAAATAACTAGAATTACATCTCACCCGAATTGGACCCAAGTTTCCTGAGGATTAAAAACTTGTGCAGGCCCTGCTTGCCCCCCCATTCTGTTGTTTAGTATTCCTGTAACAAGGTGCACTGGGCTTGAAGCTCACACACAGTGGTACTCCCTTCCTTTTCACATGGCTGGCTAATCGCACTGACATGTACCCCTCATCACTCTCTTGGACTCCCGTTTACCTCCCTTCTCATGAATATTTGTTTACCAGAAGGTATATAATGTCTGGTCAAGTCTTTGTTCGTCAGTTCTGTCCTACTTGTGTACAGGAATACACGTAGCTCGTATATGTTTATTATAGAGATAATAAACTTGGATTAACCCTTTCACCTCAAGTGATCTCTGGTCTTTGGATTTTTCTCCAACATTCCAAACTGACAAATCCAAGTACAGGAAGAGTGGTATATCTTTTACAATATAGCTAGGATCCCTGAATTGCAGTAATTAGGACTGAAATAGTTTTTAAAGAGCTTAGAAGGTTCCAATGGCTTTTGAAGGTTGAAGAATCCCATATTAATCATAGTGATTGTACCTTTATAGGGGAATTTAATATAAGCCAGTAAAGTAAAACCTATTCGCAATGCGAAAAGTTAAGTCTTTGCGTGAACAAATTTTGCTTTGCGCGAATGCGATATACCTTTCGCGAACCCGGAAACTGTTTAGCAAACACTTCCGCCAACAGAAGGCCGTTTGCGAATTTTATACTTTGACCTAGTGCGCTGTCAATGTAATAAAACTTCTTACTGAAAAAGTCACAATGTTTGCTCCAAAAGAACAATCTTCATGCACTTCTTACAATCCGCAATGCGCAATAACGATTTGCAATGCAATAACCATTTAAGGAACAATATTACATTGTAAGATGTGGATTTTTACTCTTATTGGTGCGCAATGTTTTTCTCTTTGCGACTTTAATTACATTCCTCCCTTAGATTTCTGCACATATCCTCTTTAGCAAAATAAATCACTACTGTAGCAAGGTCACTATGCTTTAGGCTTAATAATTAAAAATGTGAACCCAAAACAGAGCCAGGATTGTTTGTAGCCCTTACTGATAAGCTTGCTTATGTTCTTCCTTGATATCTCCTGAAATTGGATTGTTCTCCTCCCATTGTTCAACCACAGCTCACACACGGTTGCCAGTTTTGTCAAATTGCTTTGATTTCTGTCGTCTCAGCCAGGCCTGGACTGTGGGTTTGGGCAAATGCTAGAAGGGCTGCTATAAGGTGCCATAGAAAGTCAGTATTTAGTGGGGCTGTTTGGGCCTCTATGTGGGCTGATTGGGCATCTGTGTACCTGAAATGCCAGGGCCTATTTTAATTCTCAGTCCGGACCTGGTCTCAGCCAGGAAAGCTACTATTACAGGACAGGAGCTCCCTCTGCCAGCAACATGAGCAAAGTGCCGTCCTTATGGATAACAATCACAGTGGTTTTATGTGAATCAAAGGGCCACAGAAGAAAAGAAAAACACTATAAAGAGGTCAACGTACATTCCCACAATACAGTGGAGAATTACAAAACTGCTGCCTGGGTGAAATAGCTGTTGTCAAAAGGTGGAAACTGTGTGTTATATCAATCTTATCAAAATTGTGGTCCTGGGAGTCCTACAGAGCTTGAAGCAGGTGAGATGTTTTGTGATAGTTACATGAGAGAGCATCTTTAATGTAGTGCTGGTATGTTGGGGTTAAAATCTTGCGTAGCCTGTGGTTAAAGGTAAAGATGAAGCACTGCCCCATCACTGCTGCACTAGGTTAGTTTCTACATTATTAGATTATCTACATCAGGGGTGTCCAACCTGCGGCCCAGGATGGATATGAATGCAGCCCAGCTTGAAATGCTTGGTTCCTGAGGAAACGCTATGTTGCAAAGGATATAGGAGTAGGCAGGAGGAGGGAATCTGCCCATTGCCCAGTTAGTAGTAATAATAATAAGTATTTTTAATATTCAAGTGTCCTATATTCCAATGTATAGCTATATCTGGTTATCCAACTGGTATTGTAGTTCTTTTCTGTGCATTTTCTTTACTTTTACAAATCGAAAAGTGTTTGTGTATTTCATGTGTGGCCCCAGACAATTTTTCTTTTCAAATCTGGCCCAGGGAAGTCAAAATGTTGGACAACCCAATCTACATTATCAGTATTCTGCACAGGGCAAATCTCTTGTCGTATAATTGTGGTTGAATTATAGTATGGTGTTCACTGAGTTGATACCATAGACCAAGAACTTGTGCTATTAGTTTTCAAAATTTTGTCCACTTTGAGATCCAAAATTTGTTCAGGTCCAGCAATGGATTGTCATAAGAGCAAGTAAGTCTGGGCTGGGAGTCCAAATAGGCCCAAGCATTCCAAATTCAATGAGCCCAAACAATTTGGTAGAACCCACAAAATGCCAGGCCTGAGAGCAAACCAGGTGGTTGCCTGGGGCACACAGATTTTATTGGACTCTTTCTATAGGTAATAACCAGGAGAAGGCCAGGGGTAGGGGTGAGTTGAAGCTGATGGAAACTATACGCCCATTCTAAATACAGACACTAAAAAAAACTACTCGCCAAATATGTATGTACATTAAATACTACCTATAGCTCATGTTGATCATTTTTCGCAAATAGGTCTGCTTTTGTAAGTAATTGTTACTTGAAATTCCTAAACCTGACTGTCCCTTCTAAACTTGTCAGAGTTTCTAATGCTAATGGACTACTGCAGCACAAATATGGCAGCCCCCTCATACAGGAACATGGTGGATCATAATGGTAATGTAAAAGCATTGTGCAAATATTTTTATGGCAAAACTGTACATAGCATTAGTGTTGGACTGGGGGCCCACAGGGCCTGTAGCCTCAGCCCCCCCCCCCCCCCCCCCCCCCCAGCCACTAAGTCCTTTCTGCTGCCATATTATGATAGATGTAAAAAGGTGTCTGTATCAAATGTGTGCCCTTAGTTTGTTTGTGTGCACTGGTAATCAAGGCCGGATTTACATAGCAGGCGCCCCTAGGCCCACTGCTGTTTGTCGCCCCCATACTCTGCCCCTTATTCGCATTTTTCATTATCAGGACCAGAGCAATGGGGATTGGTGCATGTGAAAAAAAATATTGTATCTTCTGTGTATAGAAAAAATACCAGCATTCCACTATATTTGGCTTTTTTCCCTATTAATAACATTGGGATCAGCCATCAAAAATACCGGTCAGGCCGGTAAAAAACCAGCCAGGTGGCAACCCTATCTGTGTATCCCCAGTGTTTCTGAACCAATGTGGGTGTGGCTGTGCAGCACGCTGCCCCCTAAAATTCTGTCACCCTAGGCCCGGGCCTAGGTGGCCTTTCCACAAATCCGGGCCTGCCGGGAATTGTATGGTTCCCTTAGTTCTGGATTTTCTGTTTTGGATTACCCAATGGCATGCCATACAAAAAAAAAAATTATGAAAATGGTTTATTTGAAGAAGGGTTTTACGTGAGCTGTTTTATGGAATACATGATTTTTATACATATTATTATATGTTTTGGGGGGGGAGGCACGGTATAAATGTCCATCCTGACCACAACGTCTAGTGAACAGCAGCAGCAGTAGTCAGAGCAATACTTGTTATGGCTGAGGCAGGAAAAGCACAAATGGCAAAGACCAATATATTTATTGGGAAGTTAAAAGCTCTGCATAATCAATTCTAAACAAATTCTTAATACTTCGGGTGATGAAGCTGAGCACCAAAATGAATGTAACCCCCGAGAGTCTCATTTGACGCATCATATACATGGCATTAGATGACAGCTGCTATAATCTGACTGGAATGGGGAAGCTCAGCGTCTGCTTTTAATGCGGAGCTTGTCTCACGTGACTACGTCTCAATATGGCGGCGCCCAGACAGCAAGCAATGGTTATAAGTTTACAATGCTCGGGCTGTTCCAGACCTGGTTCTCGGCACAGAGAGGACCGGCTATACTGGTATTGGATAATGGTTCTTTCCAGCGGCGGGCGGGCTGGGGCCGGCGTTACAGTTTAACTCGGTGGAGGTCCCCGCAGCTTCAGTCGGGTGGGTAATCTCTAGCCTGGAGCCTCTGCGCTGGCTTCTGCTGTTTTTTTCGACCGTAACGTGCCAGTGAATTTAATACTGCAGGAGCTGCTGTGTGCTCTTGTGTTTCAGAAGCTAGGCGTCAGCACAGAGATATGGCTGTATAGCCGGCAGAGCTGGACAAAGTTTGCGTTTCGCCCCCTGCGGCTGTGCGCAACCTTGGACGCGCGCGCGTAACCGTGCGCAACCGAGGACGCGCGCGCGTAACCGCGCGCAACTTTGCGCTGACGAGGAAGCTCGCTTCATGTTTGGAAAAATCAGGTGCTATTCCTCATAAGAATTAATTTCCCATTCAATTGTTGCTTGTTTTCAACTAGTTTTTAGTAGTCCTGAGGAAGCTTGCACTAATTGGATGGGAAATTCATTCGTATGAGGAATAGCACCTGGTTTTTAATAACATGAAGTAAGCTTCCTCGGGACTACCAAAAACTAGCTGAAAACAATCGCTAATCGGTTGTGCTCTGTTACGCACACGCGCATTTGTAGGGGAAAAAGAACAGATAAGTATAGGGTGTAAATCCAAAGTAGTTTATCAGAGAATAAAAGGTGTATTTGTGTGTTACTAGCATGCACGCAGGGATGGGTGGATTATCCTATTGTTTTCACTCCCCTTCACGTGAGGCAGATGGTGTCCGAGCTCTGAGTGTAGGGGGAAGGCCAAATGGGGAGATTCGGGGAAATTTGTCACTTGGCGACTAATCGCCTCTTCTTTGGGGCGATAAAATCTCCCCGAACCACTTCCCCCTGCCTTCCAGCGGCTTTAATGAATAATCACCTGCGTCTATTCACATGCTGCATTGGCTTTTCCGAAGTCGCTCGAATTTGCCTCTAGGCAATTTCGGGAAAGCACAGCGCTGCGTGTGAATAGGTGCAGGCGATTATTCATTTACACCGCTGGAAGGCAGGGGGAAGTGGTTCAGGGAGATTAGTCGCCAGGTGGCGAATCTCCCTGAATCTTCCCATCTGGCCTGAGCCTTACCGGTTGCCCAAAGTGTCTTTTGGAATCGATGGCTTCTTCAGTTTCTGTCGCAACAACAACAAGGACCTGTCGCCAGCCAGTGGGCTAGTGTTCTCAGGCTACCATTGCACTCACATGCTGCCTGTACAGAGAGGGAGGGGAGAAATCAATTTAGGCTGAAGGTGGCATGATATGTGCTATTTCACAGCTGTATGTATTCTATATTCCTTCACCTGTTATGTACTTTAGGGGTTTGTAGACATTATAGTGGTTATTTAAAGGACATAAACCTTTTACCAGGGGGGGTTCCCAGATCAGTCCCAGCACTTACTCACTTGCTTGTTTGCTGTAGATGGCAGGAAGGGATGGGGGCCTGACGGTTGGGGCCAGCACCCCCCTAGATTTCTTGCATGATTCTGCAGCATATATATTACCCTTTATCTGACTTTGTTTTATCATCAAAGGTATTGTCATTTGCTTGTAGGTTGGATGCCAAGAATAGCAAAAGCAGTAATATGGAGGATTCCATTTGGTTAACTACCTTCAGTGCCTTCTTCAGTACCTGGGGACTCTGTCTGCCATTACTCTGGAGTTGCATGGAGGAGATCCTGCACAAGTACTGCTATGTTCAAGAGGATTACATGGATGGTAAAAGCTCTTTATTATTCAGTTTTATAATTTTGACTCCCAGCCTGCCAATTCAATTAATAGATTTGTTAACCCAGCGATCTAAATTAATAGGAGCTTCAAGATGGACAGGTGGAGCAGTTCCACAAGGCTCTGGTGGAGCTGAACATGAACTCCGCAGAGGAGCTCCAGTCTTACATACACAAGCTAGGCATGGCCATTGAGCAGGGATGGCAGTGAGCACTGGAGGATACATTGGACAGCAAACCTCCGGTTGTAGCATGGGATGCTTCAGTGCCAGTTGATGGGTATCTTGCAGACACCATCAGGAGGGGAACAAGATGAGATGGAGGAGATCTCAGAGCTGCAAACTGCCTACAATTAGGAGCAGGTGGAGACAGAGAAAGCAGCTCCTGCTGCTCAGGTATAATATATTTGTGTTTTTGTGGTGACCATCTGCCATTCTCCAGCTGGATTCCTGTAAATCTGTTTATCCTCCTTCATGTTTCCAGAGAGCAGTGACTGCTTATTTTTATTATTATTGTTATTAACAGTGGTCAGAAGTAGAATACATGCATGTTGGATGGATACCCTGTGGAGCAAGGGGCTGAATGTGTGACTCTCCTCTTGTTATAACAGATGTTTCTTTCTCTGCCAGAATATGTTTAACAAGGCAGAATATCACCAGATGTTTTTGGGCACAGAGAGAATCATTGTCCCATAAATCCTGTTTCAGCCATCACTGATGGGAGAAGACCTGGCCGACCTGACTGAAACGATTCAGTATATATTGGATCGGTATGTGTTGCTTCCTTGTAAGCTTAGATGCTGGAATGGCAAGAGGAAAATCACTTTCTAATCACAAAATCTCACCTAAAATTAGGTGTAGTTTCTAGTACTAGTGACCAATATCCAATGCACCTTTCTATACTACATGTCTTTACAAGCCACTTGTAGTTTGTGATAGTTGGATACTCTGTCTGTTTATATAACAATGAATTTAGCTTGGAAGAGTGATTCTGACTTGTCATCCACTTGTCATCCACTTGTCATCCACCCCCTACAGGAACCCTCAAGAGATACAGCAGAAGCTGGTACAGAATGTGTTCCTGACAGGGGGCAATGAAGAACTGCTGCAGATGAGACCATTTGGCTCCAGTTTTCAGGTACAATATGCAGATTTCATTGATGTCTAGGTGCAAGAATGGTACTGTTACTTTCACAAAATATGAATTTATGAAATGTGGGATGAGTACATATTGCTGCCCTTGAGCTCTAGCAGCGTGATTTATTTAGCGACACCTGTAACCTTGATATTAGCTCAGGGCAGAGTAGGGGGTCAATACTGTTTATCATATTCCCAAGTGGCTCTCACTGCCATACAATGTGCACAAGAAATCTGATATTTTATTGTTATCCCAGTAAATGGTTCAGAGGCCAAGATCCTTCTTTTAGTGCTCTTCTGAAACCCGATAGTTATTCAAAGGGGTGATTATCTCAAACACTCCCATTTTAGCATAGCTGACTGGCTAAAAATAACTTTTCCATCACTTTCAGGCTGCGCCTTCAGTCATTGCTCCAAACTCACTAAAGGGCTTAAACCACCTGAACAACAATTTTCTATGTTTGATGCAATAAACATTTCAATCTAAAAATACATTGTACAGTGCTCTGGGCTCACAAGCAATGTTCTTTTTCTGTAGTATTCCTAGTAACCATTCTACAGCCTTGAAATGCATCTTCCCAATAACCATTGTTGTTTGGCCTCCAGGTTTCCCTGGCTTCTCATCCTTTTCTGGGCGCTTAGAATGGTGCATCTGGTTGGGTCTTGCAGAATGTAGACTTTGAGGAGGGATGAGTCAGCCCCAAGGAAAATGAGGCGATAGAGGGAGAGTACTTGAAGTAGCACATGCCTTCCAACAGCTTTAGTGCAATTCAGTTGCCTAAACCTGCTTCCAGGAGTGCTCCACCCCTTAACAAAGAGACTGCAAGCAATCCAGTCACTACAGCAGGCCCTGTGAAATTAAAATTGTGTAATGTGTCATATACAGGTCCACTGCTAGCATGAGAGAGGGCAGCAGATAAGATGGGACTAACCCAGGAAGTGTTGAGGTTTCTGTGCCTTGTAACATAAAGCACTGTATCCGGTGTGTGACCTCAAGGAGACTAGTGGTAAATATTCAGATAGGTCTATTTGGCCTTGTGAGTTTGGGTTCACTTCATACATCTGCAGAGGTTCTCATCATGACTTTGCATTTAGTGACTAGCACAGATCGAACTAACCTACAAGCTGTCCTGGACTAGCCACTGCTAATGAGACGTCTTTGGCCTGTTTTTAATGTGAGTATCCTAACATCTATTTGCATTTTGTATACCAGAGTAGCTGGAATGATCCCCCAGTTGTACCTCCGGTAACACTTCTAAATTCAGATCTATTTTTCTTTGTATATTTTGTATTTGTGTTAATAAAACAGACAGTATTTCTCCTTCTTTGTGTGGAGCTAGGAAACTATCAATTCCAAGGCATCTATAAAACATTTACAGTTGGAAACTGCAGTCTGGTAGCTGGGGTTAATGTCTAACAACAAAAATATATATTGACTGAGGCTAAATATTTTATTGTCTCTGATTTCTAGACTGCTGCCTCATTTTTAAGAGCAATTACAAATTGCCTTAACATTGTCTGTGTCCTGCTAAGGGTTTAAGGAAAATTGTTAATTCCGTGTATAAAGCTTCCTTTTAAACGTGCCATGCCAGGAGTATGAATAATTGGGATTTCACTATACTGCACTAGTATTTTCACCTATAATGCATTAACTGGAACGGCCCAGCAGAGGGAGCATCATGCTAAGCACTTACTAACATTTTTCTCTCCTAACTGTTAAAATATGCATATATTTTGCTCAGGGCTACTAAAACGGCCTGAAACCAGTTGTGGATGGCACGGCTGACCTTTGACATTAATATTGTGTGATTATTCTTATACGTGCCCAAATGGGTAGCCTAGCAATTGCCCAGGGGCTAAAGGGCTGTAATAGTCAGGTTCTCTGTTCATGAGGAAACACTGGATTCCAGAGGGCCACATGCTTTTTTATTATGATATCCTCCATACAACAGTAAACACATGCTGGGCCAATATGCCACTGGTTTATTCTCCCCAAGGCAGCAGCTGTATGGGTGGGGGGCATTGACGGAAGAGAATAATCAGATTAATTGTTTTTGCTTTATGTTCAGTTTTAACCCCAAGGATTTGTCTGTGGTTTTTCATTTTAATATCCTCCATGCCCTCATTTCTGCTCCAATACAAACAGGAGCTACATCACGTGTACTTTGAGCTGTGCCAGGTGAGACTCCATATATAACCCTTATCTGCTGTTACAACTGTAGGAGCCATTAGCAACAGGGATGGCCAAAAAATGACAAAGGATCTTCAAGACAGGGACTGTGAGAGATATAGAATATTGGGGACAGAAGAGAATAACTTAAGGATTTGTTGTAATTCTGTTTCACCCCCTCCCATTCCACCTGGCAGACTTTTAAAAAGCCTCATTTGTGAGCCTTTAAACCCCAGAGCTTTGTTAATTTTCTCCTTCTGATGTGTGCCCATGCATAGACAGAATATACAGTATCTTGCTTATAACTTAAGCTTCACAAAGATGTAGGCTAAACCTGCTACATGTTCTGTTTTAAGCTTTTTTTCTAACTGAGGTGACCACAGCCTTTTAGCAGTGATGATCTGGATGCCCCTAGTAGCTCCCCATCTTTATTTCTGTGGAAATTTCACAGCACATACTCTGGGCTGCTAAGTTTAGGGGCCAAGTTGCTGTGGTTAACTTGGAAGTCCTGCATTATTATTCCCCCAGAGCTGCTGAACTTCTTTGCTGGTACAGTGATCTTACTATATAAAGTATAAGAATGTCTTGCCATATTCATTTTATGGGCTTTATGCTTTCCTTTAAAGGGGAATGAACCCCCCCCCCCGGCGCTAAACCAAACCCCCCTGTGAATCTCACAGGAGTGTGTTGTGACGTCACAACGTACACACTATACATCGCAGAATTTCTTGGCGCGATGGCTGGGCTTGAGTCTGCACCATTTTCGAAACACGGAACGAATGGTGTCGGTCACAGAGGAGTCTTGACTCAAGACAAGGCAGCTTAACACCAGGCTCTTTGCTCTTGCAGCCAGAAGCCACACCAAGTGCAGGCAGACATCCCCGCGGTTTGGGTGCGGGTAGTGGAAACATGCAGGTTAAATTGCGGGTCTGGGTCCAGGAAGCAAGTATGCAGGTCGGTGCGGGTAGCGGTTACATGTCAAATTGCGGGTACGGGTTCCAAAAAATGGACCATAGCAGGACTCTACCTGCTATATATTCATAGTAAGCAATGAGCAGTTCGCTTTAGTAGCCCATTGCAGTTATTAATAAGAATAATGAAAGCAGGCATATGGTTGCTATGGGTTACTACAGTATATTTGCTCCTTTTACTACAAAACCTTTCATTTAATTGTAGAATGTCTGACAGTTCTTTTTCTGGAACTTTCTCTGTAAGACCTTTCTTTACACATTCCTCGGGAGCACCGATTCCCAAATCTACTGATTATTTGTGTATCTATTTCAGACTCCTACAGCAGGTGGTTTGGCTTATTAAATACATGTTCTTTTAACATTCTCGTTTTCTCTGTCCAGCAAGTAGGCAAGAATTAAAATGTTATGAAATGGGATATTATTTTCCTTGAAACACGATATCTGTCTGTTCTGCTTTCCCAACCAGACACTGATTAGTGAGTACAGACAAAAGCTCATAGCCCTTTATCCTTTATGTTTTAAAAATACAGAACAAATAAGGACAGCAAATAGTGGTTTGCTTTGCAATAAAGTAGATGTGTGAGAATGGTCGATCATCAGTAAAACATAATGGAATTGAATCTGTATGCTATTAATCTGAGTAAAAGGAATTCTTATATTTCCTATAGAATGCTTTGTCCTTTCCATCCATCACATTGGTAAAAAAAAACCCTATACTATCACGACTAGTATAGGCCTCATGTAGGTGGTTTGTAACCAATTAAACCAGGAGTGTCCAACCTGAGGCCCAGGATGGATATAAACGCGGCCCAGCTTGAAACGCTTGGTTCCCGCAGAAATGTCATTATAATATAATAAGTCTTTAATATCCAGGTGTCCCATATTCCAGTGTATAGCGCCATCTGGTTATCCAACTGGTATTGTAGTTCTTGTTTGTACATTTTCTTTATTCAAAACTGTTTGTGTATTTCATGTGTGTGGTCCCAGACAATTTTACTTTTTCCAATGTGGCCCAGGGAAGCCAAAAGGTTGGACACCCCTATTAATTCTGATCACCAAGGAAATCTGTCACTCTGTCAATAATCCTGTCTAGATGTAGACACAGTTTTGCGTAGTAATGTGTTCCCAAAAGGTTAATTTCCCATGATAATCGTGGCACACCCCATTACAGTGACTATGATTCACAAAAGTACCCGCTATAGCAACAGGCAATGTGACTGGCTACCAAGTAGGGCAGAATTATCAGAAGGTCAAGGTGCTTCCAAGCAGTTTATAAATTCTCAGAACCGAAAAGGTAAATATGCCTCAGTGATTAGTGCAGCAAGCAAATAAAAAATGTATAGTTCTATTTTATGTTTTGCTGGTTTAGCAGGGTGCTGGGGTTGTACATCAACTGCTTTACAGTGGCAGGTTGAGAAAAACTGATATAACGTTTCATTGTCACCTGCTATTACCCACCTCTCCTACCAACAACTGCATCCTTGCAATGCCCTATTATAGGTATAACACCTATCTGCAGCCCCACAAAGGAGAATCTGTCTTGTATCATCTAACGGTTTCCGATTCTGTGCATGTAGTTGTTTTAAACGGTCAATGGTTCTGCTTGTTCGGTATCCGTCCAGTTTACTTATCTCACTCTCCTAAATAAATCTAAATGGGCAGCCCCAGACACCAGTGCTGTAAATGAAATGAGCAGGAGTCTATGGGGCAGATTTATGAAAGGTCGAGTTATATTTAACCAGAAAAAGTTTTCAAGGGTATTGGTCAGTCAAAACTTGAAATTTTGTGTTAAAAAAACTCAAAAAAACCCAATTTTTCTTTCGAGATTTATTATACCCCAAACCTGGAAATAGCTTGAATCTGAAAATACTCCAGTTACAACCTGTCAAGGTCATGTAGAAGTCAATGGCAGATGTCCATTGTTCCATTTGAAGATGTTAAAAGAGAAAGAAAGATACCCCGGGCTGGTGCTCCTATCAGCTGAAAACCGCTCCAGTCTGGGGTTCTTCTACAGAGAGATCAACTTCCTGCTTCCTCTCCTCGTCTTAGGGCTGTGCATGCGCAGGAGAGTTGAAAGCCAAAGTTGGCTATTTTGCGATTTCCCTGGGAAATCTCAAAGCAGCAGGAAGTTGATCTCTCCCTGGTGCTCGCTAGAAGAACCCTGGACTGGTGCAGTTTACTACTGATAGGAGCACCGGCCCGGGGTATCAGGTAAGTAAAAGTAGTCACTTGGGGTTGCCTAGCACCCCCAAGTGTAAAATCATTTTCCTTTATTAGCCTGCATGATGTTTGTATTTTTTTTGGTAGGTTCACTTGAAAACTAATTTAATTCAAGCAGTTAGAGTCTTTTCCCACTGCAAAATCGATTAATTAGAGTTTTCGGATTGTTCAACTTCAATTCATTCAAGTTTTTTTATTAAATTGGAGTTGAGTTCATTCAAGGTATTAAAAAAACTCACAAAGCTCTAAAATTTGACCTTTGATAAATAAAATATATATATTTGGCCTTTGATAAATAAATATATATAAATATATATCCATTGGAAGTTCAGAGGAAAATGCATGTTTATCGGTGGGATTTTGACCCATGGGGCAGGTTTGCTTGGTTGGGTTGAAAATGGCAAATCCTTTTAAAATATGAAGTATTAACCTATTGCTCCTCTTCCTATAAAAAGAAAAGGAACATTGACCATTGTAATGCAGTCCCTAAAATAGAACAAGTTGTCACCCAAAGGCTATAGTTATGTGAAATCTGCAATACAGCAGCCCAGTGCTGTGTGACATACTGCTCCAGTAAATATAACTCGCTAAGCTGCAACATTTATCAACGATAACCTGTTTAAAGGCATTAATCTTACTGTTACCATTCATTTTTTGATGTTTATATTAGAGAATATCCCTATCCACTCCCTTGTTTTCAGTAAACCCATTTTAACAGATATGTTTGCATGAAACAACATACTGTACTGGTACCTATATGACAATGCATGTGATGGGCAGGACTGTATTTACCTGTACCTGCAGACCTACTGTACATAATAATGCGGGCTGTGGGCAGGGCCATACTTACCATATAGGCACCCAAGGGGTGGTGCCTAGAGTGGCAGCTTTAAGAGGGTACCTTCCAGTGTATGATATATATAATTTCTGCAAAACAAAAAAAACATTCCCAGCCCACCACCACCATTTTTTTTGTCTAAATACTGCCAGACCATTTTTGTAAATTTTTGTACATTTTGTGATCTTTCACTTTAGGGGCCTTTCCTGTGGGGGGTCTTTTAGTTTACTCAGGAAAACAATTTATATCCCCTAACCTAAGCTTTCAAAATGTGCTAAAATTATGGTTTAATTCCACTTCTGTAAAAAGATATATAAAAAATACAGAAAATATGTTATGTTTCCCATAACATAAACACATAATATATGTAACATTATTTAATGCGCAAGAACGCAGCAGACTTGGAAAGTTCCATGTCTCCTGAACGCGCCAATACCAAATATATATAGTTTTATGAAGCTTTCTCACTTGTATAGGTCAAAAATTCTAAGCAGTACACTTCCAAATTTCCAAAGCACTGCTCCACAAAGCTGCACACTTCTGATTTCAAAGTCATAGATTCCACTAACAGTGGGTTTGCATTAGAAAACTATTGGAAAGAACAGATTCTGTATAAATATATCTTTGTACAGTCATAGAATCATAAAACCCGTTATCCAGAAAGCTCTGAATTATAGCCATCTACCATAGACTCAATATTCTCCAACTAATCCAAATGTTTAAAAATAATTTCCCTTTTCTGTGTAACAATAAAACAGTACCTTGTACTAGATACCAACTAAGATATAATTAATCCTTATTGGAAGCAAATCCAGTATATTGGGTTTATTTGATGTTTACATGATTTTTAGTAGACCTAAGGTATGAAGATCTAAATTACAGAAAGATCTATTATCCGTAAAACCCCTAGTCCCAAGCATTCTGGGTAAATGGTCCATACCTGTACTGTGCCTCAGCCTTCGTATTGCCATTACTATGCTGGGAGAGTTACGAGTTTGCCAAATATTGCTGGTACCATGAAATAAAATAACATTGTAATTTAAAACTGTGCATAGTTTTTTCAGTGATTTGCCCGTACTGAGGTGGCACCTCTTTGTTTCAGCGAAGTGATTTATGATGAAAAACCTGCACAGGTGCCTTGACCTACAGGGAATAAATCTGCACTAAATGGGATAACAAAGATTCTTTCCTTACTAATACTAACACTTTCCTAGACCTGATAATGGATCATCTCAATTTCACTTTTTATATGTTGTAATTTTGATATCTGTTGGTGGTTTAGCCTTTGTGTTATACTATTTGCACGTTTGCCCTAATTTGCACATGCTTTTTTATTTTTTTAAGAAAACTTTTCTTTACTGGTAGCTGTTTTGTCTATGGGGATTTTGAAGGCTTACACATCAATATTCATGTTTATTGGGAAACTTTTGGAATGTTTCTATTTGAAGGGATTAAAACTATGAATGTTTCCTGGCAGTTAGTGATGGTGTGTGCCAGCCAAAGAGAAAAGTGAATATCCATTATAATAAAGTG
>CM044447.1:23374027-23386644 GCA_024363595.1 Xenopus borealis | reverse complement strand
ATGCAAAAGAATAAGAAATCAGGAAGGGGGCAAATAGTTTTTCACACCACTGTAGTTGTAATTTGGAACTTGGAAACCAGATTGCCAAATTGAAGAACTAGAGAGCTGCTGAATAAAAAACTAACGAAAACCCCCAAAAAATTTAAACCATTTGCAAATTGTCTCAGAATGTGACTCTACACCATACTAACAGTTAATTTAAAGGTGAACAACAGATTTAGGGACAATACCTATTTACTTTTATAGATACTTATGGAAGCACATTTTGAAGGCCATTTAAAGCAAGCTCTAGAGGGAACAATTTCATTGATGTACTAGAGCAGTTGTTTCCAACCAGTGACTCCCCAACCCCTTGGATGTTGCCCCTAGTGGCCTCAAAGCAGGTGCTTGTTTGTGAATTCTAGGCTTGAAGGCAAGTTTTGGTTGCATAAAAATCAGATGAACTGCCAAACAGAGCCTCTGTAGGGTGCCAGCCCTCATATGGGTTACCAAATAGCCAATCACAGGCTTTATTTGGCACCCCAAGGAACTTTTTACATACTTATGTTGCTCCCCAACTCTTTTTACATTTGAATGTGGTTCATGGGTAAAAATAAGGTTGGGGACCCCACTGCTAGAGATTCACAGGGATTATGACTGATGCACTGTTTTCATATGTACCGCCTCTCTCTGTGAACTATGGGGGGCCTGTACAAATACTGAGCCTTAAAATGGGTCTTGGAGTCCTTCAATGACTGCTTTAGATGGGTTGAAAAAAAAACAATTATTCTATATAAACCAGTGATTTTCAACCTTGTGCCTCCAGCTGTTAAGGAACTACAAGTCCCACAATGCAATGAAGGAGTCTGACAGTCACAGTCAGGCAAATGCATTGTGGGACTTGTAGTTTCTTAACAGCTGGAGGCACAAGATTGAAAATCACTGATATAAACTATATATACAAACTTGAACAGCAATTGATGTAGGGTTTAATAGCAGGTAAATCCCAACATCCAAGAAACCCTAAGCCTTCCCAGTGTAATATCTTGGCTTCTGGGTGGGCCTTGCACCAAACAAGCCACACCATACACGCCCTTACAAAATAGGAGACAGCACAACCAAATTGTAGGTTTGGCCACATGTTTTATAAGAAGATATCAACACAAAATAAATAATGTGTGTAAAGAGCGGTGTAAGTGCAAATGTAGACTTGAATGGGATAGCAACAGATAATGTATCTTCCTCTGCTCTCTGACTAATGCTGGCCATACACAGGCAGATAAAGATGCCGATATCGGTCGTTTAGATCGATTTGACAGCGTATCTGCCCATGTATGGGGGCTACCGGTGGGTCTTCCCGTCTGATATCTGGACACGATATCGATCGGGAAGATTGGATTTTCTTCCGACCGACCCGTCGGAAGTCCATTGTGCTCATCGTAATCTGATCGTTCGGTCATAGGGCCAAACATCCGGATTAATTCAATATAGCCCTGCCAGTTAGTGGCATATTGGGGAAAGATCTGCTCGTTAGGCAATGTTGCATCAATGGCCAGCTTTAGAGATGAGTTAAAATCCACTATAGCAGTGGTTTCCCGCTTTTGTAGTTACAGTATGTACTATATCAGGTCAGGGCCTACTTTACATCATAAGGATACATTTTAACGTGTCTGCTATCCAGAATGCCTGGGACCTTGGATTTCTAGATAAGGGATATAATTAAGGTGACTTAAAAAACCCAATAGGCTAGTTTTTCCAACTGAGTGCCCAATGTTCCCTAAAGCCATCCCATAGTCTTGGATTCTGCTCCCCTAAAGTAATACCAATGGTTGCTAGGGTAATTAAAGGGGTGGTTCTCCTTTAAGTTAGCTTTTACTATTTTAATGAATCGTCAATTCTAAGCAATTTTTCTTGTAGTTTTTTTGTTTACTTTTTCTCTTCTGATTCTTTCCAGCTTTCAAAGAGGGGGCCACTGATCTAAATCCAAATGTTCTGTAAGGCTACACATTTATTGTTATTGCTAATCTGTGTTACCACTCATTCCATTGGGGCCCTCTCTTATTCATATTCCAGTCTTTTATTCAAAATCTATGCATGGCTACTGGACCCTAGCAACTAGTTTGTTGGAATTACAAACTGGAGAGCTGCTGAATAAAAAGCTAAATAACTCAAATAATATAAAATGAAAACAAATTGCAAATTGTCTCAGGATATCACTCTCTACAGCATACTAAACGTTAATTCAAAGGTGAAACAACCCCTTTAAGCCTTAGCATTCAAAACAAAAAGTCATACAGATCAAAAAGTATAAATGATTAAAAAAATAAAAAAATAAAAAATGAAGACAATGAATGAATGACAACCTATCTTAGAATATTCTGTTTACATCATAATACAAATTAAATTGGATACAAATTACACTACTGTAAAATACATTGTTTCAGGTTTGGCTCTATATTTCAGTTTTCTAACATAATGCAATATAAAAAAAAATATATATATATATATATAAAATATAAAATGATACAAAGTTCCATAAACATTGCCTTCCTTTGAGGTGCATCAGAAAGGGAAGAATGTAGCTGAAGATGGTGATGTTTCTCAAATTTGCTGATTTATTGCAGTTAAAATTGAATTTTCCATTAACTGTATAGCAATTAATTCTGCTAATAGAGATCACTGGGGCAGATTCGCTAAAAGGCGAATTTTCACCAGCGACCACTTTGCACACTTCGGCAGGCGCAAATTACCACTACGCTGATCCACTAAAACTTGAAGTTGCGTCATGGGCACTGAACGCTGAAGTGAAGATTCACTTGTAATCTTACGTTTCGGTCAATTTCATTAGGGGAGGCGCATAAAAGTTGTATACACATCTTTTTTTAGAGATGCTTGAAGTGGCCACTTTTTATTCCAAATGTCCAGTGGAGCTTAATAAAGACAAAATAGCATGTCCTAGACATGAGCCCACCCTAAAATATATGTGGCAGGCCCATCAAATGTGTTAAAAAAAAGTTCACACAAAAATCTTTAATAGTCCATATTTTTTAAGGCAAACCCGTTTTAAAAACAGAAAAGTCGCCTGCGGTAGTGGATACGATGTCACTGACATAAGATTGAGGACGATGAAGCTTCATTTCAGCTGTTCACTAGGTGGTCAAAGAAAACTCTGACAAAAAAGGTAATGTTCAGTAAAATCCGCAATTTCGTGAATATGCAGAGCAGCGACCGTTCTCCAAAGTGAAAAGTTGTCTGGCGATAGAGTGCGAACAAACGCCAGCGACGGTCTCTTTCGTTAGTGAATTGTATTCTGCGCCTGTTATTGAATTGGTTATGTCCCTTGCGGATTGGCTTTCTAGCAATTTTTCACTAGCGACGGCCACTTCACCTCTTGCCCCACTGTCTGAAAAAGGAGCATTGGTGCATCAGAGCATTTTAATGCATGAAGAATTGTGCAGTACTACATCTTCTCTACTTATACTGTAATACATCAGAGGCCCTTCGACAATCATCTAATGCCCCACTGAGGTGGACTCAGGGCTACTGGGAAGGGGCACTAGGACCCTACACACATGCCTCTGCTGCCTTCTCTAAATCCGCATTAAGGCCCAATACAAGGGCCAATAAAAGCTGCCGACAGACCAAGTCAGCAGCTCATTGGACCATGTGTGGGGCCATTCGACGGGCTTCCCCGATCGATATCTGGCCAAAAGTCGGGCAGGTTAAAAAACCAAGTCGCATCGTGGGTACATCTCTGCGTGTATGCCGTGCCGCGATCCAACCTCCCATATCGCCTCTATTCTGATCCGATCTTTGGGCCCTAGGGCCCACGATCGGATCAGCCCGATATCGCCAACTTCAAAGTGGGCATATAGGGGAGAGATCTGCTCGTTTGGTGATATTGCCAAACTAGCGGATCTCCCTGTCTGACCTTTAGTTGCAGCGCTGGAGAGGGCAGGTGTGCTTTTGATGGTGGCATCCAGTGGGGAAAATATGATGAGGCGGTGATGTACTGAGTAGAGGGGACAGAGGTGGCAGAGCACTTGTCTAAGGTGCCATAATCTCTTGCCCTGACACTAAATGAACTCATGTTCTAATTAAAGGCCAAGGCAGGGTTAATCTATCTGTACCAAAGTGTTTTGGCAAAGAGTAGAGGCTGTTACAGCAGCACAAGCTTTAGAGACATCATATTGATACTCTTGGTTTCAGAATGAGATAGGTATCAGCACACACACAATAAGCCGTATCCATTACCATCTATGTAACATCAAAACAGAGCATACGTTCCCTTTCCTGAAGTGCACCAATCTAGGCCAATTGTACGATTGCCTCAAGTGTTTGGGATCGGGCCCAATAAATTCCCAGTATTGTAAGTGCTCCTAAGGGCATTCTTTTCCCTGTCCATAAAATTCAGGCAGTTCAATTACAAACATTGAATGGGCAGTTAAGGCCAACAAAGACATAAGAGACATAAAGAGATAAGTGTGTATAACACACAGAGAAACAGCCTTAGGGCAGAGACACACGAGCAGATTCGGGGAGATTATTCACCCAGCGACAAATCTCCTCTTCTTCAGGGCGACTAATCTCCCCGAACTGCCTTCCCCTGCCTTCTCACTGGCTAGAATATAAATCGCCGGCGGGATGGCACTATTAGCACTTCATTTTTCGAAGACGGCCGAAGTTGCCTCGAGGAAACTTTTGGTGACTTTGGAAAACAAAGCAATCCGGTTGCCATCCTGCTGGCGATTTCCAATTTAGACAGCAGGAAGGCAGTTCTGGGAAATTAGTTGCCCCGAAGAAGAGAAGATTTGTCGCTGGGTGAGTGATCTCCCCGAATCTGCTTGTGTGTCTGTGCTCTAAAAGGGGAAGCTCACCTTTAAATTGACTTTTAGCATGTTATAGAATGATCTATTCTTAGCAACATTTCTATTCAGATGGGGGGTCGCTGACTCCTTCATGAGACTACAGTTTTATTGTAATTTAAACATTATGTTACTTATCTTTAATTTCAGTACCTTTCCTTTTTCAGTTTCCTTTTATTTAAAGAAACAGTAACACCAAAAAGTGTTTAAAATAAATGATAAAACAATGTATTGTTGTCCTGCACTGGTAAAACTGGTGTGTTTGCTTCAGATACACAACTATAGTTTATATAAACAAGCTGCTGTGTAGCCATGGAGGTAGCCATTGTTTTAACAGTACGATATATTGCCATTCACTTTCATTTCTTGGTGTTACTTTTAATCCAGTGCCTGGTTGCTAGGTCAAATGGTGCCTACCAACCAGATAGCAGCTGAAATTTTAAGCCAAAGAGCAGCTAAACCAGAAGCAAAATAATTCAAAATACCATGCAAAAATGATGACCAACTCAAATTTAATTTAAAGGCTGCACAACCCTTTTAATACACAGAAGGGTGATCTGGTGTCTATAGGTTGTTTTGGTGATTTAGCAGTACAGTTACTATCCCAACAGGCCCAGACTATGTTTATTGTTGCATGTGCTAGAGGGGCTTCTGTATAGCTGTTTGGGCCTCTCTGTACTTGAAATGCCAGAGCCTATTATCAATCCCAGTCTGGACCTGTATACAAGGCAAAAAAAACCTCAGACACTGCTCAATTACCAGTTATAGATTATAGAATCTGACGGTGGCTATGGACCTTGACCACATGGTGGCCTATAAAATAGATTCCTTATGGAAGCAAGCTTGCCGACAGTCTCCTAAATACTGCAAGAAGCCCCAGCCTGTAATGCATTATTAATACCTTCATTGCTGTGTGCCAATAATCATCAATGATGAATGTGTATACTCTGCACCGATTGTGTGAATACATATATATATTTATGCACAGTCAATAAATAGTTTAAGCATGGTGCTTATTTAGCATTCCTGATTCCATGATAGGTAATGGCTTTATCATCACTGACCTGTGTGCTGCAGTGCACTTTTGACTGCATTAATCTGTATTTTCGAAATCACAACTTTTGTTGAAGACCTCACTAACCAAAGCAATTACAATTACATGCACGTTCCCTAGGTTCACTCCTGATAATTTGCAAGCATGACACCCATGTATCTATTACCCAAGAGAGTGCAATAGTCATCTGTCCTGGTGTTGGTGCGCTGATATGCATCAATATCATACAGTGTCTGCCTACGAGAAATGTAAGGTCCATGGGTGTCCGTAGAAAATTTTCCAGGGGGGGCAAGGAGGCATCTGTGGGCGGGCCTGTGAAATAGGTGGGTGTGTCACTGCCATCAGGGGGTGGAGCTATGCCACAGCGATCAGCCAATCGCCGGTTCAATCAAGGGAATCCTGCACAGTTTCCCTAATTTGAAAACCCATCCAGGAAGTTTTGACCCGGGCAACCCTTCAAAATACCGGTTGTCTGACAAGTGGCAACCCTAGTTCACACAAAGATGGCAAAGTGGCAAGTTCATGTATAAATACCCCCAGAACTCACAAACAGATGGCACAAGGACAAGTACATGCATAAATACCAGCAGAACACACAAACAGATGGCATAGGGGCAAGTAAGCTGGGGCCACATCAATCTCCATCCTGGGCGGCATGTGGGCCGCGGGCCGCGGGTTGGACACCCGTTTTAATGTTACTCTGGTGCTGGTGGGAAAGTGACTGGGGCCTGGCTGCAAGTAGTTGCACTCCAATTGTGCGCGAACAGGTGGAAACTTATGTGGACAGTCCCAGGGGGGGGGCACTGCCCCCTCTTGCCCCCTCTGCAGACGCCCATGGTTAGATCACCGCTCATTACCCTTTGGTAAAGATTTCAACCCCAGCAAACGTGTTAAAGATGATTGACTTCCTGATCTAATTTTTCAAGTCAGAGAATAAGCCCTAAACCATCCATTTTAGGCCCTTTACTAGAACTACCTGCAAATACTGACTACAATGAGTTTCCCATAGGTTTTGGAAATTTGGGGTAGATGCTGTATGGTTTTAATTCCAGTGACTTTTTTTTGGAACTGTGGGTTCTGGTACACTGGGCAGTTTTAACAAGCGTGTGCAAAACAGATTATCGTATGTGGGACACTTTATCTGTAGTGATGAGCAAATGTTTTCGCCAGCCATGGATTGGCAGCGAAATTGCGCATTTTGCCATTGAAGTTTTTCTGAAGACTGTGGCGTTTTGTTGATTTTTTTTCCTTTTGGTGAATTTTTCAAAACGGGACAGATTGGCTCATCACTATTTACATGTAAAGGTGGTCATACACGCACTGATGTTATAAAAAATAAAGTTTTGTACAACATTTGTTGTTTATGGCAGGAGACGAACCGACCAACATCGCCAAAATGCTTGGATATAGGTCGGCTTGTCGATCGGCAAAAAGGAAAATTTTCATTGGGTGCCTGTGAAGGCGCCTGATAATTGTCCAGGTTTTACTGCTTAATCATCAGAGGTAGAATTCTATTGATTCTTCCTGTATGTCTGATGATTCTGCTGTTAACATTTGTAATGAAAACAAACAGGCCCGGATTTCAGGCTTAGGCAACCCTAGACTGCTGGGTTCTAGTGCCTGACCCCTCGCTCCCTGCTTAGGTTGCAGCTGGGCAGCAGAGTCACCCCTAAAAACTTGCCACCCAAGGCCCGGGCCTTTGTGTCCTTGCTACATATCCTGGCCTCTAAGCAACCAATCTTTCCTGTGATCAATGGTCGTAGGAATGATCAGAATTGTTACATGTAGGGCCACCTTAAAGGATATGTAAACCTTAAAAATAAGTGAATGTAAAATTGACTAGTGGGCTTTTCTAAGCATTTTTGTCATTTACTTCCATTACTTATTTATTTTTTAATTCCAAGATATTAAGGGATACATGTACTGTTATTATGAATTCATTTTGTTCCAATAGCACCACCTGCTGGTCAGTTTCCCACCAATCTGACCACAAAGTAGTCAAGAAAGTTGTCAGGACAAAGAAAGAGGCTGCTCTGATGTTCTTCTGCTTAGGAAAGATTTGAGAGGTTTCTAATTTTATTCCTAAGCAGAAGAACATCAGAGCAGCCTCTTTCTTTCTCCTGACAACTTCCTTGACTACTTGGTGGTCAGACTGGTGGGAAACTGACCAGCAGGTGGTGCTGTTGGAACAAAATTCATTCACATTAACAGTACATGTATCCCTTTATATCTTGTAATAGAAAGAAAATAAATAATGAATGTAAATTGTAAAAGTTCTTAGAATAGCACTGTCATCAATTTTACATTCACTTACTTTAAAGGTTTACTTCCCCTTAAATACTACAGTTGTGTACCTCCTAGAGAACAGTAACTGACACAATCAATATATTGGTGTCACTGCAACCAATCAGATCTTTGCTTCTGTTTTTAATTGCTGATTGGTTGCTCTGGGCAACGTCACCAGTAATGCTTCACTCCACTTTTTACACCTCATGATAAATAGACCCCTAAATAACAGGTTAATGGGGCCATTCACTGTTAACTTTGAGTTAACTTTTAGTATGATGTAGAGAGTGATAATCTGAGACAATTTGCAAATTGGTTTTCTTTTTTTTTTATTATTTGTGGTGGAGTTATTTAGCTTTTTATTCATCAGTTCTCCAGTTTCAATTTTCAGCAATCTGGTTTCCAGGGTCCAAATTACCTTAGCAAACATGCAATGATTTGAATAAGAGACTGGAATATAAAAAGGACATCAAGAAAATAGATAAGTAACAGAGAAAGATGAGAACTAAAAAGTAGCAATAACAATAAATATATAGCCTAAAGCTGGCCATACACAGGATGATCTGTTAGTTTGCCGATGTTGCCAAACAAGCGCATCTCTCCCTGATATGCCCACATTGAGGTCAACGGGATTTTTAACCCTGCCAGACATCTGGCCGACTTTTGGCCGGATATTGATCGGGGAAGCCCATCGGAGGGCCCCACTCACGGGTCAATCAGCTGTCGACTTGGTCTGTCAGCAGCTTTTATCGGCCTGGGTATGGAAATCTTTACAGAGTATTTGTCTTTAGATGGGGTCAGTGACACCCATTTGAAAGCGAGAAAGAGTCAGAAGAAAGAAACTAAAAATAATTAATAATGAAAACCAATTGAAAAGTTGTGTAGGATTAGCCATTCTATAACATACTAAAAGTTAACTAAAAGGGGTTGTTCACCTTCAAACAACTAGTTGTTTTCAGTTCACCAGAAATTACGACTTTTTTCAGTTGCTTTCTATTTCCTATGTGTCGCCGTTTTACTAATATTGATGGGTAAATGTCATTTTTCACCTTCTAAAGCAGCTGACCCTGTAAACCGTTCTAAATTGATACATTTAGTTGATACATTTCTAATCTTTTTCCCTGCCTAGCAGAATCTCTGGGTTTCATTAGAGGCAGCTGTTAGAATTGATACAATAGTTGCTAAAACTCCAGAGATGCTGCTGAGAAATGTATCAACTAAATGTTGCAAAATTGTAACAGCTTAGAGTCTGCACCTGAATTACTGAGCTGCCATACTCAAACACCAGAGACACCAACATTCAACTTTAAACTTAGATTTTGGAAAAAATACATGATGGAATGTAATTGAAAAAAAAAGTCTTTATTTCTGGGGAACAATCTGAAGACAACTGAACGGGAAAAAAAGTGTTTGGAAGGTGAACAACCCCTTTAAGGTACTATACATGCCACTGTTGTTTAGGCATATAGGCAAATCACTTTAGGTAAGTAAACTGCCATTTACCCGATGTTGCTCATTTTCACCTTCCAAACTATAAGCTGCTATGCTTTCTAGGAGTTGTAATTCAATAACATGTGTAGGGTCGAAGGTTGATAACCCTTAATTTATAGAAGCAAAATAGTTGCCATGCTAAAATGTTTGCAAAATGTTGTGAAACGATTTGACGGGGTCCCTACAGGCTACACTTGCCCACAAAGGAAACCTGGATATTGCAGAGAAAGGTGCAGCTTCAAAGATACACAGTGGCACTGTCTGCATTATAGAAGTTGAAGGATCAGTGGGGAACACTTTATACAGAATTCACTGAACTGGAAAATGAATATGGATCCAAAGCTGATGCTATTAAAAAGGCCAGTTAAGAATATACTGCAGTGAGGAATGAAAGGAAGCGGAATAGAAGCACAGTGATAGGGATGTGCAGCAGTAGGTAGAACCAGGGCTGCCATCAGAAATCATGGGGCCCCATTAGGGTTCCCACCTTTTCTGTAAAAAAAAAAAATACCGGCCTTCCTATATTCTTCCGTTTTTTCCTATTCATAACATTGGCATCAAGCATTATTATTATTAACATGTATTTTCTATGTTCTTCTGTGTACCAGAAGGGCAGCATGGTGGCTCAGTGGGTTTCACTTCAGCCTTGTAACTGGACTTGAACAGCTTTAAGCACAATTGGGTCTGATTTACAACAAAGTGTGGGTACATTTGTGGGTACATCAGAAGCAATGCACCCTTACTACTGCAATGATGACAAGCAAATTCTATGAAAAAATCTGGCAATTTCTTCAAACTTGTGATGAAAATTACCCCTATAATCTCTGTAAAGTGCGTTATCCCCAAATCTTACCATCACTGCCCTCCAGGCTCAGCCAGTGTTATGCTCGAGGACTGGATTGGCAGTAATAGCATTTTATACGCTGGTGTGAAATTAGCCTAAGGGCCCTTACACACGGGCGTTATTACCTGCGTTCCGTTTTGCTGCGTTCAGCCGCAGGGGAGCGCAGCTATAGACGCACTCAATTATTTTCAATGGTGCTGTACTCACACGAATGCATGTAGGCGCCGAATGCAGGTTCAGACTCAACATGCTGCATTTTTCCTGCGTTTGGCGCCTACATGCGTTTGCGTGAGTACAGCCCCATTGAAAATAATTGAGTGCGTCTATACCTGCGCTCCCCTGCGGCTGAACGCAGCAAAAGGGAGCGCAGGTAAAAACGCCCGTGTGTAAGGGCCCTTAGGGTGAGCAGTGTGTGTTTGTGTGTGAAAGAGAAATAATCCAGGGCAAGGACTGTATCGGGGTGTTGAAATCAATGAGACAAGGCAGGAAATAATGAAATGCTGTGTCTAGAGGCAGCACCCAGTGCCAGCTTTATTCAAGCTAATATCTATTTTTAGGTCAGAATTTTACATTCAGCTGCAGATTTGCATAAAATAATTACACAGATTTTTAAATATGCATGATTTCCTATGATGTACTGTACTGTTAAATTAGCAATGTAAAGCCTGTTTATGCACAATTTAAGAGATATACCCCTATTTGTTAACCATTTATGTGTAGGAGTGTGTTACCTCAAACAGTGTGTCAATAGTAGATTTGGTTTTATATGTACAGATACTGTATATGGGGCATCTTGTACACTATGGGGTCTTGTATAATCTGTGTGTTGAGCAAAAATCAGCCACAAAAAGCAAAAAGTCTGCTTGTTTGGTGGTCTATCGAAACAAATCTTTACATGTATGGTTAACTTTATGACCAGCTGTTTGTTGGTGTTGCGGTGAAGAACGGCCCACTGAAGACACTGATGGGTCTGAATCTGCATCTTAAATCTGCTCATGTATGGCCAGCTTTATTTTTGATGGTAGGATAATATCTGTACATAAAATAAGGGGCCGCCGCTTACCCAGATGCAGCCCAGCCTGCCTTCCACTGTTGCTTTCCCTCTGCCCACCCTCCGTCAATCATGGCAAAAATAAATATAAGGTGGGGGAAGGGGCTGGCAGTAGGTGTGGAGCCCCTGGGGTAGTGGCCCCTTCAGGCACAAAATGCGTTTGTATGTTCCTAATAAAGCCTTTTTAACTTAACAATACTTGGGCTACTGCTTTACTAGTATTGGGTCTCACCCCATTTTTAATCCTTCATATTGAAAATATTGATTGGCAACCCTTGGACTGGGGGTTGTCCTGGTGAGAGACAATTTTATAACTTATAATTTTCTTTCTCTCTTTGTTTTCAATCTACCCAGTTTTTATTTAAAGCAAAGAGCCAAAAACCAGTGCTCATGCATTTATCTAGTAGCCCTGTTGGGCCTTTGTACACCTTAGTTTGAACTTGTCGCCCACTGGGATTTTTTTTTTTTTTTAAACCTGCTTGAAATTGGGTCAGATACCAGTTGGGCAGGCGAACCTTCCTGAGTGCCTCAAACACAGGCTTATCAGTTGCCCCTTACACAGGCTCATCAGTTGGTTTATAGGGGTCAAGTCCAAACCTTTTATTTGCCAATGTATGGGCTGCTTCAGTGAAAATCCAGCTTGTGTCTTTGTGTCCATGCTCTGCTTGATGATAGATCTTTTCTGCAATGATATTTTCAAGACAGGAATGAAAATATAATAAAGTTTGTGTGGTATAGGGAATTACCTGTACATGTATGTATGTATGTATGGCCAGTAGGGCTACCATCAGTGGGGCACAGGGGGTACAAGTGTACTGGGGCTGAAGGGGGGCCAAGCAGTGCTGCGCTTTTCGAAAGAGCAGGGCTCCCCTTTAAAACATTGAAGACGTTACGTCCTCCTGAAGTACCGAACAGCCTGAATGGGGAAGTGCCAAAAAAGCCGAAAGCGGCGAAAAAACCTGAAGCCACAAACAGACGAAATTGAAGTCCTGACGTGCCGAAAGACCCGAAGTCACGAAAACAGCTGAAATTGAAGTCCTGGAGCGA
>CM044447.1:23359052-23371508 GCA_024363595.1 Xenopus borealis | reverse complement strand
TTTTTAAGAGTTTGGATTATTTGAATAAAATGGAGTCTATGGGAGACTGCCTTTCCGGAACTTTCTGCATAATGGGTTTCCGGATAATGGATCCCATACATATGGTCTTACCCTCACTGTAGTACATCTGTTGGGTGTATTTATGTACAAGGGAACCCAGGTGTGACTTGCTGTATTCTGCACTTGTGTGGTTTGATCACTTAGGTGGCTATCGCATGCACGCACACAACCTGACACAACTTGTTACTGACACCCCCACCAATACCTGAAATTGGCGTAAGTGCTGCTGCTTTCCCATTTGTATGTTGTGTATGTCACGCCGTTACCTGGCACTAGTGATCCTGTGATATCACTGGCTTCACTATTCTTATGAATATGAATTATTCCACTGCTTTTTGCCTGAATCTTTCCTTGCATTGCTGTTCTTTACACCTTTCTCTGCTGTCTCCCACTATCTGTTAATAACCCAACTGCCTTACACTGCTCTACCCACCTATTCCTATCCCACCAACCAGGGTCAGAGTGGGCCCCACAACACTTACAGTTTTCCTGCTTGCGTCCAGAATGGAGTTGAGGGAGCAGTTGGTCTGGGCATGCAAGTACTACTGGGTTTTTTCCCAGTGTCCCACTGACCCAGTCCAACCCTGCCACCAGCATAAACGCCCCTCTTTGCCCACCTATTCCTAACCCACCATGTTATGCCACTTGTTTCCCTCTCTTACTAACTTTTCTCTCTCCCACTTATACCTAATTCAAACACATTCTCATATCACCTCTCTTCTTCCCACACCTATTTGTAAACCACCAAATTATACCTGTCTCTGCTTTTCTTTACAACTATTCTTTACCCACTGCCTAAATCCTCTCTCTCTGGTTTGCCTCATTAACCCTCATTCCTAACCCACCCCTTATTTAAGTCTGCTCTCTCCCTCCTAACTCAGGACATTATACCTCTTTCCAATCTCTCTCCCCTTAGACCTATCCCTTAACCTATATTTAATGTTTTCTACCACTTGCACATATCCCTAACCCATCCCTTACATTTATTAACATGTATTTCTATAGCGCCAACTTATTTAGTAGCGCTGTACTTATTTAGTAGCGCTGTACTTATTTAGTAGCACTGTACTTATTTCGTAGTCTGCTATCTTCCACTTTACCGAGTCCAATTCTGTTGCTGTCCCACCCTTTCCTTTCTTTCCCCATATAGTAGCACCTATGTCTCACTAATACCTTAATTCCACTCTTGTCCTCACACAATATGTACCAGCCTCCCTATGTATCTACCTGCCATTTGCTACCAGCTGTGTATGACTTTTCCTCTCACTACTATCCATTTCTCACACCTGCTGCTGTTCCACCACTCTTTCACTAATACTTACCTACGACACCTGTCACTGTGCTACAACTGGTACTCTCTGGGTATCGCTCATCTGTGTGTCACCATGATATAGTTATTTTCTTTCCTTTAATGCCTTGGTATCACACCTCTAACTTTCCCTCTAAGCTTTAGCTGCTTCCCTCCCATTAATCTTTGACACCACACCTGCCACTTTACCATTATTGTATAGCTGCCTCCCTAATTATTTGCTGCCATACCTACCTCTTTCATGATTCTGTTTATCTGCCTTCCTCTGATAAATTCTTTTGTACCATGCACCTTCTCCTAGCTGCCTTCCTGCCACTAATCTATTGGTACCTTCTCTGCCACTTTCCCATTATCCGCTAGCTGCCTTCCTGGCCTGGCACTGATTCTATTGGTACCATAACATTGCTGTGCATTAAACATGTCCTAACCTACATTTCTACATCTTCATTGTTCTTCATGAATGTGTGACAATTCTGTAGTACTAAACCCTATAGACCATTATATAAAACACCTTTTCCAATGTTATTATACCACCACTTATCACTTGGTGTCTCCATAAATCTATAACGTTATATGTTCCCTACTCCTGACCATAACGACCAACCATGCTAAATTTCCATGGTCATATTTCCCAGCATGCTCTTTTTTAAGAGGGTGCTTTTAAAGGCTTTGCTGGTTTTGATTGGTGGCTGCAACAGCCACTCTGATCTATATTATTTCTGCATAGTGATTTTCCCTTTAGTTTTCTTTGAAGTGAATGTCTAATGTTCTATATTTTGGTATCCGCATTGTTCTTTCCATGCTGTATATACTTTAGTGGTCTGCCTTGCCAGTCTAACTGAGGGATTGTGCTGCATAAGCTATTTCACACTGCAGAGGTCTCAGATCTATGCAACAGAGCTCCCTGGCTAGATCTGGCTCTTGTGAAACTATGAATAATTTCATTTATATAGACCAAATCTTTCTTACCAAGCCTGTGCTGGTTTACTGTTCTGGATAGCACAGAAAGGGGAAGTAGGCAACAGGGATGGGAAGTATTTGCACAGTCCTCATTTGAAGCTGTAATGTAGCAATTCCTTGGTTTTCACATATATTCATAGATCTGTGAACTGCCTGTGTGTCAGCATGGCTGGTTAAGTGTCTGTAATAATGTACTACAAGCACTGCTTGCTCATCGCCCCCTTAATACTGACCCCATGGCTGATTACTAATTGGCTGATACTTTCTCAATATTAAGTGTCTTTACTGGCCATTTTATCTTATGCCTGCCTTGATGGAGGGTAGAAAATATGGCCATATTTGGGTAGGTTAAAAAGATTCAATCACATGAGGTGCCGACTGGATCCATAGCCCACTATTGGGACCAGTATCACAAGCACTGTGAGCTGCACCTTACAATTGTGTGAACATTCATTTATTAAAAACCTGATTTTTAAAGGCACATTTCCACAGCTAGAAAGTGAACTGACCGACCTTTACATCTAGTGGGCAAATTCTGTGTTGTCTCAACATGATTACAGGCTGGCTCTGGGATACCACTGCCAAGCCCTACTTTGGGCAGCAGATGAAGGCGTTCTGTTCCTGGTTGAGCAGACGCAGCAGGAGGTGAGGGGCTCAGTTATTAATCTCCTTCAGAGCTGGGATTTTCTTGCAGTTTTGCACTGATTACATTTCAGATGGTATAATCTGTTCCCCATTTAATTTTTTATTTCTGACGCCCCATAAGAGAGACAAATAAGCAGTAATGGGTGCAACCGTGTTTGGGGGTTCAGATAATGGGCAGCAGACCAGAGTTGCTAAAATAAAATTGTAAATCAGTCAACACCAAGCATACGTGTGTTTACTTTCACTATGGAGTCCAAGTAATGCTGGTGACCGTTAAAAGGGGCTCTGATGTTTTGCTGTTTACAGTACGCAGCCTAATGTAAGCAGTTCTTGCCTTGTCACTCACCTTCACACCCCACATATGATGACGTTGTTGCCCCCTCATTACCCACTGCTTCATCTGTTGATCTGGCTTGGACTCCTTTTGCACAGCTGTGTCACTGCACGTCACAATAACTCTCATCCCTATCTCTCGACAAAATACTTCTCCTCCTCCGCACACCCCCACACACTCCCACTCTCACACAGTCATCCACAGACTTTGCTTTCATCTGAAGAGGCTGTATTGCCAACGAGCAGCTCGTGGGGAGTTTGCAGAGAAGGCTTTTGTCACTGCAGGAAGTTACATTTCTGCCCCGTCTCAATTTCTTTCCTGCTTTGGTCTGTTTTAGCTTCACTAGTCACCGCACCGGATGTGCCCCCAAGCTGTCAGCACAGATAGTACCAGAGAGAGAAACTGTCATTAAATCTATTCTTTGTTACATAGCCAACAATGGCAAGTGTGTAATTGTCTATGAGCCACGGGCCTATTCGGGGGAGACGCTCTTCCTTACATCTTCACCCCTCTTTGCTATCTATTTTCAGACCCGACGGGAGTGGTTTTGGACTTTATTTTTTAGTGTAATGCCACCAAAAGAGGTCAGTCTCTGGCCAGAACCCTCCATAGCTAATAACATGCTTACAGATACAGTGGAACCTTGATTGTAATCCCCTGCTTTTAAGTTTCCACTCATTTTACATTATGCATAATACATTTCCCTGATTTTACATTTTCCTAGATTTTACACCATTGTTTCTGGTCCCCTGAAAAACGTAAAATGGGGGTTCTACTTTATAGGTAACCAGGGGTGTGCCAGTCATTCAACCATAATTCCACAACAACAAATAGCTGTTTGACAAAATCTCAACCTAAATGACATTTATGCTGGGCACTCAGGTGTATCTAGGATTCTTCCCAAATTCACAGCAAACTAACCTTTATGATGTGTCCAATTGCCACCACTGCCCTAGGGCATACTCTATATGCAGCATTAAGTGCATACAGCGTAGTGTGTGCTGCAAAGATGCCAGAACATAGACAGGGTACAATACACATTGTGTGATGCAGGCCTGGACTGAGAGTCAAAATAGGCCCTGGCATGTCACGTACAAAGAGGCCCAATCAGACCACACAGAGGCCCAAACAGCCCCCACCAGCCCACTAAATACTGAATTTCTGTTTCACATTATAACAGCCCTTCTGGCATTTGCCAGAACCCACAGATTGCCAGTCCGGGCCTGGTGTGATGATTCACTCTACAGCACAACGGCTGATTGACTGGCAGGTTGTCTTTTCACCATCTAGCACAGTACCTACAAAAGGTTTACCCACAGGTAGAGCTCTCCATATAGCAGGGAAAGCATGCACGTGAAGGCACAGCAGGTGTCGTAAGGCTGTCATGGCCATCTATCTTAGAATAGTATTATTTCTTTTTACATTCATTCTTTTTATATTACGCATACTGTATGTTAAGGTGGTGTAAAGTCCTTGGTCCACTGAGCTCACCATCTGCTCCCAATGGGCTGGAAAGAGAAGGAATGCCTGTGTAGGCAGTAGGTGGTGGAAGACTGTCTTAGAATAACATTGTCTCTTGTCATACTAAAACATGTTACGGTATGAAGATTAGAGTGGACGTCTAGAGGAGGAACATTTCCTGTCTTGTCTATAAGTTATTCATTTTCTGTTGTCTGATTCACCTCTTAGATATACTGTGTGGCCTTATTTCCTTGTCTTCAATTCAGCAGTCCTGTTACAGACACATACTAGAAGTTGTACATCTGTGTATGGTATGCTTGCCATGCTTTATAATACTAGTTACATGCTTATCTTGATAGGGTTTGAAAGATGAAGAGGTGGCTGCATGCTGCTGAAAGCGATACATACCTGCAACCCTGACAGTGATAGACTCAAAGCCCATGGACCTGTTTACAGAACTTCAGCTTTTAGAGAAAGCCTCCACTCTAGAGCGCCTCCGTGCAGCCAGGAAACGTAGGGAACAGCAGCTGAAAAGATGGACGCAGAGAGAGAAGGAAGAGGAGAACAGGAGGAGAAGACAGCAGAAAGCCAACAGGAAAACGCCAACTATCAGGAGCAAGAGAGTGTCCTTCCCTCCTAGGATCACCCTCCACGAGGCTTGTCTGAGGAATGATCCTGAAGAAGGTATTCACATAAGTTTGCTGTAACAGTGGGTGGTGGAAAGATTTTAGTTGCATTGCCTGATTACCATAGAAAATGACAAGGTAGCGCTTCGCATCCTTAGAAGGAGTAACAGAGTTACAGTTGCGGTGACATGAGATGCAGTATAATGAATTGGAAAATGGTGAATCAGTGTAACATAGCAAAGCAGAATGAAAGGAATGGGATTGTGATTCAGTGGCAATTTCAAATAGATGGCTTACTTTCCCTTTTTTTTCTACGGAAAAAGACAGGTTAGAGATTTTATTGAATGGTGTGTGTGGTAAGTAGATGTTATGATACAAAACGTATTTCTTTATGGCACTGAATAGTTGTAACAGAGCCATGGGAAGGGTTAGCACAGGAAGTGGGGCAGCAGGAAACAATGGAGGTCTAGAGCCAACAAAACGCTACAGAATATTCCACATGCTTTACATAGCAAAATACCCACGGGATGTCACTGTATTTAGTAGTAGATGTACAGAATCAACACAATTGTGTGATGTTCTTTCTTATAAGATGTACCAGTAGTTTTGAGGATGAGGTGTTATTTTAAATGACAGGGAAAGTTTAACTCAGCTGGGGAGGTCCCATTAGTCAGGTACCCCCCAATAAACAAAATAGCTAATTTCTTTTGTGTGACAGGTGCACCTCTTTTATAAATTACTTAGTTTGGATTAGTGGTGCAGCCATATTTATTTGGGCTCCCAGGTGACTGCATAGTAAACTCCAACTCCAGCCAGGCAGCCAAAAGCTGCACAAGGAGCACCTGCAAGAAACATTGTAACACTATGCTCTTGAAATGCAATTTACTCATGGTTAGTTTATAGAACTGTGGGTGCTTAACCAACTGGCTCAGCCCAGGGAATTTACCTTTACTTGTCCTTTAAAGGAGAACTACAACTTAAAACAGACATATAGCAGAAGTGAAAGACCCTTCATTCTTGTAGTCATTAATGAATACTATATGGAGCTGGTTTCCGCTAGAAAGTCACAGGACAAGAATAATGTATTAATTTTTCTGTGATTCACTTACATGGCAGCTCAGATACCAGTATATTCTGCATCAGAATTTTATATTCAGCCCTCTAGCATCAATACCCTTAATGTTTAGCTTCTCAACAGCAGAAATGAATAGTGGGGTTGGTAGGCAAAGAACAGAAAATGACTGTTGCTCAACATGGCACAAGTAACATTCAATAACAGTGTTGCCCAACTTGTGGCCCTTTAACTGATGTAACTAACTGTATGTAAATACAACTACCAGCACACAATTCCCTGCTTTATATAATTAATGGGTCCCCACAAAGTCTATTTTGCTGTGGGCCATGCCGTCATTAAAAAGGGCCTTGGTTTTATTTGCCCTATAATGATATCCAGAAATGCAACACCTTCTCTGCTCTCTGCCCAGCTTCATGCAGTGATGATGTTTGGTTTCTTGCAACCATTGTGGGTAATCAGTGGTACTTTGGGGTAGGGTTTTGAACTTTTGCCCAGTTGATTGCTGGTCCCTATCCTGTATCAAGCACAATGAATAAATACATTGGTTGCTCAATCCAATAAAGTATAATCTGGCCAACTGACTTGAGAGCTGGTTGTATAGTCTGAAACCAGGAAATAAACCACAGAATTGCAGGAAGAACACGATAATACAAAAACCTCTATGCAAATGGATATAATTACATTAAGAGAAATATAGCAGATCAGTTTATGAGAGGCAGAGATATAAAAGCACATAGAGCAGGATAATTCCATTGAAAGTAACACTTCAGGCACATTTCTGGTGTAAGTGCACTTACTGTATATTTCTTATGAACCCACTGAGGACATCTTTTCAACCTCACAGTCAGGCACTGAACCTGTGATGTTCTCTGTGATGTATGTTTAGCTACTTAACAAAACTCGAATATGAGGAAATTATACCAAACTGGATTGTCTCTTGGAATTCTGGGGGGAAAAAAACTTGTGGGTAGAAAAAGGTTGATTTGTGTCTAAAAACTGAACTTTGCACACTGAGTTCCGAATGCCCATTCTAATCTCTGGTATCAAAACTGGAATCAAAACTCCATTCAGAATTGTTAATATATGTGTCTCATAGATCTTTACTGTGTACTTACAGGTTGTATTATGGTTTAATGGAAGATAGATTATATCTATGATTATGTACACTTTCCCTTGAATAATACTATCATTATACAATGAAATTTTGTGCTATATATTTATATATATGTTGTAGCACACAGTGATAGCACTCCAAGGATTTTACAACAAAAAAAAGGTCAATTGAAGATGTTCTGCACTCATAGGATTTTTCATAAAGAGGCAAATAGATGATCTGGTGAATCAAGTGAACAGGTTTATTTACTCCGACGTTTCGGAACCTTTCTCAAGGATATATATATATATATATATATATATATATATATATATATAGCTATGCAGATACGAACATGTTTTAATAATAACACTTTCCATGGACAAAGAAATTCCAAGATAACAATTAATCATAATATAAAGGCAGTAAGAGTAGTGTTAGAGGAGTGATATAAAGAGTAATATAAGAGTAATATTATATGAAGAGAGGGTGATGCTTAAGTAACTTAGTAAAATATTATATATATAGATATATAATATAGTTAAGGAAAGACTGATAGAACAGTGTAATATCAGGGAGAGGGCTAAAAAGATCAATAAAAAATCAAAGGGAGCAATAAAAAAGATCAATATACTATCAGGGAGGAGGATATGTAGATGGATATAATATCAGTTTACTCAATGTAAAGAGCAATATAATAGCAAAGGGAGTGATAAAATAGCTGTGTATAATATCACAGGGTTTGAACGGGACAGTGGGGCATCAGGTCTGCTCCTCACCCTGGGTTTTTGCTACGTTACCTCCACCTTGCCCCTGATCGATGCCACAAAAAAATTAGATAAGAGGCAGATTTACTAATGGACGAATTTCGAATTGAAAAAAATTCGACATTCGACCATGTGAATAGGCAGGGAAGTAAAATCCTTCTAATTCCACTATCGAATTCGAAGGATTTTACTGCAATTCGATTGGTCGAACGATCGAACAGGAAATATTTGATCGATAAATTGTTTGAATCAATTGTTTTGAATGATTTTATCGATCAATTGAATATTTTTTATTAGATCAAAAATAATGAAACCCAATTTGGTATCTTTGATTTGGCGAACTAGGTGGTCGAATAAAAATTTAAAGGGGAAGTGCTTCGACAGTCAAATAGTAGAATATTCGAATGCAATTTTATTTGAATCATTCAATTTGATAGAATTTTCAAAATTCGCTGTTCGAAGTGGTCTTCAAAAACATTCGAAAACTCAAATTCTAATGTTTTTGAAAATTCGATCGAACTTCGAATCGTTTATAGTAAATCTGCCCCTAAGTGTGGGGGCCCAGTAGTGATGGGGGGCTGCACCTGGGGGAGAGCTAGAGGGAGTGCAGGCCCCTGAAGCAGCAGCCCCGGGGGGTCCTCTATCACCCAGTCTGACACTGTCAAGAGGACAATGAAGAGCATTGAAATATCAATGGAAGAATTAGAGCAGAATAATGTTAGGGGAGAGGTTATAAATTGAAATAGAATATCAGGAGGTACTAAAAATAATAATACAATATAAATATTGATTGAGTATAACATCAGGGAAGATATAACAAGCAGTAAAAGTCAGAAGAAGGGAATGAAGAGCAATATAATACCTGGGAAAATACATAAATAGCAATATAATATCAGTGTAAGGAATGCAAAGGGCAATATATTATCAGGAAGGATATATAGAGCAATACATGAAGGCAAGGGATATAAAAACTAGTATAATCACAGGCAGGGCTGTATTTTCTGCGCACCTGAGGTCATAAAATATTCTTTTCCAAACTTTCTTTTAAAGATATCTGCTCCCCCACCAAAACTTTGCTGTGAAATCCAATAGTAGAGATGAGGGTGAGGGAGTTAACCCTTTTCGATCCATTCAGTGAATGGAATGGTGGTGGTGGTGGGGGGGGGGGTTAACATTCTCAGGACAGGGATTTGGAAGGCAATACAATCATATATTTAGGGATATATAGAAACATATTATAAGGGGTAGAAGTTTAATGTTCAATATTAAGTTGGGGAGACTTATGAGGAGCAATACAAGGAATATAAAGATTGTGGGGAGAGATGTGAAAGAGCAGTACAAGGCAATCTTTATAATAACATACACAATATGAGAGCGAGTAGGTTTATATAGTAACATAGAACAGGATGACATGGTAATTGATGTAATAACATAACCTGAGAGCAAGTAGGTTTATGTAGTAACACAGAACAGGATGACCTGCCGAGCGATATAATTATGACACAGAGCTTTATTATAACCTGCAGTAGGAGATGACACCATAAACAGCAACACTTAAAGGGTTATATCAGGGCTGTAACCACCAGAATTCGCCTGTTTCTTATTCAATCCTATAAAACCTTCATAAATACACCTATACATCAAATCCTTTGTATCTCCAGCTTGTAATTGTACCAGGAACCTAAGTGTAAACGACTTCTGACTCGGGATAAAAACCTTGAAAGCGATAGTCTTAATGTGCAGTAAGGCCCAGGCGAATACTAGATGCCGCCCTATGTGTATAGTATCAGGCATGAATGGGATTCACTGTTTGAGGGTTTTGGTACAGCAGTCCCCCCCCCCCCCCCCCCCCCCCATCTCTGTTCCTTGTGTTAGCCAGGGCTTTTCTCATTATGGTCATTAGAAGTGGTGACACAATGAGGAGGTCATATTGACCGATGCCGCTCTTGGGTGTAGGGCATGAGGCAGTCAAAAGACTCTCTTTTCAAATTACCCTAAGGGTTTTATTTGGTTCAGCTGAATATAAATCTTGAAAAATGTACTGAGATTCTCCTTAATGGAGAACCAAACCCTGGCAGCCCTAGGTATAACCGGTAATCACGACGTTACCCCAGTTAAGACTTCAGCAGAAGCAGGTTGCAAACCCTCTGTCAAGACCTCTCTGTAGAGGTATGGGACCTGTTATACAGAATGCTAGGGACCAAGGGTTTTTTTTTTGGATAAGCGATCTTTCCATGATTTCGATCTTCATATCTTTATTCTGCTAAAAATAATTTAAACTTTCAATGAACCCAATAGGATTGTATTGCCAGAAGGATTCATTCATTCAATCAAGTACAAGGTACAGTTTTATTGTCACAAAAGGAAACACTTTTAATTGTTTGCTTAAAATATCTATTGGAGATAGGGTTGCCACCTTTTCTTGAAAAAAAAAAAAATGGCCTTCCTATATATTTATCTTTTTTTCCTATTAATAGCATTGGGATCTACCATCAAAAATACCAGCCAGGCTGGTAAAATACCGGCCAGGTGGCAACTCTAACGAGAGATGGCCTTTCCTTAATTCTTAGCTTTTTGGAAAACCGGTTTTCAGATAATAGATCTAATTTCTGTACTTTATTTATTGTACTGGGTTCATTTCAAGCCACGGCACTATTTTTAAGACCATTGTATGGTCTCCCCATGGGTTTCCCTCCCACATTCCAAAACACACAGGCAGGTGAATTGACTAAATGCGATAGGGATAGTAGACTGTAAGCTCCACTGGGGCAGGGATTGATGTTTTTGATGTCTTGATCCCAAGACTTGGTGGTAAATGCACTTTTCTGTGTGAAAGGTACCTGAAAACACTGGTTTAACCCCTCTCCTTCCCAGCTGTGCACTTTAAAAACCTTGTGTTCCAACTGTGGCACTAGTGGGAGTCAGGGAGTGTTTTATTAACACTTTATTACACTCTTGATGGCATCAAACAGGTGGGTGTTGTAGTTTTGCAAGTTGAAGGGCCCACGGTTGCACTTATAAACACTCAGAGGACAGAACCATAAGTGATTAGGAAGGACAGGAGTGCCAGGTCGCTATTCATTGCACAGTGCCCCGCAGCAGCAGGAAAGGGGTTACTAAACCACAAGGACAACTAGCTATTTTTGTACCAATAAACCTTGGCAGAGCTTGTTATGCTGTTTGTTAAGAACCGGAGCTGGCGGGTTTGGGTAAGAACTGAGCACCAGATCTGTGCTTGAGAGAAGTTGGGGCTGGGCCAGCTGTCTCCGAAGTCACACATTAAATTTATTGCACCTCAGATCAGGGAATCCTGAGAATCACACCCAGCGCGTGATTAAATTTAGCATTGTGTTTTTTTGGGGGGGAAATTCGCTTTTCATACCAGCACACTGAAACACCACAGATGTGAGCCAATATACATTACCAGTGGGATATTATTTTGGCCTCTACATAAACCGTAGTCTGACATCAATCAGGAAAGTTGTCCCATAGATGGAATAATTGGCAGCCAATGCCTGTGTCAGTGCCGGACAATGACAGTCGGGCCCCCCTTAACAGAAGAAGCAATTGTCCCCCCAGTGTCCCCCTGATGGTGGCCTTGCGTCTGTGTATGAAAGAAGTCTCTAAACCAGCTATGTACTGTAAAGCAAAGATCTTGGCGTGATAATGTATCCACCGGAGTCTATGTCTTGGATTAAATATATACTTGTCAGGGCAGGCAGTTTGGAAACCTTTTCAGATAAACCAGGGTCCATGTGTAGAATAACTTGTGTTAATATGTTGCAATCGAACATTTATAGAGAAGTAGTCTGTGCAATTTCAAATGTTACATTTTAAATGGCAGCCCTTAAAGGGGCAGTCATTCCCTTACAATAACGGCGTAAAGATTTTTGCCTTTGCCTTCCCCCAGTTCTCTCTTTCCTTCAAAACAATGTGGACCCCGACCTCAGTAATGAAGATGGACTGACCGCCTTGCACCAGGTACAGGAACGCCTCTGTGTTTACTGTGTACATAAGTTAAATGAGTGTGTTAAAGCCCAAATGCAGTGGGAAGACAGTAAGAAATGGCACATTCCTCCTCTCCCACATTGCTCTCTTTATGAACAAAGGCTCTAAGTGCTACAAA
>CM044447.1:23347379-23358823 GCA_024363595.1 Xenopus borealis | reverse complement strand
CTCTCTCCCTCGCTGTGACCTGTCACTCATTCACCCCCTTTCCCCCCTCCCCCCATAGTGCTGCATAGATAACTATGAGGATCTGCTGAAGCTGCTTCTGTCACATGGTGCTAATGTGAACGTGACCGACAATGAGCTCTGGACCCCTCTCCATGCTGCTGCTACCTGTGGGCACATTAACCTGGTGCGCATCCTGATTCAGCAGTAAGTTATACTCTGTATCAGTATAGAATGTGGTGTGTTCATTCTTACCTATCCATGTACAGTCATACAGTGCTAAAAGCAGAATGGTTGCCTTTATCATTTTCCCCATCACTGGCACAGACTTGTGGCTATTTGAATTTATTAACCCCCCTACTGCATAGTATTGTGTGTGTGCATCTGTTACTAAACGATTCCTGTTGCTAAGGGACCTGGCCGGCACCACCATTGCATTGTGGGTGTAGACAACCGTCCATGTTTCCAACAGGCTTTGCCATCAAGCACCAGAAGGCATAATAGAGGTATCATAGATAGAATACCCATCAAAGCAATATGGGTACATTAACTTGCTATAAGACTAAAGCAAGCTGTCAGTGGATTCTGGGAGTTATACATAAACAATAAGTAGTAGCTAAAAGGCCATAAACATGGCACCCCCCATTATATTGCATTAAAAAGGCAGGACAAGGTAGAGTAATCCCTGCAGTCTGGGACTTCCTTTCTGAGGAGCTAGAGGCAGTGTATGATGATAATCGCATGCAATTAAATCCTAGTTCCTAAAGAATGACCCCTCCAGTGGAAAGGGAATTTTGGGAGGCAAAGGGAAATAATGCACACATTGAAGAAGGGTTGAAACTTAATTGCCAATGGTTGGGGAGCATAGGGTTTCTCACTTGCTGTGTAACTGCATGCAGACATGATTGTGGCTGCTATAAGAAATGAATTAGTGCATAATGATTAATATTGCACATTCATTGCATATGATCAAACAGAATAACTGATCAGTGCATATATACTCACTACTTCTATTGATTACGTTAGTGGTGCTGACCTGCTTGCGGTCAACGCTGATGGGAATATGGCATATGACCTCTGCGAGGATGAAGCCACACTGGATGTCATTGAAAGCTGCCTGACATACCGAGGTGAGAACCAAGTGGGCACACTGATGCATGGGCCAGGTATTGGTGGGCCAGTCCAACACTGCATACGCCATCAGTTTGACCCCATACATACGTAGATAACCTATTATTGGCCTGCATATGACCTACTTAAGTCCTATATCATTCCAAGCATCATCTTTAACAAAAATAAATGGACTGCAAGATTCTTGCTTTAAGGCAGTGATCCCCAACCAGAGGCTCACAAGCAACACGTTACTCACCAACCCCTTGGATGTTGCTCTCTGGGGCCTCAAAGCAGGTGCTATGTTTTAAATTCCTGGCTTGGAGACAAGTTTTGGTTGCCTTAAAAAGGTGTACTGCCTGATATAGCTTCTTGTAGGCTGCCAATCCACATAGGGGGTTATCAAGTAGCCAATCACTGCCCTTACTTTTTTATGCCTGTGTTGCTCCCCAACTCTTTTTACGTTTAAATGTGGCTCACAGGAAAAAAAGGTTGGGGACCCCTGCTTTAAAGTGGACCTGTCACCCAGACATAAAAAAGCTGTATAATAAAAGTCCTTTTTAAATTAAACGTGAAATCCACACTCTATTTATTATTAAAACATTTATAGCTGTTTTAAACTCATTTAAAAATCTCAGCCATCAATCAATATTCTTTGCCCCTCCTCTATGCCTCATTACTTTCACTTTCTATTCAGCACTTCCTAGATGTAACTGGACCCCCCACATTCCTGCATTCTCTTCACCATTTAATTGTGTAACCAGGACATGGGAATGGACATCAGGCCCCCCATTCTGGTGCACAAACAAGGTTCTGATATGAGGCAAAGCTTGCTTTAATAACAGTGCCCACAAAATAGCCTGCTTGCTATAATTATGAAGTCCCAGACCAAAGGAATCAAGATTAAAATAATTTATACAGTGTAATTAGAGTTCATTTCATATTTTTTAAGGTGACAGGTCAACTTTAAGGGTTAAGGCTACTTAATGTCACCTCTACTAATTATCTACAAATTATTTTCTATTTATTTAACAGGCCAGTATAATATCATGCCAACAGGCATGCGTGTAAGTCTTTCCATACTGCAAGCTCAGCAGTATCTATTCACTAATAACTTTCCTTTTGCAGAAAATAAAATGTTCCACCTTCTTGCACCATCTTTGCTCCCACACATCTATATTGTATGCATCAGAGTTTCCATTCCTTGCTAATAAGTTGATCTGAAACTCATTCTTACCACTTACTATTGCTTCTTGCTTTGTTCTTCTATATTGAATCCCCCTGAACAGCAAGTGAGACATGCAAAACGAAAGATATATACATCCCCCTGTACCTTGAATATATATATATATATATATATATATATATATATATATATATATATATATATATATATATATATATATATATATATATATATATATAATTTTCCTTTCCCTTCATGCATGTGTATTAGCTGAACTGCAACATCCCATATCTCTGTACAGACTGTTATGCTACATAAAAGACAAATCTTGCCCAGTGGAGTTGATTTGCAGACAACCATTGCTTTTGTGTTTGTTTGTAGGCATTACGCAGGAAATGATTAATGAAGCTCGTCAAGCCCCGGAGCATTACATGCTGAATGACATAAGGGCACTAGTAGCAACTGGACAGGACCTGAACAGGACAGATAACCAAGGAGCCACACTGGTGAGATGTGAAACTGTGTATGGGAAGCTGCTGGATTACACCAATATTGCCTATGGCTAAAAGTGTGGGCAAGGCATTGGGGATAACATTGTTAATTGATAAATCCAAAATGGGTAAATATATCTTTGTACAGGCATGGGATCCGTTATCCGCAAACCCCTTAATCCAGAAAGCTCCAGATTACAGAAAGGCCATCTACTCAATATTATGCAAATCATCCAAATGTTTAGAAATAATTTCCTTTTTCTCTCTATTAATAAAACAGTAGATTGTACTTGATCCCAGCTAAGATATAATTAATCGTTTTTGTAAACAAAGCCTATTGGGTTTATTTAATGTTTGAATGAATTATAGCAATATCTGTTATCTGGAAAACCCCAGGTCCAAAGCATTCTGAATAACAGGTTTTCAAGAGCATTTTTTATCCTTAATCCATCTAGGATCATACACTCAGGGGGCCCAGTGGACATAAATCAAGATGTTAGTATCAGGTCTCCCTATGAAAGACCAAAAATCTGAAAATCCACACTCTAGAAAATGTGTTTAAGAAACCCTAACACTGCATAGATTATTTTTGGTTTTAACTTTTCTAAACCAGGGTAATATCCTTAAAGGTTGGGAATTGTAATCTAGGAAGGAATCTCTCACTACAGAGTACACACAGGTAAGAATGGCCCGAGCATAGTGCTGTGACTACCTTTAGCTACAAGAACAGGAAGATTGTAAGGTTTCCTGTACTTAATACCTATAGATGGCAAGCTTTGTGGAGTAGGCATTGTGGGTGTTTGGCTGTTGAACACATTGCTGAATTAGGACTTCCTATCTGCTTTTTGAAAGAAGGGGACTATCGCCACCTTGTGGATTACAAGTGCAATCTTCTTTCCTCTTTGTCCCCTTTATATTGAATAATGTACCTGCTTTTGGCTGTTTGTTTCTCCATTGACATAAATAGAAAATATTTTAAGCCTTATTTTTTTTACTCCAGCTCCATATAGCAGCGTCTCGTGGCTTCGCAGAGGTGGCTGAGATGCTTCTGGAGAATGGGGCCCATGTTGATGTGAGTGATCCTGATGAGTGGGAACCTTTACATGCTGCAGCCTTTTGGGGCCAGGTAAGATCTTTACAATCCTTGTTATCCTGCCAAGGCTGGGAGTGAGTGGCCCTTAGCATGACTATTATATGAATATTATATACAGTATTAATACATGTAGTATATATTACCTCTGCGACCCTTTTATTGCCATGGATTGTAGAATCTGTGGTGCTGGTATTAAAGGACTATACTTCCAGTACCATCTGCATTTCTGGTGGCCGGATAGTAATCCTAACCCTCCTCTGCTAGTACCATTGTGTGGTAGGTGCATGCCTAATATCCCATCTCTTTAATTCCTTTTGCAGATCTATGTAGCAGAGGTGTTAGTCTCGCAAGGTGCCAGCCTCAGTGCAAAAACAGCCCTGGATGAGACTCCTCTGGGTGAGTTAGGACACTTTTTCTGTCCCCTTGATCTCTAGGAGGTAAGAGGGCACCTCTTTACACCTCAAATTATACTCCAGTCCATAAGAGCTTTTGCATTGTAAAGTTTGTTTTGTGGCATTATGTCTCATTTTCCTCTCTTGTCCCTACGGCAGATCTGTGTGAGGACGAGGAACTTCGCTCTTTGCTTCTGCAACTGAAACACAAACATGATATCATTATGAAGTCTCAGCAGAAGAACAAGTCCTCTCTGAGCCGCAGAAGTTCTAGCACTGGGAGCCACGGGTCAGTATACAGCAAAGGCATCACAGAGGGGCAGTGAATGGATAGAATCTTGTGAAATCAGCAGGAATAGGAAGGATGGGAGAGTAGATAGATGAGACTTGTTTATAAAAATCCAAATTTTTCTGATTTTCTAAAATAAAATAGTCCGACCAAACTTGAATCCACGATTTGACCTTATTTATTATAACAAAAGCTCAATTTAATCGGATTGGGGGAAAACTTGATAAAATCAAGTGAAATTGTATGATTTTTTCAGAGGTTTTTCCCTGAATCGGAAGATTTTTTTTCAGTGGGATTTTCAGGCTAATATCAGTGCAGACCACCGAAACGTCTAAATAGGATCGGGACAGCTCCCATTGACTTATGTACATCATCGGCAGGACTTAGATGGAGGATTTGTGGATTAGGACTTTTTGCAGCCTTGTGGTGTATTACATTTTGATAAACTTTAATAATCAACCCCCCTAAGTGATATAGGTTAGATAAAAGGAATTGGCAAGACCATGTGGCATTGCTGACTTGTTATAATCTGATGCCCTTAGCATTATTTTTTCATTGGTTGCCTTTCTTCCTATCAGCACCTTCTATTACCCTTTCTGTGTATTTCCACCCAGTAAAGTGGTGCGGCGTGCTAGCCTATCAGAACGAACCAACCTGTACAGAAGGGAATATGAGAAGGAGGCAGTGGTGTGGCAGTGCTTGGTGTCTTCAGGAAACACAGAGGGCACCCAGGACGAGGACGAGAAGAGCCCAGAGGTACAGCAGGTAACCCAAGCAATAACTGAATTGATAATTAAGAAAAATCATCTGAAAAACCAGAAAACAAATAGACAGGGTTCTGGTTCTGAAACAACATGAATTCATTAATTTTTTGGAGGAAAAGGATTGCCTTCAAAAGACCAGCTGCAATACTGTAGTCTTTCAGAACAGAAATCTAATCTTCTTTTTCTCTGCACTTCTAGAGCAGCAGCTCATTTGTCCAACCGTTTTCAGCAGAAAGACATGACCTAGTTAAGACTCTGTGTAGCCAGTTCGGAGTAAATGTATTTTAGTAGGTCAGGGCAGTTGAGGGTTTTCACTGTAAGAGATTAATACTTTGGTCTGTGTGAATGCTTGCAGGCGGATAATACTTCCAGTGATATAAAGAAAAAATAATCTACCTGCCTGATTTTCCTAATCCCCAGTGAGGAGGCATCATTTTTTTTTTTTAAAGGGATACTGTCATGGAATTTTTTTTCTTTTTTCAAAATGCTAACAGTGCTGCTCCAGCAGAATTCTGCATTGAAATCCATTTGTCAAAAGAGCTAACAGATTTTTTTATATTCAGTTTTGAAATCTGACAAGGGGCTAGACATTTTGTCAATTTCCCAACTGCCCTTGGTCATGTGACCTGTGCCAGCACTTTTGGAGGGAACTGCTTTCTGGCCGGCTGTTGTTTATCCTTCTCAATGTAACTGAAGGAGTCACAGTGGGACATGAGTTTTGAGTGCTGTTCTTAGATCTACCGGGCAGATTGTGTTAGGGAGCTGTTATTTGGTTACACTATTAACTGTTGCATTTTTAAAAAGAAAAAAAAATTCCCATGACAGTATCCTTTTAAGGAAACAGTAACAACAAAAAATTAAAGTGGTTTATAGTAATGAAAATATCACATACTGTTGCCCTGCACTTGTAAAACTGATCTGTTTGCTTCAGAAACACTACTATAGTTCATGTAAACAAGCTGCTGTGTGGCAATGATGGAAATTGAAAAAGGCTATATGGCACAGGTTAAATAGTGGGTAACGATAACAGAATGAATTATGTTCTACAGAGCTTATCTGCTGTGTAACCTGAACCTTTTCACTGCCCCCCATCACTACACTGCAGTTTATTTATATCAACAAGTAGTGTTTATGAAGCAAACTCACCTGTGAGGATAAAACTACATTAAATTTGTATTACTTTAAAACACTTAAATTTTTTATATTACTGTTCCTTTAAAGATCTACTGGACTGGAACTATGTCCAATTTAGCCATAGATGCACTGTGCCAAATCTGCCTGATCTTATCATCGACCTCTGGGCCTACAGAGAACTGTCGGATGAGGCCTACAAAATAGTGCCATCGTGGTACTCTCCCAGGACATAATTTTCAATCCTACGCGTGGGATATCTAGTATCTAGCTAGATACAAGTCAGGCAGGCTGTTGGAAAGGGTTCCATGCACTTGCTAGTGAGCAAACAGATTTTTTTTATATCTCATTTCGAAATCTGACATGGGGCTAGACATATTCAATTTCCCAGCTGCCCCTGGTCATGTGACTTGTGCCAGCACTTTAGGAGGGAACTGCTTTCTGGGAGGCTGTTGTTTTTCCTTCTCAATGTAACTGAAGGAGTCACAGTGGGACCTGGGTTTTTACTATTGAGTGATGTTCTTAGATCTACCAGGCAGCCTGTGTTTGGGAGCTGTTATCTGGTCTGGAGGAGCCAGGTGTCCTGTTTTATTGGCCCATGTATGGCCAGCTTCATTTTTCAGTTGCCTTTTTGGTCTGTGCTATGTAGGGTTGCCACCTTTTCTTGAAAAAAATACCGGCCTTCCTATATATTCAGCTTTTTTTTCCTATTAACAACATTGGGATCAGCCATCAAAAATACCAGTCAGGCCGGTAAAAAAACAGCCAGGTGGCAACCCTAGTGCCATACCATTGTATACATTGCATCATTTGGTATGCCAGATTAAACTTCTCAATTTGCAAGGGTTAGAAAAAATTTCCCCCCAATATTTGTGGGGGAGTACTATAACTAGGGGTCTTACAAGGATTACAGCCCTGCTCACCAGAACTTACAGTCTAAGATGAACATAAAGTTAGCAGTTGAGTTGTGACTGCAGCCTGTGCTGTAACCACAAGAATGAGAAAGGAGAGGACAGACACTCTGTTATCAGTTACTAAAATATTTCTTAACTTCTACACAGCAAACTTCTCTGGATTTTGAGCAATCGCTGGGCCCATCTGAGTCCCGCTTCCGTAATGGATTCTGCCCTCCTCTACCTTCCTGCTACTGCCCTTCTCCGTTGCCTGAAATCCCAGTGCCAACTCCACTTACAAATGGTAACACCAGCCACTCCCTCCCCTACTATACTGGAAGCCCCCTGTGGAGTAGCATTCTGGATCAAGCCCCCCTAACTCTGTCTGAACTGAAAAGGAAAAGGTCAGCAGCTAAACAGGGAAGAATGATGCTAAAGAACAACGGCGACTTGCAGCGACTCACAGGACTAGACTATAACAGCCCCGGGACACCTCCCTGGTGCTCAAATGGGGGGCCTGTTTACTATACCCCAACCAGCGGGGACCCTCCCATTCTGAGGTTAAAATCTCCCATGGAGGAAGAGGAGGAAACCAGAATATTGCATTGCTGTCGGATATCCTAAAGCAGAGGCCACGGCTTGAAGAGAATGTTCAGAATTAGTGGGCAAGTGTCCTACATATAGCAAGAAGCACTTGTTGCCTCGCAGAGCAATGCATGTCTGTTTCATGTATATCTGTACATAGAAAGTCATGTATGCTTGTATATACTGAGCTGTATATAGAACGCCCGTGTATACAAGTACCTCTGCTCTACACACATTTGGGTGTACATAGCCCGTGTAATATATACTTGTACAGGATCTGTAGCTGGAAATGCAGGACTGTTTATATCTGTGTATACGCAGCAATGTACATCTACAGAACTGTATATTTGCCTATAAGTATACTGTGAGTGTGCTGTTTATTCACAGTAGTTGTAATGATACATGGGGCATAAGTGGGCACTGCTGAAAAACACTTAGATCCGTGTTGTTGGCCTTGCCCACCACCCCTGTGTCTGCCACAGACAGAGCATTTCCCATATGTATTTATGGGAATTGTTGAAAATAACATTGTGACAACTGCAGTTCTCTCTGTAAGAAGCCACGGAATGACCAGTAAAACGATGGTCCTTAGTGGTCCGGTGCATCTGCCCATCATCTCAGCTGAATAGCCTAGCAACAAAGAATCAAAGTTTGACAGCATGAAGAAGGCAGTTGGTCCATCGGTTCTGTCCAATAAATGCCTACAAGGGAACATTACCTAATTTACTGCAACCTTGAATTATTTTCCACTGTTTCAGAGGTTCATATTTCATATATTTAAACGTTCATGCTTCTGTTTACTTGTGCTTTAGCAAAGCTTTGCTATTTTTTCGCTCTCTGTTAAAACAGATATGGGAACCTGCAGGCAGCATCATGTAAATAAGTGTCCTGCTTTGTTTTGTGGGATGTTGGCTCTCATACTCCGTGTATGACTAGAATCCCTGCCAAAAAGCAAAGCAGGACTGCTGCTGTTAAGTAATGATAGTTACCAGGGTACCAGGTAATATTCTTCTTCCCCAGCCACTACATTTTCTCCCTATAGGAAACACTTCTGATTTCCTTTACAGCATCAGCCCCCCACTAGTGGTAGTCAGGCCAGCCCAACATCCGCGGGACACAGGGGGGCCGGGCCGACTGCCACACACATTTTTTGGGTTGTTAATGGGTTTGGGTTGAGCTCTTCTTCCACTCTCCCTGCCCATGTCCTTATTCTTCTTACACATGGCAAGATTAGGGGAGATTAAACACCTCTTCTTCTGGGTGAGAATCTACCTGCATTGCTTTTCTCTGCCTTCCTGCTGGCTACAAAGAAAAATCACCAGTGGGATAGCATGCGCTGCGCTTCGTTTTCCGAAGTCGCCCAAAGTTTTCTCATGAGGAAACTTCCCGCTGGCGATTTTTCATTGTAGCCATCAGAAAGGCATTTCATGGAGATTGCCGCCCAGAAGAAGAGGCAATTAGTTGCCAGGCGACTAAATCTCCCAGAATTTCCCTGTGTGCCACTACCCGAATAGGCAGACTCCTGCCCCAGCCAGTTCCTTTTTGTGACATCAGAGATGGGTGGGTCAGGCACGCAACTATAAACAGGTGCCGGCCAGGTTAGGGTCTGGTGTGGGTTAGGAGCAAAATCTTTATGGTTGAGTGTGGCCTGAATTTTTGTCAACCCTCACATCACTACCCCCCTCCCTCCAGTCCACAACTGCGGGAAGATTCTAGTGCAGTGATCCCCAACCAGTAGCTCATGAGCAACATGTTGCTCTCCAACCCCTTGGATGTTGCTCCCAGTGGCCACAAAGCAGGTGCTTATTTTTGAATTCCAGGCTTGGAGGCAAGTTTTGGTTGTATAAAAACCAGGTGCACTGCCAAACAGAGCCTCAATGTAGGTTGACAATCCACATAGGGGCTACCAAATGGCCAATCACAGTACTTTTTGGCAACCCAAGAACGTTATTCATGCTTGTGTTGCTCCCCAACTCCTTCTACTTCTGAATGTTGCTCTCGGGTTCAAAAGGTTGGGGATCCCTGTTCTAGTGTATAGTGACACTGGACTGGCTGAGCATACTCCATTTTTTTACACTGCCCCAGACTGCCTAGTTATTACAGTTAATGTTGGCTTATTGTCTGTAAACACTGACCATTGCATATCTACGTATAGACTGTGGTTATGTGCTGTACAGTGTGGCCCAGGGACACAGAGCCAGGCGCTTGTAAGGGCTAGAGCAGACGGGGAGATTCGGGGGCATTTTGTCGCCTGGCGACTTGTAGCCGCGACTTGTAGCAGCCGAACCTCCCCGAATAGACAGGTCCTGGGGCGCACCGGCGTTACTTGAAAACGCCTGCGCCTATTCACACGCAGCGGTGCGATTTGTGGAATCGCTCCAAATTGCCCCCGAATCTCCCCGTCTGCTCTAGCCCTAATGTGTTCAGAACAAATAGATTTTGTTCTACGCAGAGAGGGCAAGTGATACAGTTACAGTGGTATTTGGCCCATGATAATCAGCCACTCCCCCTTAAACGTTTTTCAGGTTCAATGTATCAACTTTCCAAGCTCCTTTTATAATAAAGATAATTTTAAGGAGAGTCCCTGTGTTATTTTTCACCCTGTTAATTGTGTTTCCTTTGGCTCCTGCCACTTGGGGCAGCTTCTTCAGTGATTTCATATAACAAATGTCTCCTCTACAAATAGATAGTGGGTGGGCTAGAAGAGCTTAATATGGGTGCTTCTATAGGCGAGCACTGCTGACAAATAATACCCACTAGGGATTTATAATGGGTTTTAAACCAGTGGGGTCACATTCAGTGAATGACGACCTATTGTTTTATTACTCTATATAAGCCTTGGGGGCAGAGAGCTGAGGGTTAGGGCAGAGACACTCCCCGAACTGCCTCCCCAACTGGCACTCAGAGCGCTACATTTCTCTGAAGTTTCCTCATGCGGCAACTATGGAAAACAAAGCTTTCTGAATGGTGTCCCACTGGCTATTTAGATTCTAGCCAGCGGGGAAGCAGTTGGGAGATTAGTCACCCGAAGAAAAAGTGATTTATGGCCGGGTGACTAATCTCTCTGAATCTTCATATCTGTCTCTGCCCTTAGAGTAAGGGCAGGGGCACACAAAGCTTAGTCACCCAGCACTTCTTTTTCAAGGCGACTAATCTACCCATCGGCTAGAGTGAGGATGGCACTTGAAATGCTTCGGTTTCCAAAGTCACTCGAAGTTCCCTTGTGAGGCGTCTTCAGAAAACGAAGCGTTCCAAGTGCCATCCCACCGGCAAATTATCACTGTAGCCGGCGGGAAGGCATTTAGCGAAGATTAGTCGCCCGAAAAAGAAACGATTTGTCTGTGGGATAAACTGGTGGCCACTGGCTTTTTTTTGGTGTTGTGGGGGGGATCAGGAAGGGGCCCTGGTTGACCACCAGCTGCTGCTTTATATCCCCAATGGAGCCTCCAGTCTGTATTAGGCTTAGTCCAGACGGGGAGATTCGGGGGCGATCCGTCGCCTGGCGACTTCTCG
>CM044447.1:23318895-23330450 GCA_024363595.1 Xenopus borealis | reverse complement strand
TCGAATTTTGAGTATTCGATGATCGAAGTGGCCAGATTTGCATATTGGAATATCCGAAAAAATCGTACGATCGGAATTCGATCGAACTTCGATCTATTCACATGAATTTTGTAAACTTGCCCCTAAATGTGTCACTCATCAGGAGAATTATTACAAAATTCTATATAATTGGAACCTCCCTCAAGGATAGCAAAAATGTATCCTGAAGCTTTAAATCTATGTTGGAGATGTAACAAAGATATAGGAGATATCCTACACATCTGGTGGAATTATAATATACAAAGTCTCTGACTAGCTGCAAGATCATTATTTACAAAATATTCCATTATCCCTGGAAGCAATGCTATTAAATCTACATGACAAACTTCCTAATAAGAGCCTATAAATATTAAATACCTGTAAACTCCTAATAGCTAGAAACTGGAAAAAAGAGGATGTTCCAAATGTACACTAAATACAAGAAGAAGTAACAAGCAATCTAGAATATGAAAAAGCAGTACCAAGAGGTCTGAGAGAGAAAATAATAATACAAAGAGTACATAATATTTGGCTATCTAAGACCAAAACATAAAACCTACATTGTCTTGGACTAAAATTCTTTTTAATAATGGCTACCATGGGAAATATAAAATTCCTTTTTTTTTTGTTTGTTGTTTGTCTTTTGTTTTGTTAGATCTATAGAAAAAATTAGAAATATTATGTATTTATTGAAAAAACACAATAAATAATAAGAAAAAAAAGATCTTCCACCCAGTGGTGACATGGCCAGTGCCCCTCAATTTTTGCTGCCTTAGGTCTTTGCCCACAAATACAGGTCTGTTGGCGGGTCTGGGTCTGTGGGTCCCACCAGGTTTTTCCCAGTGTCCCACTGGCCCAGTCTGACCCTGAAAAGAGAACAAGCCCAGGGCAGTGCAGTGCTGGAGAAGGCAGGATGAACTTGAATTTGGCATATTTCCAAGCCGCCCCCCTCGCACTTACCTTTACGTAGCCGGTGGGAGGGGCAATTGTGCTCTCTGTACTAAAAAAAAGCTGAATTTCCAGTTTAATGATTGGAAATTCAACTCTTAAATTTACAAGCAGCATTTTGCTGTCCCTGATAACTTCTGGGGAACTGCCATCTGAGGCAAGGTTTTCATCTATTCTCTGCACTGGTGGTTTAGACTTTTTTGAAAACAAAAAGCCATCTGATTAAAGGAGAAGTCAACCCCTTTGGTGGTAAAATTCAGCTAGACTTAGGGCTGCAAATTTTAGGGGTGGCATGCCACCCATGCGCCCACATGCCAATCTCTACATGGGCTGGTGAGAGGTGACCCACATTCTGGAGGGAGATGATACACTCCTACAACATGTTGTAATGTATCATCGCTACATAGACGATATTTTGTTTGTCTGGTCGGGAGGTGATCAGCTGTTTGAGATGTTTATCAGGAGTCTTAACAATGATTTGTTTAATTTGAAGTTCACCAGCTGCTTCAGTACTCAGAGTATAGCATACTTAGATCTTGACATTAGTATTGGAAATGGGCAGATTATGACTACTATTCACACAAAGTCCTTCTCAGGAAATTCTCTTCTGAGGGCGGATTCATGACATCTGAATGGGGGAATTCCCAGAGGACAGTTTCTGCAATTACCCAGAAACTGTAGCGATAGAGAAATATGTAGAGGAGTCGAGGGCGGCCCCGTGACGTCAGGGGGCGGAGCTATGACGCCGCGATCGCCAATTGGCCGATCGCGGTGTCAATCAAGCTAATCCCGCCCGGTTTTCCTTATTTGGAAAACCGGGCAGGAAGCATTGAACCGGGCAGCCCTTCAAAATACCGGACTGTCCGGTTCAAAACCGGACAGGTGGTAACCCTATTTGAGGGGCTTTTGAATGCCTTTGAATTGGCTCTGGACTCTGATAGGGTGGAATTAATAGAAGGAAGACGAGCAAATAATGATAGTAAAGGAAGTGAAAATAGTGAGAATAAATGTAAGAACAGAAGAGAGAAAATACTACAAAAATACATCTGGAAAAATGAGTGGCGTTGATACACTAAGGAAAATAGTGTTGAGTATGAGGTATAGCGCACAATTTAATAAAAATCAAGGATTCGATAAATAAACATGCCTATACTCTATGGGGATAAACAATTCAGTCAGTATTAGAACCAGGTATTCAGGTGGTGGCTAGGAGGGCCCCGACTTTGGGCATGGCACTGGCACCGAGTTTATTCAGTAAGGAGTCGGGATCAAGCACATGGCTAGACAGCCATGGAATGTTCAGTTGTGGTTCAAATAGATGTGTTACATGTAAAGTAATTCAAGTGTCGGACACTTTTGTATGTAGTGTGACAGGGGAAATGGATCAGATTAAGGATTACATAAATTGCAACACTAAATTTGTTGTCTGCTTTATAAAGTGCTTAAAATGTAAAAAACAGTATGTTGGGTGTACTATTAGGAATTAAAAAAATAGGATAAGGGGGGGCGTGGCCTGGAAGCTTAAAGAAATGGCCGCTTAACTACACAGCTCCGCAAAAAAAACCCCATAGCAAGCAAACATTAGCACCCTGTAACTGATATTTTGCCCACCGAGATCAGTTTGTGTCCTCTGACAATAAGAACCAGAAATCCAAACGAATGATTTCACCCCAAAGGAACCGGAGAGAGTGAGAGGAGACCAGGAGACACCACTCTATTCGGCGAGCAGGCCCGACTGTCCGGAGTACAGAGGAGTGACGCCCCAACGAGAAACCCGATCGCAACGAGAAATAAGTTGCGAGAGTAGACTAATCCGGGAGAGATCGGGGAGAGAGAACGGGAGACTAGCGGCGGCTGTGGTTGGAGGCGGTGTGCAAGACCGAACGCTCCGCTGCTGAGGCCCAAACAGTGACTATCACACTGTGAGAGGTAAGCGCGGGAACGCTCCTATTGAATGGGAGAGAGGAGAACGGGCAGAGTCAAAGCAGCAACAAATCGGGTGAGGCCCAGGCGCTCAAGTGTAGAGCAGAGGCCAAAGCCACGTGAATGCTGGAGGGTTCCTCTTCATAGGGAGACAAAGTAAGTCCCCTGCCATATATTAACAACAGAGCATTAGATTCCTTTTGAAGGTCAGTAAAGGAATACTGGACTGAAGCCTGATTATATAGGCAATATCTAGACCAACACTTCACTGACACCACTGGATCTAGAAAGGATAAAGAGAATACAATATCCAGAATAAGGAATCCACAATAAGCGGCACAACAAAATAACACTTACATAAGCTCTCTCCAATATTAAAGGCCAACCACAAAAGGAGCCCCTATACCAGGCCGATACCGCGAATACTGTCGTAGACAAACCTAGTGGGAGTTAACTCTACTGATCTTACCCGATAGCATCAGAGTCAGACTATTAATCTTAAGAACTATACAGACTCCTTCATAGGACTCATAAGGACTCTTACTGTCTCATTATGACGAGCAGAAGACCGCAACAATCACTCCCCCGGAGTGTACATCCGACTTCTTCAAAAGCAAAGCGACAAAAAATGTAAAACATTCCAGCCCACCTGGAGAACAGGAACCGGACTCACCTTGCACAAAAAAGGACATAAATGAACTCAAAGCTCTCCTTCTGGGATTTAAAGAAGAGATTCAGAACGAAATACGGAACTCGCTCACAGACGTTAAATCTGACATTGCAACCCTGGACCAAAGGGTTCAAGTGTTAGAACAAGACCAAAACTCAACCCAAGAAACCACAACAAATATGGAAACTCTATTGCTGGATTTACAGACACAAATAAGAGATCTTCAGGACGCCCATGAGGATCTAGAGAATCGCACAAGACTAAATAATTTACGTTTACGAGATATACCAGAAACAGTACACTTGGACACTTTCTTGCCAAAATTCTTTAAGGCTCTATCACCAGGAATAGAAGACAAATACCTTCGCCTGGACAGAGCCCATAGAGCGCTACGTACTAGACCAAACCCAAATCTGCCACCCAGAGATGTGTTTTCACTATTTCCAAACCAAAGAGACTATCCTGAAGGCATCTAGAACCTCGCAAATAGAGATTGAGGGAATATCTCCAAAAATATACTCTGACTTGGCTTCCTCAACACTACAGAAACGGAAAGACCTTAAACCTCTAACGGAAGTGCTGAGGCAGAAAAATATCCCATACAGATGGGGTTTCCCCTTCAAACTCATGTATCAACAAAATGGCCTTACATACACTGTCAAACACCCAAATGAAATAGAAGAGGCACTGCTTTACCTGCAAGATCCTCCGGAGAAAGCCTTAAGACCAGAGGCACGAGATCCAAAGACACAGGACACAACGACATAGAAGGAGAAAGGGACTTCCTTGGGAGAAAACCAGAGACCCATAGGATGTGGACTAAAAGACATTACTTTCACAACACCACAACCAACGGAACGTCACAAATGACTGCTCACAATACCACAAGGGGGTCCTACCCCCCAACTTTATATATCCCGCAGACTCTGATAAAAGAAGAGTGCTGAAGAAACAGACATTATAGTCTAATAACAAACACTATCTATGCTACCCAGTCTCACATCCACAGATTAGAAAAATACTAGCAGAAGAGCATACTACTCCTAATCTGAGATGAATAGAGTTAAAGTTAAACAAGCTAGTTTGGATATTCAAAAGGGACGTGAAAATTTTATGCATAAGTCCCCAAAACTCGGGACTTCTAACAGTACCTAAAATTATACATAAATATTGACTCTTTAATGTTTGCACGTTGACTAATGTTATACTCATTCATATGGCTTATAAGTTAATTGAAATTGAATAAGTTAAAAATTAGAACCCTTAGAAATAATTATTATGCCAACTGAACACAGGGTAAAAATAGAATAAATATAGGGTGGGATATGCGGACTGGCTTCTCTTTCAGACTCCACTCCGTGACCTCCCCTCACTGAAGGTTTTCCTAGTGGAGAGCAACAAATTGCTCTCCCTCTTTTATTTTAGGAACCTTCACTAATCTCCTTAGGGAGTTTATACAATAACTGTATTGTGATTTGTTTTTGAGCTGTATAACTGTTATTCACCTCTCCCTCTACTTTCTTCTTTCCCTCCCCCTTTTTTTTTTTTTCTCTTTTCCTCTACAACTGATCGATCTAGCTCCACATTTCACCCTACTTGCTTCCAGACGTACATCGCTAAGATAATACTCATCCAACTGCCAAGCGACTCCCAGGATGGATCCACGGACCCCTCCGAACCCCCACTCCTTTGATCTGAAGGTAGGATCACATAACGTTAATGGTCTAAATGTGCCCCAAAAACGAACTATGGCCCTCTCTGACTATTTTAAATTAAAATTAGGAATCTTGCTGCTGCAGGAAACGCATTTTAGCAAAACCTCATCACCAAAATATATGTCGAAGCAGTACCCCCAAATATACTTGGCAAACTCTCCCACTAAAACCAAAGGAGTAGCTATCCTTATTGCAAAACAAGTAAAATTCCAATTAAATCAGAAATATGCAGACCCAGAAGGTCGTTTTCTCATTCTAACAGGATATCTCCAGAATCAAGTGACTACGCTAGCCTCAGTATACGCCCCTAACACCCCGAAGCAAGCATTTTTCAGAGTTTTCTTTAAAGAACAAGTAAACCTTTTTTTTTTCTATCTGTAAATTTGCTCTAAACAGCCCCCCAGATTAATGTACCTTACTCCCTGCTGCAAGTCTGCTCTGGTTTCTGTGTTATCAGCAGCTTGTTTCCCCTTCTTCCTGGTGCAGAGTGAAGCCCAGCCCCTTAGCTTACTGAGCTGACCTTATCTTTTGGACTAGTCCAGGATATCATTTGCATACTATGACATAGCAGAGAGCAGTGTGTGTAGCAGCTTTTGCTTGGGGAGACTAGCTTACTAATGAAACACTGGCTCCCTCTTCCGCTCTATTGTGGAACAGCAGCAAATGGACTGCTTAGTAAACTAAGGGGCTGGGCTTCACTCTGCACCAGGAAGAAGGGGAAACAAGCTCCTGATAACACAGAAACCAGAGCAGACTTGCAGCAGGGACTAAGGTACATTAATCTGGGGGGCTGTTTAGAGCAAATTTACAGAAAGAAAAAGAAAAACATTTACTTTTCCTTTAAGAAACTCTCTGAGATCTCGGAGGGCAGAGTCATCGTAGGGGGAGACTTCAACACCACGCTAAATAACAATATAGATAGATCACGACACATACTAGATACACAACCAACCACTAACAACGATAGAGATACAATACACCTAGTCAAACATCTGACAGAAGAGGCACTAGTGGATGTGTGGAGAGAAAAACATCCCATTGATAGAGATTACTCGTACTATTCCAAGGTTCATGCCACTTATTCACGCATTGATTACATCTTCACTTCACCCACTCTGCTACACTACATCCACTCCGCCAAAATTCATGACATCACATGGTCTGACCACGGAATAGTGGAGCACTCTTTGCTAAATGGGACTAAATTAGAGGGAGAGGTAGCTGGAGACTGAATGAATCCTTATTGCTAGATACTGATATTTGTACAGAGGTAACCAATGTGTTAAAAGAATACTTCCAGACCAATTCCCCAGCGGATACTTCCCTAGCTATCAGATGGGACGCCCACAAAGCGGTACTTAGAGGGATCTTAATCAAACATGCCTCCTGTTTGAAAAGAACAACAGAAGAGAAGACCACACAACTATCACAAAAACTACAGGACTTGGCTACCAGGCATAAAAACTATCCAACCCCAGAAAATTATAGAGCAATACAGAAACTAGAGCACAGTTAATTCAGATTCTCGCAAATAAGGCAGCTTATGTCATGAGGAAAACAAAATATCAATACTATGAATATGCAAACAAACCTCATACTATGCTAGCACGCAAACTGAGGAACATACATACCACGCAAACTATACATGCTATACGAACCCCGAAAGGGATCATAACTAGAGACACGAAACAGATTCTCAATGTATTTAAGAACTTCTATGAGGCGTTGTACACGGCAGATAAAGCCCCTGAGTCCAATTTAGCAGGCGATTCGGAATTCCTTTCCACTTGGTCTCCCCCTCAATTAACAAAGGAAGATCAAGAAATGTTAGCATCACCCATAACTAATGAGGAAATAGAAACAGTTATTAAGAACTCGAAACCAAGAGAGGCCCCTGGCCCAGACGGATTCACCGCAAAATACTATAAAACATTTGAAAAAATCCTAATTCCACACCTTAAAGATTTATTTCAATAACTCATGGAGGGCTCCCCATTAAGGCAGCATATGCAAGCAGCATCTATAATAATGATCTTGAAACCAGGAAAGGACCCTCATAACTGTGAAAGTTATAGGCCGATCTCTTTAATAAATACAGACAATAAGTTTTTCGCAAAAGTACTCGCAACCAGACTCGCCACATTACTTCCCAAAATAATTCATAAAGACCAAGTGGGATTTGTACCAGGTCGCCAGGCAGCAGACGGCATTCGCAAGGCAATTGATCTGCTGTGTATAACGCCAAAATTACAGGCTTCCTCCCTCCTACTGTCCTTAGATGCTCAAAAAGCATTTGATAGACTGGACTGGAAATATATGTTTGCGGTCTTGGAAAAACTGAGACTCCCATTACCATTTCTTATGGGACTCAGACAATTGTACGATGTTCCCTCAGCGAAAATATCCAGCATGGGACTCCACTCCGATCAAATCGAAATAAGAGGGGGGACACGCCAGGGTTGCCCCTTATCACCACTAATATTCGCCCTATCTTTAGAACCACTGGCCCATGCCATTAGACACAAACCGAATATAAAAGGTTTCCAAGTAGCAGACAGCGAACACAAAATTAACCTTTTCGCAGATGATATCCTTCTTACACTTACAAACCCTCAGACCACCTTACCGAACCTACTTTATATTTTAGAGCGGTTCCAACGAGTCTCTGGATATAAAATCAATCCTACAAAATCACATGCTCTCCCACTAAACATACCCAAACCAGAATTGAAACTTCTCCAGCTAAACTTTGACTATAAATGGGAAAAAGAAACTATAGAATATCTAGGAATAAACCTCACCTCATCATATGACACCTTATATAAAGCTAACTACCCGAAACTGATTGACAGACTCAAAAAAGACCTAATCACATGGAATACATATAAGCTCTCATGGTTTGGTAGAATAGCTGCAGTCAAAATGACATTAATACCACAACTTTTATACTTATTCAGGTCCTTGCCAATACATTTCCCTGAAAAGATAGCAACATCAATGCAGAAGGCAATATCAAATTTCATTTGGGAAGGAAAGAGACCAAGAATTAAGACCTCAATTATGACTAAACCCAAATCACTGGGTGGACTGGGAGTTCCACACATTTATAGATATTATTTGGCAAGTAGACTAGAAGCCATGATTCATATACATGCCCACACAGAGGAGCCATGGAAAGACATAGAGAATCACTATGCAACACCCCTGCAATTGGCACATCTATTCTGGATACCGAAATCACAAAGAGAAACACCGAAAGAGCTTCTCCCCACATCGCAGCAAGCCTTAGAACTATGGGACTCAATGGCAGTTAAGATGAAATTAACCACACCAAACACCAAATACAGAACCATTTTTTGCAATAAAAGATTCCCACCAGGATGTAGTCCCAGAGATTTTAAACCATGGATTGATGCAAACATACCATCACAACCCTCTACTCAGAACGAACAATAGCACCATTCCAACAATTTAAGGAAAAACATGATATTCCACACTCACAATTCTTCCGGTACCTACAAATCAGACATTTAGTGGAAACTGAAATCAAAACTCAAAATGCACAGACTATGACTTATTTCGAAACTATCTGTTTTAATCGCTCCTATCCAACACACTCTGTGTCGTTGCTATATAACAGGCTCTCAACAGATACAACAGTCATACACCACCCCTACATGACCAAATGGGAGACAGACCTAAATCTTACTATCTCCGAAGAGACCTGGTCCCAAATATGGGAATCAGCACGTAAGTCATCTATATGTGCCACTTCCAACGAACGTGCATATAAAATTATATATAGATGGTACTTCACCCCCACACGTATCAGTAGACTGAGCAGCAACCCAGACCATTCCACATGTTTTAGAGGTTGTGGAAACAAGGGTCTTTTATACACACATGGTGGTCATGCACTGTGGCTCAGTCGTTCTGGAAGATGGTTGCAACTCTGCTCTCCGAGGTATTACACTGTACAATTCAATCGAATCCCCATACATTCCTTTTAGGCATGAAAATTAGAACCCTACATCAGAAGGCATCTAACAAATTAGCCACCCACATCCTGACAGCAGCAAGATCTCTATTAGCAGCGAGTTGGAAGAGACCGCAAATTCCAGGTCTCCAAACACTAATAGTAAGGTAAATTGGACCAGGGCAATGGAATCCATCAGAGACAAACTTTTAGATAGGAGCTACGAAGGGGAGTTGGAGTGGTATCCGTGGACCCAATACTTGGACAGAACCCAATCTGAAGACCCCGCCGAGGCCCAAAACAATGGAGGAGACATCTCCGGATAAGAACAAATGGCAGATATAATTTTATCCCCCCTCTTTTTTTTTTTCTTCTTTTTCCTCTCCTTCCTCTGTAATCTTCTAATCCCTCCCCCACACACCCTTTTTCTTTTTATTTAATTAGTCTCAGTTATCAGTTACAATAAGTATACAACACCAGAAATGGAACAGGATGACTGATACGGTCACCGGTAATGACTTATTAGGGTCAATTGAGCTCTATGTAATGATAATTAGATATACCTTTTAATGAAACAAGACAGCTAATGTTGTATTTTATTTTATTGAATTTATTACATGTTATGTTAAAAACCAATAAAAAACTCAAATAAAAAAAAAAATAGGATAAGGGAACATCTGAAATTAAATCGTTAAATGAAAATAGCCCAGTATCTAGACATTTTAGAGAGTGCAATAATGGGCAGATGGAATGTATATCAGTCCAAGGGATAGAAAAGGTGAATCTGGGCCCAAGAGGTAGAAACCTGCAGGCAAAATTGCTAAGAACTGAGGTGAAATCCTATATAATAAAGTTCAAGTGTCTCTGCGTCCAGTCCCTGTGTCCGTGGAATCGCGCTACTGCGCATGTGCCGCACGGACTACTCTGGCGAATTTACGCTGGGCGAATTTACCAGCATGTAATATCAGTTTTGGTCACTAGAGGTCGCCAATCACTAGCTAATGCTATCAGTACCAGTATACAGGAAAACCTGGTGGTGTAGTGTATAAAGTAGATGCCTCTGACCAGTGGTTTTAGTGATCATTGAGTGATAATTTATGCTAGCAATGTAGGTAGACGCGCAACTTCGCACCCTTACGCTGTGGCGTGTTTTACCATTGTGGGTGATAGTCTGAAAAATTTAAATACATTACCGTTTGCTGACCAGAGCGTAAATTCGCACGTTAGTGAATTTGCGTAGCGCAGGCGAAAATTCGCCTACAACAATTCTGTTTTTATAAATGTTTGACTACATATGTTCTAGCGCCCGTTAATTTAACTGGCTTAATGTAAAGTTCAAGTGTCTCTGCGTCCAGTCCCTGTGTGCGTGGAATTGCGTAACTGCACTAGGCAACCTGCAGGAATTCTGTGTTTCAAGTAAGTTGCTATGTTTAAAAAGTCATTTTATAACACTTGCCGAATCTATCCCATTTAGATTAGGATCGCTACTTTTAGTAACATATATTACACTGTTGTATATTACACTGTTGTCTCCAGTTAAAAGAAAATGTAACCTTTAAGATGGTATTTGATTATAGACAATTGAAGCAGGGATCTGATTACATATGAATGATTGAAGCCCGCAAATAAACAGATTGATTAAACACGAATAGAGCAATTCATTGAATGGTACGTTAATTGGAAATTAATATTCTTTGTTTTTAACTTTATGTAATTTAATGAACTTTTTGAACATGATTGTTTTAAAAGCACCTATAATTAATTAGCTGATTAATGGAGGGAAGGGTGTATTTAAATTTGGGTAATGTAACAGGAAGTGAGGTCTTTGAGGAAGTGTGTGAACACGAAACACGTCAGACCTCAGACGCTACTTGCAATTAATTGTATGTTCGAATAAAGACTTTTAATTTTATCATGCACTGAAGTTGAGCGATCCATAACTGAGGACCCAGGAGTGCACTGCTTCTTTCTACGATTTTGCTGATTGCGTTCCCCCTAGTGAAGGACTCGGGGCGGCTGCACCCGGGTCATATTGGATAAGGGGTAAGTAAGGACTACTATATATCTACATTCACTGCATTTATAAGAAATGGAATTGAAGGGTTACATGGAAGATTGGGAAAGTTCTTCTTCTCCTCCTTTCCTCTAAGTGGTGCGTCTGGGGCTTTTTGCACCCGGGCCATTTGATTAAATTGGTGAGCGATACTTTATCAGGGGTTTAATGGGAAACTCTCATGGGAAAATGTTTTTAAAAATGCATCAGTTAATAGTGCTACTCCAGTAGACTTCTGCACTGAAATCCATT
>CM044447.1:23290142-23309254 GCA_024363595.1 Xenopus borealis | reverse complement strand
AGGAAAGAGGGAGGGTAAAGACAGAAGCAGGAATGATGGAGGTTAAGGATGGCACAGGAGGTGGACAGATGGAGGGTAAGGACAGCACAGGAGCTGGAAGGAGGGAGAGCAAAGAAAGTACAGAATATGGAAAGAGAGAGTGTTCTGGTGGATTCGGAGCAGAAAAGAGGGGGTATGGATGGCACTGAAGCTTAAGATGGTGTGTAAGGATGGCACAAGAGCTTGAAAGAGGGAAGAGGTAAGGATTGCACAGGAGCTGGAAGGAGGGAGGTTAAAGAAGGCACAGGAGCTTGAAAGAGGGAAGGTACAGATTGCACAGGAGCTGAAGCAGATAGGATACGGATAGTACAGGATGTTGAAGAAGGGAGAGTAAAGAAGGCATAGTTGCTGGAAGGAGGTAGAGTTCTGGTGGCAGGGAACAGGAAAGAGGGAGGATAAAGAACGCACAGGAGGTGGAAGTTGTGAGGATAAAGACTGCAAAGGAACTAGAAGGAAGGATGGTAAAGAGGCACTGTTGCTGGAAGGAGGGAGAGTTCTGGTTGCAGAGAGCAGGAAAGAGGGAGGGTAAGTATGGCAAAGGAGCTGCAAGAGGGAGGGTAAGGCTCTCACAGGAGCTGGTAGGATGAGTAAAGAAGGCACAAGAGCTGGTAGGATGGACATTTCTGGTGGCATGGGTACACCAAAATTGCCACAATAAAGAAAACAAATCCTACTAAATCTACAACTTCTCCCAAGCAAGTGGATACCCCACATGTATGGCTGCACCTAAAGACACCGCTTTCTAACACCACAATACAGGGTCAATAAGGGCAATGTGGGCTGGGAAGTTTGGGGCTGTGCTCTAAGTGCACACCTTGCAGTTTTTTATTCTGGACACCCCTTTACTTGTGCAATATTCCCCACAAACTATTTATTCCTTGTAGGTGCACACCTGCAACTACTCAATTGTGCCATTCTTGTTTCCTTAAATGCAGTATTGTGAATGCAGTTCTCTGCAGAGATTTCAGGTTTGGCCTGAAAAAAAAGAGGAAGAGAGATCGTCATAGTTCATCCCAAGATTGCCATGACAACCAAACACCTGCTAAATGCCCCTCCTGTTTGCAGTTTCCATAGAACCCCTAGCTCTCAAAATCCATCAATGGGCAACAGTACAATGTTTTCACCTAGATGCCCTAGTGAATAAGCTGGCCCTCTACACAGATCTATTGTTGTTTCTCGCTGACCCCAACTAATCACTAGAAAACATTTTGTTCATAATAGATGACTTTCAGGATTTCTCTGCTCCAGCTATTAATTGAGAGAAAGCAGTGATTATGCCATTGCACCCCGTTTTAAACCCAGACCTTAACAGTCAAAGGGTATCTCATAGTTCAAATACCTACGTATCAATGTCTCTATAGATGCTACCTCCTTTATAGCAAACAGCCTAGAACAGGGGTGTCCAACCTGTGGCCCAAGGGCCGCTTGTGGCCCAGGATGGATAAGAATGTGGCCCAGCTTGAAATGCTTGGTTCCAGAGGAAACGTGATGTTGCAAAGGATAAAGGAGTGGGGGTGGGGGCTATGCCATTGCTAATTTAGTCTATGTAATATCCAGGTGTCCCATATTCTAGTGTATATATATTTATTCTGCTGGCATTGTAGTTCTTTTCTGTGCATTTTCTTTACTTTTACAAATCAAAAAAGTGTTTGTTTAATTCATGTGTGGCCCCAGACAACTTTTCTTTTTCCAATATGGCCCAGGGAAGCCAAAAAGTTGGACACTCCTGGCTTGGAGGTTATCCAAAAATGGAGAAAAAAGCCCTTTTTATTAAAATCCCCTACCCCCTAACCTACATATACCCCCTCCATGCTTTCCCCCAGCCTAGGTGTTACCCTGGTTAAATGCCCCTAACTCTTTACCTACCCATTATTGCAGATTCAGGGCATTAGAGTTCAAGGGTACCTCTTTTTTTCTTCTCTTCGGTAATCTTTGGGTCTTTTTCCGGCTGTTCGGCAATTTCCATGGCTTTTGTGGCATTCATAGCTGTAAGGGCCAGAAGATTGCACCAACTGTGTGTGCACCGGCACGCCGGTCTTTTGCTGAAGATTACAGAAGAGAAGAAGATGGCATTTACTCAGGGCAAAGCCTAGGCTGGGGGGGGGGGGGAGCAGGGGGGGGGTCTATGTAGGGTAGGTGAGTAGGGGATTTCAATAAGAAAGGTTTGGTTCTCCTTTATGCAAGTTCTCAGAATAGTGGCTCAACACCCCATGACTATTCACGTGCTCCTGAACTTATGCTCCAGATTCCACTTTCTTTAAGAGAGTTACCTCCTTACTCATCCCCTTTTTATGGGCCAATAAAACACCCAGGCTTTCATGGATTACTCTAACAGCCCCCAATGCTTGGTGTCCCTCACCTTTTCCTTTATTATACGGCAAGCCATCAGACACCCTAAAGCTCCTTCCAGATTTTTTTGTCTGTTTACCTGTGAAACCCACAAATAACCCACAAATTTTAAGTTCTAAATATATGCACCTTCACTTTTAGAAGTGTTTTCTTTGTCTTCTTAATATGCAAAATTCTGGAAGCTAGTCACATTATTACATAATTTTTGCACATTTCCTAAGGAAACAACATTCAAAATTAGACAAGTAATAAAAACCTAATATCAGCTGATAAAAGTAAGTCAATATTCAGTAGAGCTTCCTCCCAGTGGCCTCGAAGCAGGTGCTCATTTTTCAACTCCTGGCTTGGAGGCAAGTTTTGGCTGCATAAAAACAGATGTACTGCTACACAGAGCTTCCTGAAGGCTGTCAATCCACATTGGGGCTACCAAATGGCCAACTACAACCCTTATATGGTACCCCAATTTGTCATGATTGTGTTGCACCCCAACTTTCTTTACATTTGAATGTGGCACAAAAGTAAAAAAATGTTGAAGATTCTCATTCATTTAGGTCATGGTATATCTGTAGAAATAAGTCATCCAACTGGCTTTCTGAATTCAGAATAACTTGTAAATCTTTCAGCAATAAATACACTAGAATGTTGCTCCAATTAGCATAACATGTTTATCATAATCAGCAAAGATCTCATGAAGATAAGTGTGTATTGTATTAGCATGATTGGAGCTTTGAGATGTTTTGAAACCTTCCAGGGAGAGGTAAAAAAACAAAATTGGGCCATGTATCACCACCTCTACCCTGGGAAAACCCCTCCATGTATATATGGACTCCCTAAGATACACAAGGAAGGGTCCGATCTCAGACCTAATGTAAGCAGCATTAACTCTGTGACTTACAATGTGGCAAAATACCTAGCCAACATCCAAACCCCTTTGGTTGGAAATACAGAGCATCACATCCAGAAAACCCATTTTACAAAAAAACATCTTTTTACAAGCATTCCCATTTCAGAGGTAGTTGAAACAGTAAGAAAATGGTTGCTAAAAGACATCACCCTTGACAACAGAACAAAGCTTAACCCAGAGCAAGTATGTTTCTTACTGGACCTATGCCTAAATACCACGTATTTCAAGTACAAGAATATGTTCTACAGGCAAAAGCATGTGCCATGGGATCACCTGTTCTGCCCATTGTGGCAAACCTCTACTAGGAAGTGGAAAGAAAGGCCCTGGATAACTTCAAATGAATCACTCCCAGTTATTGTTCTGATATGTGGATGACACACACAGGAGGTACAGACTTTCACTGAACACATCAACACAGTAAACCACTACATCAAGTATACAAAAGAAGATGTGTAAGTTCACACAATGGCTCTTTTGGATGGATTGGTAAGAGTCAGAGAGGATGAAAAGCTGGAAATAGAAGTCTACACCAAACCAACCCACGCAGAACAGTCCCTGCTGTTTGACTCATACTATCCACTAGATCATAAACTAGGGGTTATCAAAACTCTACATCACAGAGCAGACAAGATCCCCACGGGCACAGAGGCTGTCCAGTGCACAGAAAGTGTCCCTTTTGCAAACAATAGCAGGGGAAGAAGCTTTGCAAATATTTAATTCATTTCAAGTGGATGAAAATGACCTGATAATTTTGAAGTTGTTGTTATTGGAAAATTTCAAGATTACTGCACCCCAAAGATGAATGAGACATGAGAGATTTATCTTTAACTCCAGAGTGCAGTGTCCTATTGAAAGCAAATAGGAACACATAACAGACCTCAAAAGCTGGAAAGCAGAACATGTAACTTTGGTCAGCGGAGAGATTCATTCAGTGTCGGACTGGGATGCCAGGGGCCCAACTTTCCAAACTATTATTCCTTCTCTCCTCGCTTAACCTCTTCATTCTCCTATTCTTTTAGATCTACTTACTATACTCTATTCTTCCATTATTAAGCCTCTTTTTCCACATAAAGAAATAGGGAATGAACATGAAATAGGCCAAATTGTTAGAAGCAAGAGGGCCCACTGACACCTGGGCCCACCGGGAGTTTTCCTGGTATCCCTGTGGGCCAGTCCAACACTGGATTCATTAATCAGAGACAGAGTTGTAATTGGATGTAATGATTAAAAAGTGCAAGAAAGAGATTGGAAAGGCAACAGAATGTTACATTAGAAAAAGCTATAAGAACTTGTCAAGCAGCTGAACTCACAAAACCACACAAAATCAGGAATAAGAAGTGAAGAGAAGGTTTCTCAAGTGAGCAGAGTGGCCACATCCTCAGTCACAACAAGGGCTCACAAAAGTAAATCGGACTACAAGAAAAACCACAGGAAAATCGATGTAAGAAAGGGCTATTCTCATTTTCATGGCAGGTGTATCCGCTCCTTGTTGGTGTTCGTTTTTTGCTATATTCAACCAATGGGTGGTATATTTGATACGTATTTTTATTTGATGTAAATGTATATTACATAACTCAATATTGAATTGTTCTTGATTTCTTTTTTGAACAAAAGTAAAACATTAACGTTTTAAATATATGCCACTCTCGTCTCTTTTACTGTGTGAACCTAAATAGTACAGTAAATAGTACTGTATTGTGTTACCTTGTTTAGGCGTAACTTATGGTTTCTGCACCTCATATATGATCATTTAGAACTTTTACTAATTTGGTGTGCCCTCCATCCATTGTTAACTTTAAATATAATCACTTTGCAAAGCAGTGTTATAGTAAAAACAAACTAAATGCAGTGATGCACAGCAGTAATTAGTAGAGTCAAGAGGAGTTCTGTGTGAGTGCTGTCAGTAAAAGGAATGGAAGTGAAAAAAAGATGGTCTATAGCCATTGATAAAGGATTCTGTGATTAAAGGAGAACCAAACCTGTAGGGAAACCCCCCTGTGTAGACTCCCCCCACCAGTCTAATGCCCCTAATTTTTTACTTCTCCTGCAGATTCTTGCCACCAGAGTTCACAGCAGCCATCTTCTTTCTTTGGTCTTCTTTGTAAGATTTGGTGCAGGCGCAGTTGGAGGAGATTTCCAGACCCGAATAGCTGCACGTGCCAAGTGTCATGATCATTTTTTATTTTTTTTTGGAATTCTGGTTCAGGTCCGCAAAACTCCTCCAACTGCACGTGCTGAAAACACTGGTCTACTTATGAAGAAGATGGCTGCTGTTAACTCCCATGTCAAGAATCTGCTGGATGGGTAAGTAAAAAAGCCAAAAGGCATGTGGAAGTGGCAGTAGAGAAAGACTTAAATGTGAATTGCAGCACCTGACTCAGTTAGATTTAATTGAGCCTATCACTAAACCTGCAGCTCGGGTACATTCCTTAATCATTGTAGAGAAAAAAAGATGGTTCACCAAGATTGTGCTTGGATCCCAAAGAGTTAAATGAAAACATAAGGAGAGAACATTTTCATATACCCACTTGAAATGAAATCCAGGGTGAAATGGCAAATGTCAAATTATTTACAATCCTAGATGCCTCTAATGGGTTTGGCAGATTCTTGTCACTAAGAGAAGCAGAAAATTGTGTACCTTTAATACACCTTTTGGAAGGTATCAGTTCAAGCGTCTACCATTTGGATTAAGTTCAGCACCAGAGATTTCTCACAGAACAATGGAGCAATTCTTGGAAGTGGTTGAAAGAGTTAAAGTCTACATGGATGCTATTTTTATTTGGGGCACCACAGAAACAAGGGCATGACAAAAGATTAAAGTGAGCCTTATAGATAGCAAAAGAAAATGATAAACTGAATTGTGCTAAAATGTCAGTTTAAGAAACCAATATTTTTTTAACTTGGTGAAATTATTTCTCACAGTGGAGTGAAACCAGATCCTGCAAAAGTTATAGCGATTAAAAGAATTGTCAGTTCCAGTAATAAAAAAAGAACGGCGGAGATTCATGGGTATGTTAAACTACCTTGGCAAGTACATTGCCAATCTGGCAGACAAGACACCACATATGAAGAGCTTGTTGCTAAAGCATGCTGAGTGGAACTGGACAGAGAAGCAGGAAAATAAGTTAAAATCCTTAAAATAAATTTTTGTTGTGAACAGATGCTGCAATATTTTGACATACATTGGCCATGAAAAATATCAGATGCATCAACAATAGGATGCTACAATAATATGGTAAGGAATGGAAGCCAGTTGCAAATGCACCATTCACACACACAGACCGCAACTATGCACAAATAGAAAAAGACACTATTGGTATTGCTTTTGGATGTAAAGCATTCCACAACTTTGTGTAATGGATAAAATTTATAGTTGAAACAGCACAAGCCACTACTTGCCATCACACAGAAAGAACTAGAGAAAGCTCCTCCACGGATTCAATGTTTGTCATTGAAATTGCAAGAATATACACCAGACAGGTTCCATCTAGTTGCAGATGCATTATCAAGGACATTGATGCAACAGTGTCCTCATTCCAACAGTGAAAAGGAAGCAAGTGTGGAAATACATATGAATAGTGTTATGGCTAGGAAAGCAGTATCAGAAGAAATTTAAAATGAGCACTGCCTTTGATAATCATTTACAAAAAGTGATAACTGCATTACATTCAAACAATCCCAAAAAGTCATATTGTCAATATTGTGATGAACTTTCTACTTTCTACATTTGCCTTAAACTCTGCAAAAGGACATGCTAACCATAATAAATGAAGGACATCTTGGAATTCAAAAATGCAAAAGAATCTTTATTTTGGCCTGCAAAAATTAGGATATTGCTCAAGTGATAAGCTAAACAATTTGCCAAACCTTTGCTCCAGCACTTCCAAGGGAGCCCTAATTCAGAGAGAAATACCCTGTGGTCCTTGGGATACAATTGGAGTGGATATATTCATATTGAATTTGGCAATATTAGACACATACTTCTGTTATGCACAGGTTCAAAAATTAAAGGTATTAAAATTTTAGGTATGCAAAAGAGTTAAAACATACTTCTGCAGATATGGAATACCAAGAGAAGTAAAACAGATAATGGCTCTCAGTTTATAGGAAAAGTACATCACTTCAAGCCCAAGATTCCAGAGTAATGGACTTGCAGAATGTGGCGTAAAGATTTTAAAATGGTTGTTGAAAAAAGCTGTTCATTCAGGTCAGAGAGAGCAACAGCACTTGAAGGAGGCAAATCTCCAGCAGAGTTATTACTCGCAAGACAAATACAGACAAAATTACCTGCATTGGAGCTCAAGTGTTACTACAATGAAAAGACCCTACATAAACGGTACAGACAACAGAAACAAAAGATGCGTGGGAGAAAAACGACAAAACTACAAAACCACTTACGTATTGGAGATGTCAGAATTTGCAATGGATCTACCTGGTATGAAAAAGCACAAGTGCTATGACTAGTTTCACCTCATTCTTATGAGGTTAAAACAAGTGATGGAAAATTTTTAAGGCGAAATAGAAAGCATTTACATAAAATCCCTAAAATACCAAGTATGATTCATTCAGAGGAGCCACAGGACCAGGATTGGATTCACACAGAGCAGCATCTATCAGTGGATGCTTACTGGCCAGAGGACAGTAAGAAGGAATGTTATTGGAGATAGGCAGGTGTCAGTGGATGGCAGGGAAGACAACCAGATGGACATATCTTAGTCTTTTCTAGGGGAAGTTATGGTCATGTTGTCAAATGGCCATGTTATCAAAAGTAGCAAGAAATACCGGCACTCAAAGCTTAGTTTGCAGGGAAACCCTTGCTTTAATTCAGAGTGCGGAAGTGCAACGTTTCGGGGACACGCCCCTTTGTCAAGCATGTTATCATAAGGCCATCAAGACTAGTGTTAAGGTGACATGGTCAGTTGCAGCAGTATTATAGATAAGACAAGCCACCTGTACAAAGTATCAACCATTAAGGTGTTGATGTTATAAATGGAAGGATGTGTTGGTTGTTAATGGTAAAAGATTTTTTATAGAAAAAGAAACAGATAGGTGGAGCCAGCTCCAAGAAGCAGAGACTGAGCTGTACAGTCAGAGGACCATGCTCTTTTCCTGCACTGTATTTTAATAAACAAGTTGCTGCTGCAAAATCCACAATCTTATTATTAAGGAGTACAACACAAGAATCCAGATTGGGCCTTTGCATTTAGAAAGAGAAGCAATAAAACCCAAGACTACCAGTGTAGGTGGGAAACAGGACAGTCAAAATAATTTGGTCCTTACATTTGTAGCTGGGGTGTCAAAAGAACATAGGAAGATGTATAATAAACACTACATTCCAGTCTGCTTTAAACCCAGCCACACGCTCAGGCAGCAAGTAGTTCAAGACTCAACCCCAAAGCACAAGAAAATTAACATTGTGTGTGCAGTGCAGTAAACAGTGCTCTGATTTGCATGTTGGAGAAACCAAACAACAGTTACACCAGCATATGACACAGCACAGAAGAGCCAGTTACTCTGTTCAGGACTCAGCCATGTACCTATAGCTAAAAGTAAAAGTAAAAGGGAGGACCCACTTGAAGACTGCCATGTCCAGATTCTAAACCAAGAGAGGTGTTAGAGAGCCAGATTTGTTAAAACTGAAAAACCAAGTTTGAATGGGGGGCGACATCTATTGTCTGCCACATACAATGCTTTTTTTGGTAAATCTCCCTGAAAGGTTTAAAAACACCTCAGAGCTCCAATCATGCTAATACAATCAACACCTAACTTTATGAGATCCTTGTGGATTATGATAGCCAGTTTATGCTGATTGGAGCAACATTTCAGTGTAATTTATTCTCGAAAGATCTTATTTCATGTTCTGAATTGAGAACTGGTGAAATGTCTTTAAGAAAAACAATCTGACTTATTTCTACAGATCTAAAAAAGGTGTAAACCCCTGTTATAGAGGCAGATCCCTCACAGGAGCGGGACAGGGAACCTATCTCACTATTCTATCCTTACTGGGACTCTTGGGTGATTTAAATTCCTGGCACATCTCTCATATGTTTCCAGTGCTTGGGATCCCATCAGATGCAGCTGGGAGACATCCTGCCACTATAATTCTGCCCCCATGGCCCAGGCTTGGTGGCCTTCTTACAAATATGGGAATTAATGTATAATTAATGCATATTAGAAAGTTCCTTACTATTTAATTCACTGTCAGTATTAAAATGTAAATGTATAGATTTACCATATCTGCAACCTCGAGCTTCCCCCACCTGAGGCAAGGCCCCTAGGTATATAGGGCCCCAATAATATCTGGGATGTGGAAGGGGAGGTGGCTTAATAGTGGCAGTAGTGTATGAGAAGCCTGCATACTACACATATGATGAACCTGTTCCACTGTACAGGCATGAGCATACCTCCCAACTGTCCTGTTTTCTGCACAATCAGAAACGTGTGCTAATTTAGTAATCGAGAATCCTACACCTAAAAGAAAAAGCAGTCCCAATGATTGTGTCCTGATCACGTAGTGTTTGATGCTATATCTAACGGGAAAAAGCTTAAATAGCACATGATCGTCGGTGCCTTTACAGAGAAGAGCCAATTGTTGCACTTATCCAGCAATGGGAATAGAAACGCACAGAATTAATATTCTTGTGGTCGGATGAGGAGATCTGTTCTCACAATGTGGTTATGCAGACAGATGCACAGACCTGAAGAGATGTGGGAAAGTGGTAGGAATGGTCGCCGGTTTCTGTTCCTTCATCCTTGTTGGAGAGAGCTGAGCTTCTGATTCTTTCGTGGTGTTGGATGCCAATACTTATGGATTATCTCTCACTATTTTTTCTGTTTAGTATATAAGAATTATCATCATAAGGATCTAGTCATAATAAAGGAGGATAAAAATTATTTTATTTATAGCAGAATGATTAAAGCCCAAAGTGTCTTATTTAACTGGTTGGTGGGTGGTTCGTATCAATTTACATAATTAAAACACTAAATTGGTTAAAAAGAAAATAAATTAGTATATATACACAGATTTTTTTTTTCTGCACAGTCACGATTTTGACAGCTCAGCCCGCAGTCCCAGGTTTCTTACTGAAAAGTACCGAGTTTCTCTTGCACGGATGCCAGAAAAAGATACAAAGTTAATTAAAATAAGACTCTTTTATGCAGAGCCCAGAACAATCAGAAGCAGCACTTAGATACTTTTCTAACTATTTAAGATAAGCCAAGATACAATTGTAACTATTTAATATCGGCAGGTTTGAGATTAGCATTTTAAAGGGCATTTCACTTTCATTTGCATAACTTCTATAACACACAAAACATTGTACTAAATCTCCCATAAATGTGTTCAAATGTTTATAACTTGCCAAATTTTGTAAAAAGGACATGGTAATTGGGGGTGTGGCCACAAAATGGGCATGGCCAAAATGATTTCATCACAGTTTATATCCCTCTTTTCATTGTTCAACAGTTGGGAGGTATAGAATAAGGCTTCTCCAACAAAAAAAAACAAGCTCGACTTTCACAGCGTACAAGCCGCAGAAGGCACCATTTTGGAGGCTGTGCAGCCTGACCAGATTTTTGAACCCCAGCGAGACAACATCGCTCATCTAATGAGGAACTTAAAACTATGCTTCTGGACCTTAAACATACATTACAAGCTGACATCAAGGAGTTGTCTGTGGACATACACACAGAGCTGCAGGAAAAAGGTGATCGCACATTGCATATTGAAGCAAAGTTGGGAGAATACGCTGAAGCCCATAACGAGTTGGCTTATAATCAAGACAAGGCAGCTAAAGAAATAGAATGGCTCGCTAACTAGGTAGGAGACCTAGAACAACGCTCCTGCAGAAACAATCTGAAATTACGTGACATCCCAGAGTCAGTGCTGGCACAGGATATAGAAGAATATCTGGCAGGCCAGATTGTGCCGGACACCCCACAACTAGAGTTATTAATTGACAGAATACACAGTATCCCTAAACCACACAATGCTCCAGATGCAACTCCGCGTGATGTCCTCAGCAAACTACACTTTTTCCATGTCAAAGAAAAATTGCTACACTTCTCTCATTGCAAAGAAAATTGGCTGACCCAATATGCTGATTTACAGATCTATGCTGACCTATCTCAGGCCACTTTGGCAAAACAACAGGCATTCTTAGAAATTACTAGGACCCTGTGGGACAACAACATTTCATATCTTTGGGGATTTCCAGTGAAGCTTGTGGTCAATAGGCAAGGCACAATGGTAGCTTTGGCCTCTCCTGAGGAAACCAGAAAGGCAGTCAGAAGATGGAACCTACGCAACAATATGGATTCTCCACTGCGAGCCCCTCCACATAAACAAGTGCAACGGCTCCACAAAGAATGGCAGGAGGGTTAATATATCCAGTTGACTTTACCTTTATTCTTAAATGACATCTCTATCCTCATTTACCTCAACTAAGGCTCAAGAGACTGGAGTGTAACATCCTTTAGCCCATCTGTTTTCTTTTTGGATATTATCAGCACTGTTGCTGGCATTGCCAACAGACGATAAGTCTTTTCCTCCCACTGCATTCCAAGTTCAGTCACCATCTGGGAATTATCTGGGAGCTGCTCTACTTTGTTATCTGCGCCATCTGGAGATACACATGTATAGTTATTTTATGGAAGGTTTCCCTTTTTGGTACTTTATTGTTTATGTCACACCCCACTCCAGCCTGCTTTATTTTTTTCCTTCACAGGATTCTAACAGGAGAATGTTATTGTATTTTCTGCATGTATGGGTTTCAGATCTTTTAAGTAATGTGATATTGTTGACTCAACCTGTGGAGAAGCAAACATATCATACAGTGGCGTAACTACTCCCTGGTGGGCCCCGGTACAGGATGGGCACCTGGGCCCCCCTGTCGGGCCCTTAACTCTATAAATCTCATGCTGGAGTGTTGGTGGAATGTGTGCTGTAACATTTCCCCCTAGATAACTGCCTGCCATAACCATTATCATGGCTCTGATGGGCCCAAAGGGGGTGGGGGCCCTGGTGCAATTGCACCCTCTGCATCCCTGGTAGTTACGCCACTGATATACATATTATGGCTAAATTGTATTCCCTAAATGCCAGGGAAATGCCACACAAAAAAAAAGGAACTTGTAAACTTATAAATATAAAGCGGAAATATATTTGTTCCAGGAAACCCACTTTCAAAAGTCCCATCAACCGACCTTTTATAATCGACACTATCCTCATTATTTTCATGCTCTTTCCCCTACCAAGTCTAAAAGTGTCTCTATCAATTAATTTGAAAGCTATATTTACTATAAATTCCTGAATCAAATTGGTTATGTTAGACCCGCAAACTACAGCCCAAACAAAAAGGACATGGATAGGGATACAATCCTGGTCAGACCACACACCAATTGGAATTGATGTTGGTTTCTCTCCAGATAGGAAAACTTTTACCCCCTGGAGACTTAATGACTCCCTTCTAACACATCAAGAAACATCTGAAACAATCTTTAACTTCTTATTTTGTGAATAATGTTACTCCAGAGATGGACTGTCAAACCATCTGGATAGCCCATAAAGCTACATTGTCTGGGGAGATCACCTCCCAGGCAACTAACCTTCATAAGAAGAGAATCTCAAGAAAGGGATCTACAGAACCAAATACATAATGCCAAACATGATTATTACTTACATCCCTCTCAATAAGTAGCAGACAAAATTCAAACATATAACTCGAGTTACAAAAACTTCTTTTTGCTAAAACTGAATACAGATTAAAACTGAAGCTGTTTATACTAAAAGTAACAAGGCAGACAAACTTTTAGCCTCTCAGTTACGCAAAAAACAGGCTAACACGAGAATACAATACCTAAAGGTACGAGATCTCAAGATTACTGATCCACTTCAAATAGCTAATCAATTTGCTCTTCTTTGTACACCCTTTCTAAAAATAATGATGAACCACAACCTGACGCTGCTGTGAAAATGCATGGACCCCTATCTTGTAGATACTGGTTAGAAACTTCTGAAATGCCTCAAATTACAGTTCCTCAGCTATTGTGGATTCCCCCTCTTTTTAGACCTAAAGAATCTCTGATGTGACCCATTACTGGTAAAGTCCTAAAAGTATGGGATAAAGCAAGAACTGATTTAGGTATCACTTCCATTATCTCCCTCAGGATGCCCTTGCAAAGTTTAAATTTTTTCATAGACAATCTACCTCTACAATCCTGGATTGATAAAGGAGTACATAATGTCAAGGACTTGTTTGGTCCAAATTCTTATTAACATTCCAAGACTTGCAAACCAAATTTTTGCTCGAAAATCGGGACAATTTTAGTTACTTACGTGTGACGCATCTGCTCAGGGCCTGCTCAGATGGCACCTTACACCGGTAACCCTACATAAAATTTCTCAAATTAACTCCCCACTTTGCTGGAGAAACTGTGGCCAGCCTGGAACTTTGCTTCACCTATGGTGGGACTGCCCATTGTCACAACAAGTGTGGAAGTCTGTGTTCAATGTTATAACAAGGGGTCTTGAATTAGATATTCCTTATGATCCAAAAGTTGCTTGTTACTGATGTTTCCAGACCATGTTCCTAAATTTATGAAAAAACTGCTCTTTCATCTATTTAATTCCACCCTCTCCTTGATAGCCAAGTATTGGAAACGTGGAGGCCCAATTGAAATTGAAGAAATACTCAATCACGGATCTTAGAGCAAATATGGAATTAATGGCGGCACACAATGAAAATAGAGTATCTACTTATGATGCAATTTGGCTACCATGGGTAACATATAGAGAGAAACATAAACAACAAACATAAGATTGTTAACTCAAAACATGAAGATGTTATATAGAGATGAAATTGTCCCGGATGCGAAGTGTGTGACTAGTGATGGGCGAATTTATTCGCCAGGGCCGAATTCGCGGTGAATTCCCGCGATTCGCCGCTGGCGAATAAATTCGCGAAAATTACGCGACGCGTCGTAAATGACGCAACGCGCGGCAAAGTTGACGCGACGCGCGTCAAAAGCGTCCCACGACTCGTTTCGCGAATTTTTCGCCGATTCGCGAATTTCTCTAGAAATTCGCGAATCTTTAGGCGACGCGAATCGCGGGAGATTCGCCCATCACTATTGCTGACTAACAGAATGTTTAATTTAACTACTATGGTGAGCTTGCTTATTCAGTGTAAGAGGTTCAATGTATATACAGTACTTCATTCTGTTTTATCTCAAGCATATTTGATTTTCATCAATAAAAGAAGTTAAAAAAAACATTTTGTGCTCTCACTATATATTTTGTTCAGGAGAACCTCTGCATTTTGAGATTTTATGCATGTTCACGTCTGGAACAATATTTACAGCTCTAAATATTTTTTAAAAAAAGGCTATTTTTCATTATATAGGGATTTATTTTATACACAAAAATTCATGTAATTTGGAAAGCCTCATGTCACAGGAATGTGCCAACACCAGATATGTATAGTTTTATGAAGACTTCTAAAGATCAAAATCTCCAAGCAGTAAATTACTCAATTTTCAAACACTACCCAGAATATGCTGTACTTGGAACAGTAGGTTTACCCCAGGAAATCATATATTTTTTTTTAAAAGTACACATTCTGCCAAATCTAAAACAGGTTACCATGTATTTCCACTCCTATTACCAAAGCTTTCTATAAAAATTATGAAAGTTCTGAAAAATCAACTCAAAAAACTTTCACTTTGCAAGTCTCCCACACTGTATTAGGTACCAAGAATAAAAACATCCTAAATATAAATGTCAAGGGCCCACTGAACAGTTGATTGCCCATTGTGCATAGCATTACCAAAGAATCTAGAGTTGAGACCCAAAAATGAAGTTAGTGCATACAACTTGTACTGGAAGTCAGCTTCTGAAAAATCTACACATTTAATAAGTCTGGGGGGGTTAAAGGAGAATTCAACCTGTAAGGGAAAAAACCTTTCCCCCTACCCAGTGTAGACCCCCCTCCCTCCTTACCCCATCCTATCTCCCCCCAGGCAAATGCATTTTTTGGCATGGGAAAAAGAAATCTGCAGGAGGTGTAAGTAAAAAATGAGGGTCATTTGCCCGGGAGTGGAAGGTAGTCTATGGGGGTGCAAATTTCTTTCTCCTTTAAAAACACAAAGACCAGGAGGCAGGGTTTGATGGCTGCCTAGGACATCAAACTGGCAAACACCCCATTTGAGACAAAATGGGGAAAATGCAGAAATCAACTGCCCTCCCTGTATCTCAGAAGATCTTTCCTTCGAAAAAAGATTCACCAAACGCTTACGAGATCTGTAAGATGGCGGATGACACCCAAGACAGTGAAATGCAAGGCTTAGTAACTGATGCACATATCCCTATGGCTCAAGTTGATAACGCTACCCTTTTAAGCCTTTATTGCAGCACTTCTGCAGACGGAATATCTGGCTACACTCCTGTCGGATATAAAGTAAAGACAGCAACAAGAGACTCTAGTACTTAAAAATTAGATAAACATTAAACTGCATGACCTAGACTGCCTTAACATTAAACTGCATGACCTAGAGGGCTGCCACAATACCCTCTCGTGGAACGTCATCATCAGTTCGGCCAGACTCTCCACACAAACGTGCCATATCTTCAACCTCCAACGCCTACAAGAAGATGAAAACTAGGAGCCACAGATGTAACCTCCGCATATGCGGAATACCATCTGATGTAGCCAATTCATAACTATGTCTAATCTTATCAGATCAGTTATTGGACCAAGGCAAAGTCACCTAAATACAAATACATCGGCTACACAGAGTAAGTGGAGGATGCCCGAACAAGCCAAGGGAAGTCCTGTGCGCTTTTCATAATTTCACTATTAAAGAAAGAATGCTTCAGAAAGCAACAGAATCAAGAATCAAGATCTGGAAAATGACACCATTGAAATTTACCAGGACCTATCCTATTACACCAAATAATAGTCAAGCATGTTTTGGTTAATAACCTACTCAGAACTCTTTTTCTTCATTAGTCGGAAGTTTAAGCGTAAAATCTGTAATTGTGCTCACTAATATACGGTCAAAGTTGCTTCACATTTTTTATTGCTTACACTCTGCTTTGAAAATCGATTTTGGTCACTACCAAACATCAGCCTTTATTATCTTGACATAAGTCTTCATTGCCAATACTGGCAGGCTCACATCTGACATTCTCTCTCTTACCCTTCTCAAACTGATCCCCCTCCCTCCACTATATATTCATGTAGATGAGTTGCACACCCCTGAAAAAACTTTAAAGAGCTGGGTGCTCATGCGTAAAAATTAGGTATGGCATAGAAATGATGGCACTCACAGGATTTAAATAAAAATTTCAAAAAAAATCATCCAAAATAAAAAAGGGTTTATTAAGCCAACATTTCGGTCCCACACAAGGACTTTTGTCAAGGAAACATTGTGCATGGTGAAAGTTAACATTAGCCAAATAGGGCCTTGCCCTCCTTCAGAGCTTTACTGATGGCTGAGCGATGATTACTGATGCGTTCCCCGAGTGTAGTGGTAGTTTTACCCACATAATATAGTCCACAGGGGCAGGTTATAATATACACCACAAACATGGATGTGCATGTCAATCTGTGTTTGACCTTAATCCTTTTTCCGGTATATGGATGGGGGAAGTCTGGTCCATTAAGAAGACATCGGCAAGTAGTGCAGTCTGGACATTTATAACAGCCCAGTTTCTTATTTGATGACAGCCAGACTGTCCATTTATGTGGTCTTTGAAGTCTGTGGTCATCAGAATATCCTTCAAGTTTCTACCCCGTTTATAGCCCATCATTGGCTGGGGTGATTGGAACAGGGCAAGCGATTCATCCATAGAGATCATGGGCGAATGTGATTTGATCAGTCCTGACAAATTGCTAGTAGCCGAAGAGTATGTACAGGTAAAAATTAGCGGTGTTGATTCCTTACTCAACAAGATTGACACTGTGTGTGCTGCAATGCCCTCTGGAGCTGTTGATCCAGGAGGATCTGTGTATATCCTCTCTCCAAAAATCGATTGAACATACTCGTCAATTGTGACTGGGCCGATAGGGCATCAGAGTTGTTTCTGATTACCCTGACAAATTGAGAGTAAGGAATGCCGGAGGATGGTTACTAGAAGCATGTAGCAAAGAGTTACGATCTGTTGGTTTGCAAAAAAAGTGTGGTGCCTAGGCCACCCTTACGTTTAAATATATGTAGATCGAGAAAGTCAATTTCTTGGGTATGATGACAGAGGGTCAATTTGATAGGACTATCCATTTCATTCAGTCTATTGTGGAACTCATTCAGGGCTTGTTCACCTTCATTCCAAATCAGGAACAGATCATCTATGTAGCGAAAGTATGTTGTAATTGAGGTTCCCAATTGTGGTGTAATGTAGGCTGATTCGAACTGTAGCATGAAAAGATTGGCATAAGAAGGAGCTATGGCACTGCCCATTGCTGTCCCGGAGACCTGTAGATAGAAAGTATTTTCAAAGCAAAAGAAATTACGTGTCAAAGTGAGATCCAAAAGGTGAAGTAGGAATTCACTAGGGGTCTTTCCATCAGAACCTTGTGCTAGGACTCTCCTGCATGCATCCATGCCCTGATCTTGTGGGATCACTGTGTAAAGACTTTTGACATCCATAGTGACAAGGAGGCAATCAGGGGGAATTTCACCTAGATCATATAGCTTCTTGATGACATGTGGGGAGTCCTGAGTGTAGGATGGCATAGCCTTCACATATGGTTGAAGAAAAGAATCAATATACTGTAAGTAGAAACAGGTTGGAAGAGGGAACCTACCGCTGATATAATAGGTCAACCAGGGGGTGTTGACAGTGACTTGTGTATCTTAGGTAGTGTGTACAGAATGGGAGTCCTTGGACATTCTGTTGTCAGGTACTGTTGTGTCTTCATGTCGATCCAGCCAGCCTGGTGTGCCGTATGAAGGTAATTATCCAATTCGTGCTTGAATTTTGCGGTAGGATCACTAGTAAGTGGTCTATAAGTGGTTGAGTCTGACAATGGAGACAAAATTTCATCCCGGTAGAATTTATAATCGAGCAGTAAAATGGCCTGCCTTTGTCCACTCGTCTGATGATTCTTTAGAGAGCCAATGGCTTCCCGTTCAGTTTTGGAAAGATTTGGAAAACCATGGGACTGTTTAGTGATCTCATGGGCCCCTTTGTTCAGTACTTTGGTGAAGGTACGGACAGCTGGTGGTGCGTTAGGAGGGTCGAACAAACTTCTGGGACTTTTGGGATCAAGACTTGCAATCACTTGTCCCTTATGTTTTATGGTGGACATACCGCTAAGCCCTAACCTTACTGTTTTGTTTTTAATTTCCTTACTCTCACCTTGACCCATCAAGATCCATTGGTCTAGGACACATGTAAGGGACTCCTGTGGTTGTCTTCGGTCTAGGCACTCCTCAATAGTGTAGGTAATTTGCTGCCCCATCCATTATGCAGATATGTGGGCTAAGACATATGGCAAATGCAGGCTTCTGATGTAATTCTTTCCTTGGCTGGCACACACATTAAGTGCTATCTGGAACCGTGAACCAGTTTGTGAAGCACGTTTCCTGGTGATTTAACACTGGGTCAAGCAGCCTTATTATTGGGACAGAGTGTCTTTTGACCTTTGCAGGTTTCCCATAATCGGGTACCAGTCCAACGCATATTGCCCAAGTCTGAAGTACACCTTGTGGTGGCTTACCTACCTCTACTGCAATGGATACAAACTATCATTTTGTGCCAAGTAAGGGGGCAGCTACCTCTGTATCCTACGACAAAGGTGGACCATTACATAGGAGTGGG
>CM044447.1:23259272-23270176 GCA_024363595.1 Xenopus borealis | reverse complement strand
CTAAGTTGGGAAACTGGGCAGCAAATTGGAAAATGAGGTTCAATGTTGATAAATGCAAGGCTATGTACTTTTGCAAAAATAATATAAATGCAAGTTATACATTAAATGGCAGTGTGTTGGGAGTTTCCTTAAGCAAAAAGGATTTTAGGGTTTTTTATAGATAACGAGTTGTCTTATTCTGGGCCGTTTCCTTCTGTAGCTACTAAAGCAAATACAGTTCTGTCTGGCATAAAAAGGGCATAAAAACATAATTATGCCTCTTTATAGATCCCTAGTAAGACCTCATCTGGAGTATGTAGTGCAGTTTTGGACTCCAGTCCTCAAGAAGGATATAAATGAGCAGAGACATGCATATAAGCTGGTTAGAGTGATGGGAGACAAATTATGTGGGTAGGCTGTCTAGGTTGTGGTTGTTTTCTCTGGAAAAAGGTGCTTGTAAGGGGACATGATATGATAGACAAATATCAGGGGGCCTTTTTACCCATAAAGAGGATCACCAGAGGCCACCCCTTCAGACTAGAAGAAAAGGACTTTCATTTGAAGCAGCGTAGGTGGTTCTTCACAGTCAGGACGGTGAGGTTGTGGAATGCACTGCCGGGTGATGTTGTGATGGCTGATTCTGTTAATGCTTTTAAGAGGGGATTGAATGATTTCTTGGACAAACATAATACCAAAGGTTATTGTGCTGCTCTAACAGTTAACTCAACAGTGAGTAAAGATATGGGCATAATAATTTATGGGAAAGTATGGTGGGGTGTGTGTGTACGGATGCTGGGTTTTCATTTGGAGGGGTTAAACTTGATTGACTTTGTATTTTTTCAATCTAATTTAACCATGTAACTATGCAACTATACTTCTACATTTGCTCCCACACACACACACATTTCTACATATGCTCCCACACACACATCTATATATGCTCCCACTCACACTTCTAAAATATTCACCAAACCACATACTTATAAAAACTGTATGCACACACAATCAGACCCACACACTTCTACATATGAATGCATCCACACACAAAATTCAACATCTACTCCCACACTAACACCCAACAACTTCTATGTAAGCTCCAACGCCTCTACATATGCTCCCACACTCAAACCCACCCACAAACTACTAAATATGCTCCCACATCCACACACTTCTACATATTCTCCCACACTCACCAACCCATTGCTACATATGTATCCACAGACTTACATATGCATCCACACAACAATAAACTTCTACATATGCTGCCACAAGCACACATGTACCCACAAGAACGTACAACCCACACACATTTACATATGATCCCACAATCATACACTTCTACATATGCACCCACATGAACACCCACACTACATATAGTCCCATACTCACTGAAACACTTCAACATACTGTATGCTCCAACACTTCTACATATGTTCCCACATTCATCCACAGGCATCCTGACTTTTACATATGCTCCCACACTTTCACACTCCCACACACTTCATATGCTCTCACACCCACACACTTCATAGGAGGAAAAAGCAGCCCTGGCAAAAGAGTCAAAGCAGCCCAAGTATTCACGCGCATGCAAAGTATGATATATATATATCCAACCCCAAGGTTAACTAGAACTAAGTGTTTATTAATAGATATTTTAAGAGTCTATTACCATATAATCCCCAGCAATAGTATACACCCTATGTGCTGGAACTGGCCTTTGTAACAAATATCCAAAGCAAATCACCGGCACACAGGAATAGCTGGCAGGTAAAACCTTGTTCATTTATTATGAATGCAGCATGCAACGTTTCGGGGTAATCCCCTTTATCAAGCATACTGTACAGACATATGGTGCAAGTGAACATTTAAATCTTAAGCAGGTCACATGACCTGTAAAATGGGTGTGCTTGGCATTAATTAGCTAATTTAATCATTAAATAATTAATTTAATTTAAAATACAATGTTTAAGTTCCAAGTGCACAAAAAGCCGTTAAAAATTGTAATAATTACTATAGTAGAAAACAGTGTCAGCAGTGAAAAAGTACAAAAAAAAAATGAAAAATAAAAATAAATTCCAAGTCCATCGACCAATCATTTTCATCATTATAAATGCAAAGTCCATCACAGTCCCTCAATATTCATTAGGCAAACTTCATTAGATAAAATCATCTTAGTAAGTCCAAAAAATTCATCAAAAAAGATTCAGCAGAGAAACTAATAAAAAACATCCTGTAAATTACAAAACTCAATGAATAAGGCAACTGAAAAGAAACAATAAATCTACTTATAATACAATGTTATACAAAAAGTAACAAATACCTTACCCTAACAGGAAACGTTCTTTAACCCTGTCGCATATCTTGTGTAAGTTCATCTATAGTAACAGAAATAAATTGAAAAAGGTTACAAAAAGCAGGCCATATTAAATTCTTCATTTAACCCCTTAGGGTGACGAGATTGTAACAACCATATCCAGAAACATTCCCTTTGAAGTAACTGCCTTTTCCTATCCATCCCTGCTTTGAACAATACTTTCTCTAGCACTTGCCATCTAAGTTGCGACACCTGGTGTCCCTGTGTAAAAAAATGTTTTCTCAAAAGGGATTCTTTTCTTCGGATGTTTTAGAAAAGGATCGCAAAGTAGGGGGCGGTGGACGTTAAGCAGTAACGAAACTAGGTGGGAGCGGGCCCTGGTGCAGGCCGTGCGGCCGGGCCCCCCCCCCATCCGAGTCCGTGTGTGTGATTGACACCGCTGCAGCCGATTCCAGCCGGTGCGAGACTGCCGGGGGGGCCCTGCGGGGGTGCGGGCCCTGGCCCAGTTGCACCCCCTGCTCCCCCGGTAGTTACGCCCCTGACGGTGAGTCCGGATGTTTGATTTGTGCTCATTAAGTCTCAGTTTGATAGCTCGGCTTGTATGGCCAATATAGAGCAGGCCACAAGGAAATTTAAGGCAATAAACAACATCTTTTGTGTCACACGTAAAAAAGCCATAGATGTCATATTTAGTACCAAAATGTGGATGTGCAACGTAACTTCCTGGGATAATGGCACTGCAATGGCTACAATTATGACATGGGAACGTACCAATACTTTGTGTTCCCAGGAGGTTACATTTTCCTTTTTGTATGTGCTTCTGTTTTACCAATTCACCAACATTACGTCCTCTTCTATAACAGTGGGAATGCCTTGAATAAATGGCCATATTTTACATCCGTGCTCAAAATCTTCCAATGTTTCAAAACCACATTGCGAAAAATTGTGAATTAGTATCGAATGACGTTACAAAAGGAATTCTGTGTAATTTAGTAGAGTTAGTGATAGTTTTCTTATTTAAGACAGATTCTCGAGTAACTACTTCTACCTCCTTTTGTGTGGCTACTAATGAAGGTTCATCATAGCCTCTCTCGACTAATTTATCAATCATTTTCTGTGACTCGATTCTATATAATTCGGGAGTAGAAGTTATCCTTTTAACCGGCATAAGCTGACTTCGTGGGAGGCCCTTGAAAACACCTGGTGGGTGGAAACTTGTTGGTCTCAATAAATTGTTCTTTTCAGTTGGTTTACTATATACTGATGTCACTAGCGAAGATCCCACTACTTGGATTTTAACATCCAAGAAGTGCAGTGTCGGACCGGGATGCCAGGGGCCCACCAGAAAACCTAAGACCAGGGGCCCACCAAAAAGCCTTAAACCAGGGGCCCACCAGAAAACCTTAAACCAGGGGCCTACCAGAAAACCTTAAACCAGGGTCCCAACTTTCCAAACTATTATTCCTCCTCTCCTCACTTAACCTCTTTATTCTCCTATTCATTCACTTACTATACTCTATTCTTCCATTATTAAGCCTCTTTTTCCACATAAAGAAAAAAGGAATGAACATGAAATAGGCCAAATTGTTAGAAGCAAGAGGCCCACTGACACCTGGGCCCACCGGGAGTTTTCCTGGTATCCCTGTGGGCCAGTCCAATACTGAAGAAGTGCAATTCTGACGAATTGGCCTCAAATGTAAACTTAATCGTGGGGTGCCTCTCATTCAAATAAAAAAATAAAAAAATGTATCAACATAGCGCATATATGAATGAATATGGTGGCTAAAATCACAATTAGAGAAAATAAAACATAGCTCAACATGGTCCATGAAAATGTCCGCGTAGGCAGGTGCCATGTTAGCACCCATGGCACAGCCTTGACGGTGTAAATAATAATCAGCCTTATATACAAAATAATTCTTGACTAAAACCATCTCCAATAATTGGCAAATAAAATTTACTTTATATGATGGTAAATCAGATTCAGTCAGATATTTATGTATACATTCAATCCCTTCTTTGTGTGGAATAGAGGTCTTTTACGTCCAAAGAACATAACAAAAATTCCTCAGATGGCAATATCGCTTTACTCTAATCAGAAAATCTGTTGTATCTGTTAAACATGGTTTTAAAGTAGGAAGAATTTCTTGTAAGTACGTCGATATACATAGCAGGTGGTTGCCATAGAGAGCCAACGTTAGAAACTATCGGCCTTCCTGGTGGTTTATCCAAACTTTTGCAAACCGTAGGCAAAAAATACACATAGGGTACTTTTGGATATTTTTCAATCAGTAATTGGAGGATATCCTCAGTGAGAACACCCTCCATCACTGCTCCATTAAGGAAAATGTTAAGTTTGTTTTTGAATTTAGTAGTTCCATTCAAACATGCATAATGTGTTTCATTACTTAATTGGCGTAATGCCTCCATATCATAATCTGTTTTATTCAAAATGACGATACCACCGCCTTTATCTGCTTTCGTAATGTGGATATCAGTATTATTTTGTAAAAGTCTCAACGCCTTAAGTTCATCATGAGAAATATTACACTGTGAACCATGATATTTTCTTGAATTATTAATCATATGTTTAAAGATATGCACCATTACCATTGCCTCAAAATTATCGATGGAAGGGTAACTACCTGATGGAACAAATGTACTTTTCGTGCCCAATTTGGATTTAAGCTGCCTAGTGAAATTATTCTTAGTTTCCGATTCATTACCTGAAAAAAACACCTTCAATTTAAGTGATCTAGCAAATTTAAGCAAATCTACTGTAAATGAAAAAGGTTGAGTGGTTTAAGTGGGAACAAAATTCAATCCCTTGTCCAATACTTTAATTTCATCGGTCCCAAGTACGTATGATGATAGGTTTATAATGGTATTTACCTGTGATGAAACCGATCCATTTGTGATTTCTGGTGAGACCTTCCTTCTGCGACCTCTCCTGGTCTTTCTTTGCCTTTTTTCCGGCCCCTTCCTAAAAAAAGAAGCCGATAAACTTTGTGACGAAGCGGGTGAAGAGAGCTCTGAGTCTGATTGTTGTGTAGCTGATCTCCACGATGAACTGGTAGGGGAGTAGCGCTGGTTGCGATAAGTGCATCTGCTGTCCCTCCAAGTATAAACTTCGCCAGTCTCGTAATCCCTCGTGTCTCTTCAAAATTTTTGAAGCTTGAGTTGTAGAATCTCTTGCTGTAGTTTTTTGATCTTTGTCTCTAAGTCCTGAATGGTAGAGCTGCTCGCCGCCCCTGCCTTGGTTTTGTACTCGGTCTCCGTAGCATGAATTTGTTGCTGGAGCTCCTTCAGGCCAGTATGCAACTGCTGAATCGTTAAAGTTATGAGATCCAAACTGCAGAGATTCAAGATCCCGCACCATTTTGTCAGGAAATCTTGATCACCGCGAAACAATGCTGGTTGAAGTGAAATGTGCAAACCTAGAGGAATTCTCTGTGCTTTTGCATACTCGGACAGCGAGACTGAGTGTAGTCCCCATGCCATATTGTGCCGCTTCAACTGCTCCAATTTATGCAGTAAATCTGGTTCAGCAGGGGATAATACTTCCGGTAGGCTATGGGAAGTGTGCAAGATTATTTTCCGTTCAGCTTCAGTAAAACTATATATCGGCTTTGCGGTCTGTCGTAGCTGCAATGTCAGAAAAAGACATTCCAGAGGCTCAATCAACATGGTGCTGAGTGTAGTGCCGAGAAGTACCTGCAAGAATAATTGTTCCACTCGCACACCCTGGCCCTCCAAATAGCGATCACCTGGTGCACAGCAAAGGAGAATTCGGCATCCCTCAGTCAAAAGTTCCAAAGCAAATCACCAGCACACAGGAATAGCTGGCAGGTAAAACCTTGCTCGTTTATTATGAATGCAGCATGCAACGTTTAGGGGTAATCCCCTTTATCAAGCATACAGACATATGGTGCAAGTGAACATTTAAATCTTAAGCAGGTCACATGACCTGTAATATGGGTGTGCTTAGCATTAATTTGCTAAAACGTAACCTCCTGGGAACACAAAGTATTGGTACGTTCCCGTGTCGTAATTGTAGCCATTGCAGTGCTATTATCCCAGCAGTGTCGGACTGGGACACCAGGGGCCCACCTTAAAACCTTAGACCAGGGGCCAACTCAGTTCTAATATTCTTCATCTCCTCAATCAACCTCTATTCTCCCAGTTTGTTTTCTTTACATACTATAACCAATTATTCCATCTATTTAGCCTCTTTGTTCTCACAGAACTAGGGAATGGCCATGAAATAGGCCAAAAGTTTAGCAGCTTGAGGGCCCACTGACACCTTGGCCTACCGGGAGTTTTCCTGGTATTCCCGTGGGCCAGTCCGACACTGTATCCAAGGAAGTTACGTTACACATCCACATTTTGGTACTAAACATGACATCTATGGCTTTTTTACGTGTGACACAAAAGATGTTGTTTATTGCCTTAAATGTCATTGTGGCCTGCTTTATATTGGTCATACAAGCCGAGCTATCAAACTGAGACTTAATGAGCACAAATCAAACATCCGGACTTACTGTCCACCGCCCCCTACTTTGCGATCCTTTTCTAAAACATCCGAAGAAAAGATTAAGAAATCTAAAACCGAATCTCTTTTGGTACACAGGGACACCAGGTGTCGCAACTTAGATGGCAAGTGCTAGAGAAAGTATTGTTCAAAGCAGGGATGGATAGGAAAAGGCAGTTACTTCAAAGGGAATGTTTCTGGATATGGTCGTTACAATCTCGTCACCCCAAGGGGTTAAATGAAGACTTTAATATGGCCTGCTTTTTGTAACCTTTTTCAATTTATTTGTTACTGTAGATGAACTTACACAAGATATGCGACAGGGTTAGAGAACGTTTCCTGTTAGGGTAAGGTATTTGTTACTTTTTGTATAACATTGTATATATATAAGTAGATTTATTGTTTCTTTTCAGTTGCCTTATTCATTGAGTTTTGTAATTTACAGGATGTTTTCTATTAGTTTCTCTGCTGAATCTGAGAAATTTTTTGGATTTACTAAGATGAATTTTTCTAATGAAGTTTGCCTAATGAATATTGAGGGACTGTGATGGACTTTGCATTTATAATGAACTTTACATTTAAAATGATTGGTCGATGGACTTGGAATTTATTTATTTATTTTTGTGTGCCCCAGCTAGACCATGTACCCTGGTAGATAAGGACTATAATTACCATGTGTATCACAGGGTCAAATTGTGGCATAGTTGAAGAGACTAGTCTGTCTCATGCAATTAATGCTACATATCACAGTTTTCCATACAGTCTGAAGTGATTGTTCTGAGCATGGATCCTCCTGTTGCCAACATACCTATCATAAGCATAAAGGACTGGGTAGTAAGCAACTCTAATATTAATAACTGAAGTTGGTCAGAATTCCTGGTTCCTCCCATATACCAGTACAAGTATGAGTACTTACAAATGCAGGCATCGGCTTAGCTGTGGCTGGCTATTATGGACAGTTTATTTATATTTAGTGATGGGCGAATTTATTCGCCGCTGGCGAATAAATTCGCGAAACTGGCAAAAAAATTCGCCAAAAAAAATTCGCCGCGCAAAAACGACTCGCGCGTCGTTTTTGACGCGACGCGCCGAAAATGACGCGACGCGTCGGAAACTACGCGACGCGCGTCAAAAACGACGCGCGACTCGTTTCGTGAATCGGCGAAAAATTCGCAAATTTCTCTGGAAATTCGCTAATTTTTCGGCGAAGCGAAACGCGCCCGTTTCGCCCATCACTATTTATATTTCTAAAGTGATTGGCTCATTTAAATATTAAAGACAGACCTAATTTGCATTTTTTAGGTGAGCAGCCCATTTACATTTTAAAGCTAGCAGCCCATCTGGCATTTGCCCGAACCCACAGATTGCCAGTCCTATTACCTATGCTCTAACACTCGCACAAAACCAAACAAACCTACATAAGCACCCACACTCATGACCACAAACTCCTACATAGTCTCCCACACTACATATGCTGCCACATTCACACCCACACACTTCTACATATGCCTCCACACCAATTACTACATATACTCATCCACACAGATACAAGCATGCTGCTACTTATGCACCCACAACCACTTCTACCTATGCTCCCACACTCACACAAACACTTCTACATGTTTCAACTAGGGATGCACCGAATCCAGGATTCGGTTCGGGATTAGGCCAGGATTCGGCCTTTATCAGCAGGATTCGGATTCGGCCGAATCCTTCTGCCTGGCCGAACCGAATCCTAATTTGCATATGCAAATTAGGGCCAGGGAGCTAAATCACGCGACTTTTTGGCACAAAACAATGAAGTAAAAAATGTTTTCCCCTTCCCACCCATAATTTGCATATGCAAATTAGGGTTCAGATTCGGTTCAGTATTCGGCCAAATCTTTCGGGAAGGATTCGGGGGTTCGGCCGAATCCAAAATAGTGGATTCGGTGCATCCCTAGTTTCAACACTCAAACCCACCAACACAGTTCTACATATACTCCCACACACACTCAAAACCACCACCTTCTACATAGTTTCTCACCCCCACCCACTTATACATATGCTCCCATACTCACACAAACTTCTACAAATGTTCCCACACACTTCTTCATATGCCAATACACACACTTCTTTATATGTTCCCACATATGCTCCCACACACTTCTAAATATGCTCCCACACAAACATACTTACATACTACATATACACCTACAATAACACACACTTCTACATATGCTGCCATTATCCTACATATGCATCCAAAATTACACTCACACACTTCTACATATACTTCCACACTGACACTTGCCCCCTTCTAAATACACCCCCGCACACTTCTACACTTACATCCACCACTTCTTAAAATGCTCCCACACTCACCAAATTCTACATATACTCCCAATCTCCTACATGTTCCCACTCTCACACACACACCCACATACTTGTACATATGTACCCACACACTCACTTCAACATATGCACACACAATCACACACCTCTAAATATGCTCCACGCATACAACACACCAGCAAAATGCTACATATGATCCCACACACACCCACACAGTTCTACATACTGTATGTACCCATAATCATGCACAACAGCTACACTTTTACATATGCTCCCACACTCACATCCACTGTGAAATGACCAATAGGTGGTAGCAGTAGAACATGAAGATTACGCAAAGCCCTATTATCTCGATGTAGAATGAAAGCACATGCAATACATAATACAGAACCGTTTCAATTCCCATAAGTGGCATTACCTGTTCAAGAAGTCCATCCTGAAATTGCATAAGAACAAAAATTGGTTCTTACCTGGCAAGTAGAAATTTGCTAGAATGGCTCACTTGTTTCTTATGCAGGGGCACCAAATGTCAGGCAACCAGTCTCTTCACCTACGGAGGAAATCTCCTCCATGAAATAATGCCACCTAGACCTATGTGAAAAAGAAATCAGATAAGGTTTATTCACGCAGGAAAGATATTCACGTATGACACAAGTGGTCCATAAGCATTCCAAAAACACTCCTGCAGAGTTGGTCCTTTTATACTCTTGTCAGAAGGTCTCCAAAGGCTTCAGTTCTGACCAGAGGTTAGTAGTATAACGTATATACCACTCGTCAAACAAAATTTGACAGGTCGACACACCCCGTTCCCCGCCCATAACCCCTCCCACAACCCCGCCCATTCAACCATCCCAAACCACGCCTAAAGTACGCCCCTTTCTAATATCAAACAGCCTCAATTTCTAGCTTATCCCTTTGTGAAGCCGAGATACAGTCTTAGTGAAAAAACTGCAACCATATTAGTTTTTAATCAAAATATTTTTATTTGTGGTTCAACGCAACACATTTGTAACATCGCAGAATGACATGCAGGTTTGTGTGTAATTACAACAACGTAGACGTAATCTCAGCAGCCTCTTAGTTACAAAGTCACGTACAAAGCGGTAATTTTTTCTAAAGTCATTTGTAAATCTTTTTAATACATTTTCAAAAGAAAGGCCTTTAGCAATACAATGTAAGATATAGATACAGTAATGGCCGCAGACTGAACTAATTGCGTCCTGTATTTGCCTGTTTAGATACCTTATAAGCGAAGAATTTTTAGACAAAATTTCATAAATTCACCGGGAAATATTAATTCTCCGGGTATAATCCATAGCTATCAAAAACAACTGACACGTCATTTGCGCATAATATAATTTAAACCCAGTGCTTACCCTGCTGCGATTTGTCCGTATTTACAATATAGGCCGCCGGTCGGTCTAGGATTGTATTTCTCGGTAATAAATCACAAGGAAATACGCCTTTAAATATGCGGCGTGAATGAAAGTCCGCTTTGATAACGTTGGTAATTTCATAGTTATTCATTGTTACTGAAAATCATATAAAACCTCCCTTCTATTATTAATTTCAATAATGTTCTCATGAATGGCGTAAACAATCATGTTAATAGTGTTTAACACCGGTTCCGCAAATCTAATTTCGGCTCTGAGGTTTCCAGTTTTTACTAGAGAGAAATGTCCCCCAGGCATGGGCGTCCGCAGAATATTTTCCAGGGGGGGGCAAGGAGGCATCTGTGGGCGGGCC